>JAWNKY010003063.1:600000-1125340 GCA_035041765.1 Drosophila algonquin
AGTGTCCTGTTTGGGGGGCGGGGAGTGTGTGTTTATGTTGGCGGATTCATGTCGTCACTGCGTGAAATGTGTGTGGCAGAATGAAGGGGCAGACAGAGGCAGGCCACAGCTACAGCCAGAACCAGAACCAGAGCCCCTCGCTCGTGTGTTGCAAGGCTAGTTTTGAAATTTATGTAGCGCTGGTGAGTCGAGGGTTTTATTTTTCCCTTTTTGCTGTTGTTTGTTGGCATCAGGCAGGCAGGAGGCAGGCGGCAGGCAGGCAGCATCATGACCATTAACTGCCATTGTCCACAGTCCACAGTCCAGTGTCCACATGTCACAGACCAGGCACTCCACTCTTGGCTGCTGCTCCTCCCGGACAACTCCTGTGCTTTCTGGTAGTTGATGGTCGTAAATGTCAGATGCGCGTGTTCCCTTTGGACACTAAATGTCTTCCAGCTGCAATTATCTCTGGGGGCTCCCTCTCTATTCTTTTTCTCTATTCTTTTGGTTTTTTTTTTTGGTAACTTTTCTAGCTGGCGCATCAATTGCTCATAAATCATGAATCATTTATTTGCAATTAAATGGATATCCGTATTTACAATACCTGCAGTTAACTCCACTCCACTCGCACATCACTCAAGGATTATGCTTTTAGCTGACTCAGAGTTTCCCTCCCCCTTCCCTTTCCAGAGCCTGAGTCCACTCTCCTGTTTCGTGTCTCATCAATTTATTGCCGATCATCATGCAATGCATCTTAAGAGGATAAATATATGGCAGAGATAGAGAGAGAGAGGGAGGGAGAGACAGACATGGGTACGTATATAAGGGAAACAAATCATCTTGTGTCATAATATTGACAAACACCTGATACACTGCCCAGCAAAAAGCTTCAAGGGAGATTTCTTGTATACAGATTTGACCAGATTCTTTTATGCCTTTGATTTTTAGTAAAGTTTTCCACAATCTGCACACACACACACATGAAATGATGAATATTTTATTTTGCATAAATTGCCCCAAAAAAAACCCCTTGTGGTCTCTCATAGATCAAAAAAATAAAGGTAAAATTGGCTATACACGAGAGTGCAATGGTTAGACTTTTGTTGTAAAGTCCTATAGAAAATAATTTAAATTGGATTTTGAAAGTGATTCTTAGAAAACTTCAGACAAATGTGTGCATGCTTGATTAAAAAAAAGAAACCGGAATACTCTCTGGTTTAAATAACAGATTAAAATAATTAACCATTCCTGAACGGTTCTGTTATGCGTGTAACGCGTCCTGCAGCAGTGCCTCTCAGTCGTAGTTGAATTTTGCCTTCGATCCGCGTATAAACATCTTCGGCTTGAGGGATTTATTGAATGGAATGAAAACTGTTTTTCATACACTGAATTTTCTATGTTTTAATATGTATTTCAATATTTTTCTAGTATTTATAAAAATGTATTTTTTACTTAAAGGTATTTTTACAACTTTTTTCTTTGATTTGTTTTGGTAATTTAAAGTAATTTTTAAAGTATTTTTTGGTATGTTTTTGGGTATATTTTTTTTAGTATTTTCTGGTATTTAATATTGTATTTCGGTATTTTATAGTATTATCTAGTTTTTCTGTGTTTTTTATATTTATTGTAATTTTCAAGTACTTTTTTTTAGAGCTATATGGTATATTGTAGTATTTTTCTTAGTATTTTCTGGTATTTAATAGTCTTTTGTCGATATTTTACAGTATTATCTGGTTCTTCTGTCTCTTTTTATTTTATAAAAATTTTTAAACATTTTCTGATACATTTTCTAGAATTGTTTAAGAGTTGTATGGTATATTGTTGTATTTTTCTTAGTCTTTTACTCTTTATATTCTCGATAACATTCCATTACAAATACATATGTATATCCCATAATAGCCATAGCCATAAGAAAAAACCCCCACAATTTCGTACAAACGATCGACTCCGCCTCCGATTCGGACTGTTTGCTATAGACAGGTGAAAAAATTAAATTTCTTTCATTTACAAGCCATCAGAATGGTGAAAATTGAATTTGATTTGTTAAACAATTTGTTTGCAGTTCCAGTGTCCAGCGTTTCAGAGTCCGCAGAGAGAGTCCATGTGGAGGCGGGCGGCAGCATCTTGATTCTCTTTATTAAGCCGACTGTCCGCAACAGACATTTGCAGACCCGAAAGCCCAGTGTATCATTTGAGCCAAAGCTTCCCACAAAATACTTTGGAGTATTTGCCTGATTTTTGGGTCGGAAGAGTGGGGGTGGCAGAGAGAAGGCAGTGAAGGGCTCGCTCTCTCTCTCTCGTAATACCAGAAATGTTACGGGTTTTTCTTTTTTGCATTGTGGCAGGGGATATGGGGGGTAAATTATCCAATTTTGTTCACTTGATTGACTGCACTTTTGATGCCCGCTGCCAGTGCCACACAAAACCTCAATGCAGATGCTGCTGCAGAATATACTACTCCCTGCCACAGCCCCTGTCCCTGTCCCTGTCCCTGTCTCCTCTCCCTGCTTTTGGTTACATGCAGCAAGCAGCAAGCAGCACCTCGTCGTCCAGGCAGCGTTTCGGAAGAGTCTCGTCCCTTAATGGACTTTCGCAATCAGCTGTCAATGCCTCGCCCTGAGTCGCCATCGTCCGTCGACCGTCGGTTATTTATTTTTGCCTCAGTGCCAAGTGTCACCGACTTTGCAGCGATTCCATCAATCAATCGCCTCGAATTATAAATAACCAAAAACCTCCATCGGGGCCGACCGATTGCCAGATTGTGCGACTGACTGACTGAGTGAGTGAGTGAGTGAGTGAGCGAATGACCCGGGGCGTGCCTGTCCGGCGACGGCGAGATGTTGACGATTTTTGAAAAATTGGCAATCAAAGGAAAACCGCAAAAGAATTCCAAGTCACGTTGCACACAGTTGACATCTCTTCGGCGACTTCTCCCGGGCGCTGCCTGCCATGTGCCAAAAACAAAAGGAAATTGTTCATCTGATTTTTCACTTCGCTTTCCATTCGCTTTCATTGTTTTTCTGACGAATTACAAACAGACACTCCACACACAGTCCAGACACAGTCTCGATATGGTATGGTGTCAATCTGGCAAATTGTTTTTCGGGACTGTTTATTTAATTGCTGACGATTGTTCCCTTTGTGTAGGATCATTCGTTCTGTAAATGTGCCAATTCTTTGGGCATTAAAAACTATTTGTTTAGGACGAATATGCGTAGTCGTAGTTATTTATCTTTGTTAGATATGGCACGGGTAGGCAGAGTGTTCAGAGTGTTTGTCTTTTTACAGCTGAAATGTAGGTCAGGGTAAGGTCTTTGAGGGTTGCTAGTGCTTTGAGGGTGCCTTAAGGGTGACATAAATAGATAATGGTATATCAGAGTTTTATGATCAAGAACTAAGGTCTAATCGATGCAAGGAATGGAGAGATTTAAGTAATTTAAGCTAGAATAAGGTCTTCAGTCAGAGATTATCTTAGTAGATAACTTTCTTAGGCAAAAGATCTTCCGAAGGAGGAGATCTGCTGCATTCCGCGTGAATTTTTGGTTTAGCAATAGAAGAAATATTACTATATAATGGATGGATCAGTCTTCAGTCAGATGAATGTGGTCTTCAGTCAGAGCTTAGCTTAGTAGATAACTTCCTCTGACGGAGAGGTTCTTCTGCAATTCGCGCGACTTTTTGGTTTAGCAATAGAACATATAAAACTGTATAATAGATGGATAAACCTTTTGAGATTTTTCTACCAAGAAAATTTAGACGGAAACCTTGTAATAAAAACATTTAACAAGTAATATCTGAAGATAGAGAGTCTGAAATCGCTTATAGGAAATTACTTAAACTAAGAGTTTTCTCATTAGGAAGCTTCTTATAAAGACAGAGGAGTGCAGCCTGCAAAACGCGTGACATTTTCCAACGATAATTGTAGAAACACTTCAACAGCATAAATAGATGAACCCCCTGTGATGTTTTTACCCCAGAAAATATCCAAAATATACCAATATTTTGAGTCATTCATTTCTGTATGAACAATCCCTCGTCTTGTGGCTTTCACTTCTCCCAATCTTCACTGCTTATCAGTGTGGTGCTCTCTCTCAAGTGCAGTGAATCAATCAAACTCGAAGTCAACGTTTGCCAACAAGCCTGATGAATGTGTGGAGAGGCCCAAGCCTCTCAGAGTGTATCGCATGTCTAATGATGAGAAAACAATAAAAAAAACCAAAACAAAAAAGTATCGTGAAGATTTGTATCATTGGAGGAGCATTGGCACTTGCTTGCGTTTATCATTTACATGAAAATTGTGTGGCACACAACGATTTTGATTTTGAAGTGTCTCCTCCTCTCATTGGGGTAATGTCAATATCATCATTCAAGACTTGAAAACTTTGAATTGATTTTGAATATCGAATTCCATCGAACTGTGCCGGATTTCAGACACCGTGGATTGACAGACAGAGAGACAGACAGACACTCCGACAGACGGACAGACAGACGTCAGGCCACAGCCAGAGTAAATCCGCGCGCAAACAACAATCGAATGCATTCGCACTCGAGATATATGGATTGGTGGATACAAGATTGGTGATCGAGTTGTGGTAGATCTGTTCGGATATGTTCGGGCCCTCTCCTCTCAGTCTCGAAGCCATCAATGTCATTATCAATATCAACAACATGATTGGACACAAAAAAAAAACGCAAGAAACGCAGCAAAGCGAAGCTCTCGATCTCGAATATGGATCTCGATCTCTCTCTCGGTCCCGCTCTCTGCCGCTCTCTACGATCGATGATGATCGTGTAAACACAGACGCACTAACTGCACTCAATCAAAAATTTGATTATTTTGATATGAACGATGCTTCAGAGGCACCACTGCTGCATGCTGCATGCAGCATGCCACATGCTGCACTCCCTCATTGATAAACACACAGACACGCACCAGCACCAGAACGTAGACTCCAAAGTACTTTAGGGCCTATAACAACAAAATGGGCCTAGAGCGAAGCACACAGCAAACATTGCAGCTGCCTTCTCCGTCCTCGTCCCCGTATTCCATCTCCATCTGCATCTCAATCTTTTGCTTGTCAGCGTATCCCATATCCATGATATTCGTGGAAATTCCACTTGAACGCGCTCAATTGTAAGAGAATACGAATTTAATTGCAGAACACAAACAACGTAATGCATTGGGAGAACCACAGACCCAGAGAGGGGGTATAAGAAAATACTCAAAGATTATGTGTGGTAAAGTGTGAAAGATCATTGCTTTGGTTATAGGTTGGTTCGGTCAGTGGATTGTAGGCGTTATAAGGTGAAAATTGGAAAATAACAACAGGTTATGGAAATCTAGGTAATCCATACTAAAAGTAGATACAAATTTCCTTTAAAAAGAGTTCTTTTGGAGAGAAAATGATAATGAATGGTGGTTTATATGACCATTTTATAGAATTTAAGGGATAAATGATCAACATCAGAACTGGTGTCATACTTCATGCAGAAGCGCTCCTCCGTTTGGGAGGGAAAAAAGAGTTATAGAGGATAGAGAATACAAAAAAGATAATGAGAATTAATTATGGGACCCTTTTCCTTTAGATATTGTAGTACTTGAACTTTCTGATCTGATCTCGTTACTCGTCATCAAGCAACGCCCTGCGGTTGGTAGATCATTAGATATGCTACATCTCTAACCCTTTTGGGTTTGCTTTTGGCACGCGTTATGCAGAAATGTCCCTCGAACAATTGCGTGGAAGCTTTAGAGGACTTAGATCCCCCGTAAGCCCAATAAAACCTACCATGAGAAGTAATATTTCCCATGGAAAACATTCTTTGTCAACTTTTCATCCAAAAAACTTGTATTTCACTTTGACAAACACAAGACAAGAAAAGAGTTCACCAGAGAGTGTTGGAAAAAGCTCATTAACCTTTATTTGTGTGTACTTCAAACAGTTCGTGCACTCCAATTCCCCAACCCAAAACCAATGAATATTATAAATAAATATGAAAAAAGAGACCAAGCAAAACCCTCTCAAGAGTTTTTGGGGGAGAGATCAACAATGTATCTATCGATTCCCGTCGTCTGTCGATGATCTGTCATTTGTGTGCGCCATTGTGTGATGGAGTTTTGAACTCGTTTTCCAGAGAGCCACTCATGAGCAGAGTCTTGGGTTTCTTGACATGTTTGATTTGGGGCTTTGATTGATTGATTGCTGTGCTGTTCAAGTAATGATTTTACGATTTTGCATCAGCAGCGAAACAGAGAAGAGAATTTCTTGGATTGGTTCCCACAAATAATGACATGGCGAAAACGACAAGGGCCTTGATTGACAACTCTGATTGAAGGAGTAAGAGGTGTGTTTGTGCTGTGTGCGTGACTGTAAGTTAACCCAAATATATTTTATTTTATTTTATTTCTGGACTCAAAGACTAATCAACAATGCATCGATATGGAAAATGGCTGAGACAGGGCTTCAGGTTTTCTGTTTCGGTTCTCTCTGTTCCTGTGAAACGCCATCACCATATCCGATATCTGTTTTTAAAAATAAGCCACGCAAAAGTCCACGCCAGTCTCTGCTGGGCCGCCTGTCTGGGCGCTGCTATATCTTTAGCATCAGCGGCCATAAATAAACCCCAAAGAAGACAGTAGAATGTTACCAGACACAAGAAGGGCCAGCCTCCTCCTCGTCTGCGCTCACGGAGTGGTTCGATTCGATTCGGTTCGGCCGCTACTTGACATACGAGTAAGTAAAGTAGGCACCAAAAAGACACCCAGACGAAGGTCGAAGGAGCCACCAATCGATGGCAAATTATTGTATAAGAAAATGTAGTTTTCCCCACTTCAAACTTCAGTTACCAAAACCATAGAAAATCCTCAAAAAAACCCCAAAACTCTTAGCAGAAGCTTCCCTTAAAAATCCTGCCCAAAGCCTTGCGTGTATGTCTTTTACTCGCCATATCAGTCAAGAGGGATCTCTCGCCCGTCGAACAAGGCCGAAAGTGAGAAGCAAAGAGAGAAAGAGATTTTAATTACATCTCTACGACCGATGCCCGATGTCTGGGGTCTGGGGTTGTGTCTCTGGCTGTGGCTCTGGCTGTTGCTGTGGCAATTATTTACATTAACACGATCACAACTCAGAGACACTGCACATGCATCATCGTGTTGCGATGTCGATCGAGATCTCTCTCTCTCGCGAGAGAGAGGAGAGGAGAGGAGAGAGGAGGCAACCCAGACAACAGTCGTCGTCGTCGTCGTTTGCTGTCGCTGTCGTCGATGTCTGTGCTGTGCTGTGCTGTGGTGCCCTGCCATGTATGCATATTAATTTATTGGAATCATGTTAGTGAGTCGATATTGATACAAATCCATTTTCGATCGCGTTGCCTCGATACCAACCAAAAGCCCCCGAGAACGATCTGCCCCAGACAGCACCAGCAGCAGCCACTAGTAGGGGGGAAGGGGGCACACATGCTGGGTCCCTGCCTGCAGTTGGCAGCAAACATTACACAACAGAAGATCAGCAGCCAGAAGCCAGCTACCAAAAGTGCTCTGTGTGTCTGCTGCTGCTGCTGTGGGCAGTGGCTACAGGTCTACTACCAGGCTACAGGCCTTGCAGCCAGCTTCTGTCTCTGGGATCCAAAGGTCTGTCTCTGTCTCTGTCCCCCCGCACATTGCATGATCAGCGACCGTATTCAGCGTTAATCGTTCGACTATCATGCGATTATATGTGGGGTTTGGCTTGGGGTTTACTAAGGAGCTATAGCCATCTCTCCGCCATGACAGCTTCTTCGATGTTTGCTTGCCTTTTTTCCTCTTCTTTCTAATTAATTTTCAATTGATTAAGCATTTGATTTACGGCTGCAAGTGATTATGAAGAAAAAATAGTGAAAACTGCCTGAAGACTTGGAAGATAATGTTTCTAAATGAGTTAGTCGCACTGTTTAAGCCAGAATCGTGTTTATTAGATTGAGAAATTATAGTTTTTGAATGATTAAGACTAAAAAGTATGAGTCCAGTAGTTTCCTTGGTGATCGAAGTAGTCAAAGTCTCTGAAAGTCCCTTTAAAGGCTCTCTGAAGAGACTATAGTGGGGAAATCTTACTAAAAAAAAGGTGGAAAGACAACACAGAACCGTCTGGATAATGGTTTAATAATAATTACTGAGGAATTTAGACTGAAGAAGTCCCAAAACAGTTAGGTATTCACTCTAAACATATAGAACTGGTGACTTCTGAATAATCAACCTAGAAGAATTCTCTGTAAAGATCTAGAAGATATCGTTTTTCAAAGATCAACGTCTCTCTGAGGATGAAAGATGTAGTTGATGTAGATGTAGATGTAGTTGCCCAAGAATCTCAGTAAAAGATGGCTTACTGAAGACTCATTCTGTAGGAATCGAGTGATATAGATATTGTATGACTCTCTGGTCAATGCGGTATCAATATGCTAAGGTAGCGATATATCATCTGACTGATCATCATAGGGAAAGTCTATTTGAATAAGAGTTCCTTTAACTCTGATCAATGAAGGATTATATTCAGGAAGTTATCAACGCTGTTCTACTTGTCTACTCTTAAAAAAAGAAGCCCAACTGCGGAATACTTTTGCATAATTATTTAATTTATAACAATAATTTTAACATTTATGGAATTTGTAGTATATTTTGTGCTCATGTTCTGTATCATTTTAGTGGGTTCTGCTGGGACTTCTGCTTCTGCTTCTGCTGGGACTTCTGATCTTCTGCTCAAAGATTGACTGTGTCCATGACCAAAGTTTTGTAGTAGAAGCACAGAATATCTGTGGCCTCTTTGATGCGCATTGTCGTCGGTTTGCCAGCCCCATGTCCAGCCTTGGTGTAGACCCGCAGGAGTATAGGATTATCCTGGATATCGGATTGACGTACAGCCTCCTGGATGGCAGCAGCAAACTTCAGCGAATGCAAGGGGCTGACACTATCATCGTGATCGGCAGTAAGGATCAAAGTAGAGGGATACTCCTGCGACTTATCCTGAGGGGTGTGTACATTGTGCAAGGGAGAGTAACGGAAGAGATTGACGAAATGCTCTTTGACATCGGGATTGCCATAGTCGGAGCACCAGGAATGGCCGATGGTGAATTTGTGGAAGCGCAACATATCCATGACACCCACTTGGGCGACAGCAGCGCCAAACAGATCGGGACGCTGATTGAGGCATGCCCCAACGAGTAGCCCGCCATTCGAGGCACCCTGGATGGCCAGACGATCCTTGGTAGTGTATTTGTTGCAAACCAAATACTCGGCCGCCGACTGGAAATCATCAAAGACATTCTGTTTGTTGAGCAGCCGGCCAGCGTTGTGCCACTTGATGCCGTATTCGCCGCCGCCGCGTATATTCGGATATGCCACCACCCCATCGAAGGCGTCCATGAAGGTGAGGGCTGTGAGGCCAAAGGAAGGCATCAGACTGTGATTGAATCCCCCATAGCCGTACAGTAGACACGGACGTGGCTCAATGTTCTCACGTTTCTTGCGGACGATGAACATGGGAATATCTGTGTCGTCCTTGCTCTTGTAGAACACCTGCTCCACGGCATACGCATCCCGCGAGAATCCTTCCAGATTCAATTTGATTTCACGATGAATTTTCGGCTTCTCCTCGGGCTTGGCAAAGTCATATTGATAGATGATGCCGGGCGTAAGAAATGAAGCGAAAGAGTAGAAAATCTCCGAGTATTTCTTTTCCCCCGATATACCAAGAATTGTACCAATATCCAGATCAAATTGTTGCAACATTTTGCCCGTTTCCAGTTCGCAGGCTTGCAGGACGCTCTTCACATCGCGACTATAGCACACCACTAGCTTATTCTGATGTACGCACACGGCCCACTCCATGACATCCTTCTTGTGCTCGGGAATGATGGTTTTCCAGTTCTTTTCCTCGGGATTTTCGAAATCAATCATCACCAAACGATTGTTGGGGGCATTCTTATTGGTTTTGAAGTACATCTTGGATCCTTCGTTGGTGATAAAATCGTAATCGGCTTCGAACTTATCAACGATAGGATGGATTTCCAAGGGGGCAGAGATTTCCTCTCCCGGTTTAATATTCGCATAGTAGAGCATCATATCGCGAACTGTGAAACTGATGTATAGAATCAGATACTTGCCGCAATCGGAGACCTCGCTGATGGTGCGCCACGATGGTTGGTCGGGGAACTCCAATACCATTGTGTCCTTGTCCTGCGATTCACCCAGGCGATGGTAGTACAGCTTTTGATGTTCATTCTGCTTCGTCTCGGAACCATCGGTCTTGCCATCCTGACATGGATAGCGACCGTAGAAGAAACCCTTGTTGTCCAATGTCCAGGCAATCGATGAGAACTTGACCTTCTCGAGCACCTCATCAAAGTCCTTGCAGTCCTTGGCCTTGCGTATGCGTATCTTCTCCCAATCGGAACCACTTTCGCTGAGGCCATAGGCCATATAGGCACCATCATCGGAGAATCGTACCTGGGTCATGGCGGTGGTGCCATCGGCAGCCAGTTGATTCGGATCAATGAACACACGACCCTCCTCCTTCAAGGACTCTTGCTGCATCAGGACATGTTGATTCTGCAGGCCCGTGTTCATGTAGTAGTAATAAAAGTTGCCCTCCCTCATGGGGGCACCATATTTCGGATAGTTCCATAGTTTCGTGAGCTTCGCATTGATCTTCGGCCACTCGTCGCACTTCTCCAGAAACGGCTGACTGATGCTGTTCTGCGCTTCGATGAATCGATGCGTATCCTGCGCCTCTGGATCCTCCAGCCAACGATAGACATCCTTCACGCGTGTACCATGAAAGGTTTCCACAATCGATTCATCCTTTCGGGCCACGGGATATGTCATCTTTAGCTTCTTTTCCTCTGCCAGCGTAGAAGCATTTATGTTCGGTGGATGATTAACGGACACAGCGGATTGCGACATAATTGGATTTGCTGGTCGAGTTTTAAATTTTCGCAAAATAAGATGATATTTTGTTGCGATTTTTTTTTGAAAAGACGATGAAAATTTAAACATTTATTTTTGGAATCGGAGAAAAAATTTGTTCTATTTTAATTCAGATACGACCTTGCCGGTGCTTCAAGGCTAACTGATAAATTGATTGTACTTTGAATGATATTTATACACAGGCGCTCTAGGTTTTTTTTGGTTTTTAGTGGGTACAATAAAACATATTTAACGTATCTCTATAGCTTTGCATTTTCTCATTGCTTTTCACTTTTATGCCACATTTTCTGAGATTTTTGGAACATAAAAACGATGAATGTTCCCTCATTTTAGTGAGGACTAACTTTCAGCTTAGGTTTTATTCTGCGCTCTTGCGACTTTAATCAGCGCCATGTCGCACTAATTGCTGCAATTAATTGTCCGAAAAAGAAAAAAAGAAAAAACGTGATGAGTAAAAGTTTCAGAGCTGCCAATTGATGGAAAGAGAGGGTGCTAGTGCTGCCAATGAATGGAGAGAGAGGGAGGTAGTGCTATCAATTGCTGAAAGAGTAGATGGTAGTGCCTTCAAACGATAGAACGATTGGGAGTTAGTGCTGCTAATGAATGGAAAGACTAGGCGACAGTGTTACCAATCGATGGAAATATTAAGAGGTAGTGCTGCCAGTCAATGGACAGATTAGGAGCTAGTGCTGCCAATCGATAGAAAGATTAGGAGAAAGTGTTGCCAATAGATGGAATTATTAGAAGTTGTGCTGCCAATACATGGAAAGATTAGAAGTTGTGCTGCCAATACATGGAAAGATTAGAAGTTAGTGCTGCCAATCGATGGAAAGATTAGAAGTTAGTGCTGCCAATCAATGGAAAGATTAGGAGGAAGTGCTGCCAACCGATGGAAAGATTACGAGTTAGTGCTACTAATCGATGGAAAGAGTGGACGACAGTGCTAACAATTGCTAAAAGAGCTATTGCTGGGAGGCAGTGTTACCAATCGATGGGAAGAGCGGGATTTAGTGCCGCCAATTGATGAAATATTGGGTGGTGTACTGCCAATCCATGGAAAGTAGAGAACCAATAAAAAGACTAGGCGGTAGAGCCTCTACTTGATGGAAAGTCTCCTCGAAAGACTATGTTCTATTGAAGGTCTACATTAAATGATTGAAATTCCACGTCTTATGTGTCGAGTGTCTGGCCAAAAAGGGAGGAGGCCACAAACACACGACACATTGACATCTTCGGGGGTACTGTGGCCTGTTTGGTTGTTGCTGTCGGTGCTGTTGCTGCTGGTTGACTGGCTGTAAGCCTAAGCATGCTGAGCATGTCAACAAGCTGGAAGAGCTCGCGAGAAGAAGAAGAAGAAGCCAGAGAACCTCGAACTCAAAGCAGGCAGGAGGCCGCAGGGAGCGGAGAGCGGCAGAAAGAGAGAGAGGTAACAAGTCAAACGCGCTGACAGCCAACATGAACGCAACAGCAGCAGAGAACAGCCACAACAAGGAGGGAATTATAGAGGTTTGTGGGGCGAAGATACAGATACTCTTAAGGAGTGATAGTTTGCATTGAAACTACAGACTTTTAAGGACCATATACCAACGTAGATCACCCTCTTTTTGGTAGAGTATAACAAGGGCCATGGCTGGGGCATCGATTGCTGACTGGTCTGGGTCTGGACTGCTGCTGGTCTGCCGATCTTCTGCTCTGCTGCTGCTGAACCCAATGATCGTCATTGGGGATCGTATCTCGATCGAGATTCTCAACTTTTGGGCTCATCTTCATCTCCGCGCTCTGATCCCAAAGAGAGAGAGAGAGAGGCACGCACTGGGTAGAAGTCTACATATATGCAGATGGAAACCGCGTGTGTTTTTGTCGCAAATCGCCAAGATTGCGATCTCATTAAAGCGAATTATTTGTGTTGCTGACTATGTTCTGGCCCGTTGCATCTCTCACTGGGTCTCACTCCTCCTTCTTTTCTTCACTGGAAGATCACGGGAGAATCGATGCGACTGCTTCTGCTGCTGCTGCTGCTCCTGCTCCTGCTCCTGCATTCATGATTGTTATCGCATTGGAACAAAGTTGTTGTCGTTGTTGCTGCCGTTGGTAGTGGTGGTGCTGCTATTTGCCAAACGTTTAAGTTTCCCTTGCAACAATCCAACAAAAAAAAACACCAGGCTACCTTTCCCCCTCTCAGAGTTAAATGTGCGATTAACGCTCTGCCGTAGACCATAATTTACAATAAGTTCTAGATTGTTTTTGTCACACGATCGCTTGGGCTAAAACCTTGAATTTATTCAATTTATTCGATGAAAATAGTTGAAGAAATCTTTGTGTTTTTAAAGAAATATTTGGTAATAATGGTAGGGTAAAATATTTATAAATCTTTTTGGAACATTTAATGTAGAGATTTTTGTGTAAAATGTAAGTAGATGCAGATGTAGATGACTTTTTTATTATTTTTTATTGATTGATTTCTTTCTTTTGTATCTAATAATTTTAGAGTAAACAAAGAATAGAAAGAAGGAAGCGTATCAAACCTTATAAAATGTATTCTATATCAATATCCCAGTCAATATAGCCATCTGAAGACACTGAATATCCATTATCTAACGTTCCCTAACAGGTCTTACGACTCTGCCAAAGATTTTACTGCTTTGAAGAACTTTGAAAGTATAAAAATGTACACCAATTTAAACACATTTTAAGCAAAGATTTACCCTTCTTTAAATAACTTTTCAAGTACAAAAATGTACAAAAATTAATCACATTTTAAACAAATTAAATTCTAAATTTAAATTCGAAATATGCCCTAAAACAGAAAGACTTTTGTGCAGCTTTATTAAGCACATTAATTAGGTGTCTTAGTTATGATGGATTGATTAATTAATGATATTTCCTAGAGCATCTATCCATCTATGCAACGTATATGCTCTCTGATGTCTACCCATTAATATTCCTCTATTTATATTTAAGGCAAATCACAGCCATATATTTATCACTTTCACTCTCTCTCAGGTTGAAGCTATTTAGAGGTAGCCGCAGAGCTCATCAATCTGCAGGCAGCAACAGCAGCAGGCAGCAGGGGCAGCCCTTCCCCCTAGAGATGCGAGACGAGAGAAGTATCTCTCAGTCGGCCACAACAGATGAGAATGGTTTTGGACAGAGAGAGTCCTGTCCCATACTGTCCCTGGAGTCTAATCAGGCTGTAATTTGAAGGACAAGGCAGGCGGGCGAACCACGAAAGCATCAAACTGCTTGAGTTTTGCTCTTGACTTATTGCAGGTGACTCTTTTTTTTACGACCCCTTCAGCCCTTCACCCCTTACCTTAACCCCACCTTACCCCTTTGTTTGTTGGACTTTTCTGATCCATTTGGGCTGTCCGTTCGCTGGCTGGACATTTGGCTAAATGAATGGCCAGTGATTTGGCATCCAGTCCAGTCCAAATGAATGAATTAGTTCCTTGGAGACGACCACCACTCCATGAGCTATTTCGGACTGGCTCTCTCTCTCTTGATTGATGTTTCAGCATTAAAATTATTTTGCTTAAAAATACTTTTTTTAAATATTTATTTCAAGTGTTGGCCTCTCCAAGTGCTGATGGATTTATGCGTTTGCCTCAAACTGTGAGATAAATCGAGTGGAAAACCCAATCGAGAATCGATAGGGAAATGTTTATACCACTGATAAATGGAGTTTCCATTCAATGCGTAGGAGGAGGGATTGCGTTCCATTCCCCTGGGACCATGACCGGGACTGAGTCTTAATGAGGCTGAAAGATTTGGCAATCGTATGACCAAAATTGGACTTTGGACACGTGGTCATGCGTGGGGATCGGTTGGGTCTGCTTCCATTCGGTTGGGGATCGGTCTTTTGGCTACTAGCTTTTCTATTAATTACACTGATTTATGTGCTCATTGTCCATTGTATTTGGGTTTTGGTTGGCACTCCACTGGCTCTGCCACTGCCACTGGCACTGGCACTGGCTGTGGGTCCTTCTTGCTTTGACTTTATGATGGTTAACTTTTTTTTTTAATGGTAAAACCTGCAGAGAGAGAGAGCCAATCGATCGGGGGAGTCCAGAGGAAAGCGCGCACACTTTTCCATTGTTATAGTTTTGCGCCTGGAAAGAAAGTTGATTACAATTCTCGATCAACGATCGACGATCGATAGATGGTATCGATATGGTTGGCTGTGGTCTGGTCTGGCCAATCTATTGTTAACCAATTTAAGAACACATTAGTAACCATTAGAGATAGACCAACTCAATTTGCATACTAGAAACTCCACAGCACAGAGAAATGCCAAAACAGATTTGAAACGGATGCAAGATGCACATGTGCACGGCATACAGATACATTTACAGATACAGATACACTGTATCTGTCTGTGGCTGTCAAAATAAATTTGAGGCATGAAACGAGCACAGAGATCCGTTCCGTTCCGTTCCGTTACGAAAGAGCCAGTGGAAATAAATCAGTTTGTAAACATAAATATTTCCCTTCCTTCGTTTTCTTTTCGCACATTTCGTGCATGGAAAATCTCAGCGAAATTGCCATCGTCATCGCCTCTGACAATAGGCCAAAGCGAAATTGGCTAAAGAGTGGGGGAGCGGGAGCAAGAGAGAGCGAGAGTGATGGCAATTTATGGTTCCAGACAGCAACAGACCAAAATTAACGTTAACGCTTGATAAATAATAATTTTTATGATCTAGAATTTATTGCCACAGATTCGGAGGTTAAAACTATCCGAAATGGAGGCCAAAAAATGGAGGATTTCAATGGGAGAAAGATCATTCGAATATGGAAGAAAAGAGGTTAGAAGATTTGGCACGAGACTCTTGGATTTCAATGGGAGAAAGATTATTCCGTTGTGGCAGAAAAGTGGTTAGAAGATTTGGCTTAGAAAGAGTAACGGAATAGGAATGCTTATGAAAAAGATATAAGATGTTAAAGATGAAAAAATATGTTATGTTTCCATGGGTTTTAGATAGTTTTTATACCAAGAAATCAGCGTGTTTCTGCGTATAAGGAATGCCCCAGAAGAGAATACTTTATATTGGAAAAATATGAATGAATGGCTGGAATATGGATTATAATCAAGATACTTTTCATTCCAAGCAAAGATATGAATATATCCCCAACTATATGTCCCTCAGAGGCGACACAGAATCCAAAGACCTGCCAAAGACCTGCCTTGCCACCAGTCAATCCTACATTTCAAACTTGAAACAAACAAATAAACATCCGATCCGATGGGAAGGGCAGGGGAGGGGGGCGTTTTGGTATTGCAGTTTTGTGTATCTTTTGGATGCGAACGAGCTGCGATTTGTGGCTGCCGCTGTTCCGTTCTCCGTTCCTGTGTGTGGCTGCGTGTGTGTGTGTTTGTCGATATTTGAATTATTTCCATCGCCACTTGGGCCCGCAATAGGGGGAGGGCGAGGCTGGTGCTGCCCCTGATGCTGTTGTGGGCCACTTTTTGGCCACAATTGTGTGGCCTGTGCAGTGTGTAGAGAGAGCGAGAGAGAGAGAGGGGGAGTCGCCTGTTGTTGTAAATCAATTGGACGCTGAGTGCCCTAATGTGCTGTCGATGGGTTTACAATCCGTCAAAACAGTTGCCACGGCTACACGGGGCCGCAGTGGGGGGGCAGGGGCAGGCACAAGTGCATCATCATTGCCACCAGCGACCTATTACAGGAGTGTTCTCAAATAAACAATCAATCTGTACTGGAGACTGGAGTGTGGAAATGGGAAAGCTTTTCAAGGAAATGCCATAAAAACGTTGCATCGGCAAGAAGTTTAATTTGGAATTAGATTAATTGGTGAAATGGTGTTTCATTTAAGGGAAATTAAATTTCAAGATGATCTGTTGTAGAAATTGGTTTAAAATCTTGTATATTTCATGATTTTATGGCTCTTAAAGTTATAGAATTCTAAGGATTCTTAGGAGATAGGTAGATGCAAAATGTTTACATAAATATTTGAAACAAGAACGATCATTAACGATTCTCCAAGATACCTTAGGCTTCTTCAAACGATCTTCTTCTCTAACGATCCTTTAACCTTTTGCATACTGATTCTTCCGCCTCTAAATACCATAACCATCGATCAATGGATCGTGTGCCTATGGCTGGCAGCCAATGAGCAGCAAAACAGAAGCATTCCAATGCACAAAAAACCTGTCGAGTGGCTTTTTTCGCAAAAGAAGAGCAAGCGAGAGGGAGAGAGAGAGAGAGGGAAACAACCTGAGCCTGAAAATTGTAACAATGGCAGAGGCACAGAGCCACAAAGCGATCAAAAGTTACAACCCGGCAATGTATCAATGTCAGCAGGAGAATGGGCAATGGTATAGGGGATGGGGTGCGGATGGGTGCCACCTTCTGTGGAGGCACCTTTACCCATTGGCCGAAGGAGCAACAGTCGCCTGATGGGATTGCAGAGCAGCATTCTCCTGATGGGATGTTCGGGGAGCAGCACTGGCCACTGATGGGATTTTCGGTCGCTCCATTGTCTTCTTTTGGGACCAGCCCAAATGTCAACTTTTTGAGATGTTTCCTAGTGGACCCCGCAGTAGCCGCATCTTATTGGTTGGCCACATGCATCCACGGAATTAAGTTGGCCATTGTTTATTCCGGGATTGGACTGGACCCAACCGGACCTCTCTCTCTCTCTGTCTCTCTCTGTCGATATAGACTTGCCTCTCGGTTGTGTCGTTGTCGTCGCCGTGTCAAAAAACGAGAGGAAATGTAATCGCATGCCAAACAAAAACACTCTATAAGAAATAATAAACAAATCATTTCGCATCCACACAGAGACGGAGACGGAGAGAATTCCGATGCCGATGCCGATTCTGGCCACCCGCATACGAAGCTGCGATATTGATTCGATCGCCAAGGCTGTCAGGGCTGTTGCTATACGACGAGGTGGAGGTCCCCACTCCTACCCCACTCCAGCATCTCGTACTGTGTGCTCCAACTGTGTGGCTGTCGAGGCACTTGATTTGAGTTTTCATAATTGCATGTCTTGCGGTGGAAACTTGGGTGTTTTTCCTAGGAGAAAAAGAGTTGTGTTGTGTTGTGCGTGGAATGGGGCAAGAGAACCCCACGGAACAGAGATGTGTCTGTGTGTGTGTGTAATCTGCAATTCCTCTCAATTTCAACAGTGTTAGACATGAATGTAAGTGTTTAAGATGGGATTTTATATGGAATGCTTTTGGGAAGCATTTTTATAGACCGCAGTTGGTCTTATTATAGATAAAAGAAATATTACAAAATTATTTTTAGACCCTACCTCCCACAGAAAATAGGCCTCTGTAATTGTAATGTTTTTGGAAAACATTGACTTAGTGAAAATTTAAAAAAAGAGTGTTTTCAAATATTTGATTTAAATATATTTTTTATTTCATGTAGAAACATTTCATAGAGTAAATAAATTTTCTACAAATTTAGTACATTTTTTACAAAGCCTTGTACATTTTTTTTACATTTTTTTTACATATAATTGAATTTTATTTAATTTCATTATATTTTTATTATTATTTATTTATTTTTATTTAAATCGCGAATATTTATTTTGAATGTGGGTGTAATTCCTTGTACAAAGCCATTTTTCTCTGAGTGTACTTTAAATCAAAAATTCCCATAGATTTCTCTTAAAATTTGTGTGGTATCACTCGTTATGCAGCAGCACTCCTCAGTCGATTGAAGCCTGAGAAAGGCAGAAGACTGAGAAAGATGCAAAAAGAAAATGTTATATTTATTTCTATAATTTTTTCTATTTAATTGCCCTTAACATGTTTCCAATTAGTTAAATTCTGTAAAATCTGCATATCTACATATGAATACCTAATTTCTTGTCGATACACTCATGTCCCGCACCTTTTGGGCATCTCTTCGTTGGCCACACATTCGCGAACATCTATCAGTGGAGGAGGATAGCAGCCGAGGCCTGCCAAGAATGCCAACTGCTGTGGAGCATCCGTGGATTTGTGGATTGTGTAGATCGTCGATCGCCATGGAGAGCTGTCGGTGCAGCTCCCACAACACATAACCGCCTAAGATGTGGTGGAGAGAGAGAGAGAGAGACAGAGAGGGAAGGTTACTCCTCGGAGCGCGCGCCTGTTGATTGCTTGAGTGGAATTGAGTATCGCAGCTGCTGGTGGCATTCTCGAATTTTTGTGCTTATTTTAGTTGGGCAAACTGTCAAAGATATCCCCAGCTTGTTGCCACTACTGTGGTACTGGTACTCGTACCTACCACTGCACCGTACCGCGTATCGTATCGATTGTTGCTTCGTGGTGTTGCATGGTAGATCGCTTGATTGATGATTTGTTTATTTTGATATACGCCAAAAAGGGGTAGGGGTCTGGGGGCAAACATCGCTTCGCACCCCAGAGGAGGGATAAATTATGCCAATATTTGTGCGTCTGTCGAGGTCTGTCTGTCTGTCTGTCTGTTGGCTCGATCGGTGGCAAATGTATATTTGGGGCAAGAACCATCCCACAGCGAAAGTGCTAACCGTACGAGTATTGTTTTTTTCTTAATTTATGAAATATAATTTATTCGTGCGATTGGCAAACACATTTCAGCCGCTCCACAAATCGCGTTCCCCCCATCGTTTTGATATATTGATCATTCTCCCCAAGGAATTTTCCTCCAGATAATACGAAAATACTTTTCTCTGGGCAATTTTTGACTGCTCGAGTGTATCAATCATTTGAGGTTTTCCATTGATTGTGCTGATGGATTGAAGGCGTTTTGTTTTCTTTTCTTTGCTAGAAATTATGGAAAAATATAAGTGTTTTTCTCTAATTGAAATCGTTGAAGGAAAAATGAGTTATTAGATGGTTATTTGTGGAGGGACTAAGGCTCTTTACAATTTTTGGTCTTTTTTCATAGTTAAATCTTCTGTTGAGAAGAGCATTTCTAAGAATTGAATACGATTAACTTTAAAAACGAAAAAGGAAAAATATGAACAATGTATATTCAATTAGGAACGTTTAAAATGGAACAGGAAAATAGCAAAAAGGAGCTTTTTCATCAAGTAAGAATGAAATTGAAACAGAATTCATTGTAAGAATGAGTAAACCATTAGGGAACCTTTGAAATAGGACAAGAAGTAGCGTAACAATATCTATTCTATTAAGAAACCTACGGAATGTAACTTGATATAGTATACCAATAGGAATTACCTTTTGAAACGTTGAAAATGGATCAAGAATTATAATAAAACTGGCTAAACCACAATTTCTGATAGCTCTTCCAGAACTTTTTGATTTTATTCCTTAAAAACTTCAAATAGCGTACCAATAGCTTTTGAAACATTGGAACACAAAAAGGGAATACAACTGGCCAATCCACAATTGCTTAATGCCCCAACTTTTTTAATCTTATCCCCTAAAAACTCATACTATTTTTTCCAATCACGAAATCCCCTTTCTCCCTCATAGAATTCTCCCCCTTAAACACTTCTCAATCATTTTTACTCTTCCCAGAGATCTTACGAATTTTAGAGCTGTAAATCCTGGCCAGTAACTGGATGATGCTGCACCCTGTGTGCTCCAACCACACCAAGGGGCCAATGGGGACACTAATTGCTTGGGACACATTTCTTATGCCTGCCGCTGACACTGACGCCTTCTGGTGTCCGCTCCTTGGTCCGCCATGGGTCCGCCTATCGCCGTTAGCTCTTATCAGTGGAATTTTAAAGCGCATCTTGACTAAAAACACACCAAAAAAAACCAAAAAAAATGGAAGGCCAAGAGCCGAACCAAGAAAAAGAAGAATGTGAGCCGACTTTGGACATGGGCAATTCATACGCCGTCTGGTGGTCCTCCTCCTTCTCCTCCTCCTTCTGTGGCTGCCGGCCTGCCTGCCCGCCTGGCTGCCTGCTAATTCGCTGGCATTTTCTTTATTTTAGCCAAATGCGTTGGCTCGTCCCCCAACTTCCTCTAGTGATGACCGTTGTCGTCTTTTGGCTCTTTCCTCTTCACGGCTTCAATTGCCGCCTTCGCCATGAAATTCTTGATATCTTTTGTTTGTCCTCACGCTCCTGCTGCCTGCCTGCCCGCCTGCTGTCTGCTGTCCTAACGCATCTTTGTCCTTTCCTTTTTCTCTAATTAAAAAAAAAAAGAGGGAGAGAGGGTGGAGAGAGGAGAGAGGAAACGAGCCGAGTGACCGCACTAATTAGCCTCAAAGCCACATTTGGTATGCTTTTGATTTGTAAAAGATTTGCGCGCGATTCCTTAAAAAACCAGAGAAAGAAAAAGGAAAGGGGGAAACTTTTCGGTTGGATTGCATTTCTCACAATAATTACAACGATCCCTTACTCCTTCTGCTGCTTGTTGTTGTTGTTGTTGTAACTGCTGTCAGCAATGAAACAATTCGGTAAACATGTCACATGCAACCGAATCAATTTTCGCATCAATTCGTGGGTATTGTGTGAAATGAAATGCCATCTCCAGGTCCAGTTTACAAGTTCCTCTCTCCTTCCCCCGCCCCTGATTGTTTGCCGAAGGACTTTCCTGTGGGGGAGGGGGAATCCTGGGTGAACGAGTGAAGCATTTCGGAAAGTAACCAGTAAAGAATCTTCTTCGCTTTTGGGTTTTCGCCCCATCAAAAGTCAACGAAAGACAAAGATTGCTGGGGAAATGAAATTGAAAATATATATATATAACATACTTATTTTTAGTTGTTTTTCCCTAAAGACAGGGGCGTTGGTTGGAAGGGGATTCGATTAAGAAAGATTGGGAATTGATATAATTTTATTTGATTTGGTAACACTACGTTCCTATACCTTTATTGTGTTAAAGCTTGTATTTCTAGGGGTCTAATCTTCAGATATTGTAGAAGCATATAAGAAAATATTGATGAAAGCGAAGAAGCACCTAATATTATTCCGTTTTCTGTTTCATTTTCAAACTTTCCAAAAGGAATAATCTCTTTTAAGTTTTTTTGTATTTCATTTCAATGTTTCTGAATAAAAAATTAAGTGGAAAACTACAACAAATAGATAATGAACCCAAAAATAGTAAGAAATAGTAGAATATCCAGTGCTATAATATTTCCTGTTCCATTTTCAAGTTTCCTATATAGTATAAACACTGTTGCGCTGTTAATTGTTTCATTTTTTATGTTCCTAAATGGTAAATAATTGCATAATTACAAGAAATCTTTGAAAATCTGGATTAATCGCAAAAGTAGTAAAAAACGTACCTAAACTTACCCCAAAATTTGTGTGTTTAAGAAATTTTTAATAGTCCAAAGAACTTAAAACCTTGCCTAACTTTTTAAATAATAAATTGCCTGCTTTTACTTTATGAATTTAATCATTTAATGCATTTTTACAATACATAAGATCCCGTCAAGCAGCATTTTCCAAGATGATACCCTAAGAAACCCCCTAAATCCATTCATAAACCCTGTAATCCCTCACTAATCCCCCTTTTGGCCACGTCTCTGGCTGCCTTAGAACCACACACAGATTTTCGATGCTGCTGCTGCTCTCTCGTGTGCTTCTGCTGATGATGCAACGACTGACGCTGATGGCTTCGACTTGGACTTGGACTCCGATTCCGATTTCTATTCCGACTTGGACTTGGCCAATGCGATTCAAGTTGTTGTCGACTGTAATTAAAAGCAGTGCACAGTGAACATGCTGTTGGCCAAGAGAGATGAGATTGAAAGGATGAGAATGTGGCAGAAACTCTGGCGGGACTTGCACTTGTTTGCACACATCGAAATTGCTCAGACACTTAATGACAATTTCAGTTAAAAGAAAAACTTGTAGCCAACACATTCTTTTAGCCAAAATGGAAAAACAGAGAGAGAGAGAGAGAGAGGCAGATGGAGAATGTTCTCAAGAACATTTTAATCAATGAGCACAAAACCCAAAGACGAATAACTTTCGACCGGACCGGACCGGACCTCAACGATTGCTGCTGTGTCTGCGTCTTTGGCCAAATTAGCAATAGAATAAAATCAGGGTGGAAAGCGGGGAAAAATCTCTTAGATGAAGAGAAATCTCGGATAGACAAGGACAAATAATGACAAGCCAAAGGTCCTGCTAACGTTTGCTATTATCTATCCCTGCGTTCGGGGAACGTGTGAAACGTACAATGCCGCCAAACGAATCGAAATCAATTAGCCAATTGCACTCGAAGATGTTGGCGAAACGGCAACGGCAACGGCTTTGTCGCCAGCTACCAATCAGTCCCCTCCCCTCCCCTCGCCGAAAACCTTAAACCCACAAACCTCCAACCTCCACTATCCAGCCAAAGTTCAAGTCCAATTGTTATGTGACCTGTCTGGCGCTTTGAACTGGAGCCGAGTCTTGACTTGAGCCACAGCCACTTTGAACGTGATGTGAACACAGGGGGCAAGACAACAACAAGTTAAGGTTGAGGTTGGGGTCTTCAAGAGGTTCAATTTCTGGGGGTTTGTTGTATGGGAATGAGAGCTTTCTTCTTGTTTCTTTGAAAAGGTTGTGATTCCGGGGGTGTACAGAGAATTTTGATACTAAAAAACCTTTGTGAGTGGCTTTTAAACCTTTTTTAGACCGAATATTAGCATCAATTGTTCCAAAAAAGCTGAAAAAATATTTACCTTTAAACTATGACGGAAATTAATCCCCAGAGTTACAAATTTTCTATAAAAACATGACCTCAAAACTAAGAATAAAGAAAAATACATTCAGCTTTCGAACCCTAAAGAAAAATACCACCAAATTCCATCACCAACCTCTTGAAGAAGTTGGATTTCTTGAGGTTTTTTATATGGGAATGAAACCTTTTCTTTAGTTTCTTTGGTAAGGGGTAAACAAGGGTTCTTTTCAGACTAACCACTTTGGGAGTGGCTTCTAAACGTTTTTTAGGCAGTTTATAATCTTACAATCTGAAAATATATGTACCTTTAAGCTATGTACGAAATGAATCCCCAGATCTAAAAATGCATATAACAAAATGATCTTAAGACTAAGAATAAAGAAAAATACATTCAGCTTTTGAACCCTACCAATAAATTCCCCTACTTTCTATACCTTATATCGATTTAACCCAACCCACTACCAAAAATCTCTCTCACTTCAATTGACGGGCAATCTCTCAAGTGAGAACTGACAAAAGACCGAGCTCTAAACTAAAGCTTCAACCCAACAACAAAAAAAAAAACTATATATATATACATATGTATAAAAAACGTATGTGCCATGGCTTGCATGTCTCTGAGTTTGATGCAATGGGAAAGGATAGCCAGAGGACTAACAATGAAGGAAGCAACTAAATTATACCGCTGAGAGTAATTTACGTTGCTTTCCTTCTTTATTATATGTATGGCACAAAAGAGAGGAAGAGATAGTCAAAAAAGAAAGAAAAAAACAGAATATAGAACCCCTTTTTTACCTCCAGATTCCACTACCAGTTAGTGGTCCAACATTTCATGATGTATTTGTTGTCCCGTCCCGTCCAGTCCAGTCCTGACCGACCAGCCAGCCTCACCTCAAATGTCCATGTCGATGTCCATTACCTCCTCTATAGCCATAGCCGCCTGTGTCTGAGTCTCGAGTCTCGTATATCCTCTTTCCTATCTCCTGGACTGGGTTTGGTTTTGTTTTTGTTTTTTGGTTGTGTGTGTGTGTGTGTTGCGGGTGATTTACAGACACTTTGACGTCCGTCCGGGGTGACGCTTGACCCATTAGTGGGCGAATGCCCAAAAGAATCAACCCTTGACTACACTACAACTGGAGTAGGAGGAGGGTGTCGAGTGTAGAGGCCAAATCATGAAATCATTGTTCATGATGATGTGCAATACATTATCCATTCAAACGGACCTCAAACGAGAGGTTTTTGTGTGCTCTAGAATCCCGTGTCCATATCCGTATCTGTGTCTGTGTTTTTCTTTGTGTCCTTCTGGGTGTGTGTTTGTGTGTGTGTGAGTGATTTCAGCTGGCGTCGATCCTTCTGGGACATATTCATCAATAATTTAAGTACACTTTTGCACCCGTTTTCTGCATAAAAGTTGCATCAAATTGTTGGACACAAATGGGGGTATCACAGGGGTTGAAAAGTCAGGAGTTCAACAGAGTTCTTTTGTAGAGTTTTTGATAGTTTTTGAAAATATTTCTTTTGGCATAAGAGTGCTAAATGTTTTTCATTAAAAATCTAGATGGGAGCTTCTTGTAAGCCACGAAAATGTACCCCCAAAAAGGACACCAAAACCTTCACCAATTTAGAAGAAATATTCCCACTTTCAACCACCTCAAGTGTTAATAAAGTTCTCCTCAAAATAGTTTGAATGTCTTCAGGTGCCAGAACATTTAGGTAATCCCACCATCACCTGATCTCAGGGTTTGGGTTTTTGGGAACCAACAAATATTAAAAGCCAAAAGCAATATTCATTAAGAATGCTCATAAAAATGAGCCCCTCCAACTTGATGAGAAGTTCTACCTATCTTTCGGTTTGCTCTTTTTTCTACAAATTTAATTCATGGTTCGTCAAAGGGGTTTGGGTTTGGGGGTTTTGGGCCTCGAAATGCTGTCGTTAGCCAGGCCCAGAGCCAAAAGGCTATAGAGCTCTGAGCTCTCTTCATTTTAATGCGGCGACTGGTCATGTGAGAGGTTGGGTCTGAGGGGGAGGGGGCTTGGTCTGGCAGTGGATGTGGATGCCCGCTGTCCCGCCTTTTGCTTCTTCATATTTCTCGTACTTGAAACGTAATTACTTTAGAAAATAATCGTTAAAAGTAATGGTCTGTATCAAATATATTAAAATATAACGCAACGATGGCGACGACGACCAGAACAAGGACGAGAACCAGAGCAAGAAGAACGTTGCCAACGTCAGCAGCCAGGAGGAGGAGTGTGGCAAGGGGTATGTCGGTGTGTGTGTGGCATGGGGTCTTGGGGGAGGCATCGTCTGGTCCTGGCACTGGCACTGGGCATTCACACTCGTCATGTCAGTAGTCGTCAAAGTGTTCCCACCACCAGCATTCGTACGTCAAGCGCAAGGAGTCCATGGTCCATTGGTTGCCCAGAACAGTGGTTCAAAGTCAATAGGAAATGGAATGAATTATTAAAAAGAGTGTCTGGTAGATCTTAATGAGGAATGGGTATAAAATATGAAGAGTTTTAGGAAATTTAATGCATAAAATAAATAATAAAAAAATAAATAATAACATAGAAAAATTATTTTTTAAATTTTAAAAATTTTAATTTTAAGTTTTTGAATTTTTTTAGAATTAAAAGAAATAGATGTGTAAAAAACATAATTATTTTGATTATAAAAAGCATTAAGCATATTTCTATATTTTTTTTAAAGGGTTTACTGTTTAAAAATATACTTTTAGTAGTGAAAGTTTAATTAAAATAATAAATAAAAATAAAAAAAAAATAATTTCAAGCAAAAAGTTCCTAATAACAAAAAAAATTACTTCAGGTAAACATTTTCTAATGAAAATATTATGTTCTGAGTAAAAAAAGTATAAAACTAGGCTTATAATTTCTAAAATATTATAAAATATATAGAAAGTTCCTGACAACAACAAAAAATTACTTGAGCTAAAAATTTTCTAAGGAAAATATTATAATGTGAGTAAAAAAATCCCTATAAAACTATGCCCATAATTTCTAAAATATTATAAACTTGTATAACATGGGGCAAGCCCCTGCCAACTCCCAGGACAATGACGACAACCCAAACCGTTTATTATACACATAATCTATATAAGATCTATTAGGTGGCAAGTCCCCTATTTTCTTTAAGCCTACACTTTTCGTTTGGCCTTCAACCACTGTTCTTTGGATAGGAGAAGAAAAAACTGCAATGGCTGTTGGCCTGGCACTCGACTGGGGACTTGGGCCATCAGTTGAAATGAGTTTTTATCAACGTCTGTCTGTGGGCTATCGTACCGGCCGCATCTGGAGGTCAGAGGCTAGGCGGGGGTCCGGGGTCCGGCCGGGGGTCACATTAGTGAGCAAAAATTTTATTGCACCTCTGTTCCGCTCCGCTCCGCTCCCTTCCTCCCTCCCTCCTCTGTTTCTGCTTCTCTCTGTTGCTGTTGCTGTTTCTATTTCATTCATAATATAATTCTCAATGTGTACTCCCCCCTCTCTCTCTCTCTCTGCCCCTCCTTGCACTCGGTGTTGACATTAAAAAAAAGCAATTCGCGTTCGGCATTTCATCTGCAGAAATAGTTTTTGCTACCCCGAAGCTCTCTCTCTCTCTCCCAAGACATACCGATTCATAATGCATAAGGCTCCCAGGCAATGCCAGCGATATTCCCTTTTTCTCTAATTCTCATTCCCATTTCGGGGGAAAGAGAGAGAGGGAGAGAGAGACTGTTTTCTTCCCATTTTCCTTTGCCTTTGTATGTTAAATTTAATTTCTTTTGTTTCGTTACTCGCACGTCATTTGCAAAATGAAATTATTACAAAATGTTTTTCCTCTCATTTGCCACTGGTTTTTCGGTTGGCTTTTTGCATTTTTCCTTTTTGGCTTTTTGGCTTCTTGCCTCCTCCTGCTCCTCCTCCTTCTCCTCCTTTTTGGTCTTCTCTCATCTTCTTAGGCAGCAACAATTCCCGCGGGCATATCATTCTGCTCCATCACTGACTTGCTCTTAGGTTCTTGGGGTCTTCTTGGGGCTCTTCCCTGGCTCTTACCATTTCATTTTGGGTTTTTATGTTCGCTTTTGCTTGTGTCTGCTGCTTCTCTCTCACTCCTTCATTTTTGCGCATTTCTTAATCATTTTTGAGTGTCTTAATTTAAGTTGTACTCTGGTTTTTATTTCGAGTATGCTCTACGCTCTTTTCTATTCCTTAACTGGCCCTGATAGTATCATTAGCATTTCCCCCCAGCCCCCCCAAGGCCCCCTGGCACTCACCTCATTTTGAATGCATTAAATATTCGCCCAATTCATGGGGCAAAAAGCACATTTACTGGAATTGTTAATGTGCATAAAATTTCATTTGAAAAGTGGAATTGAAAATAGGGGAAATAGAGCAAATATATGTGTGGAAATTTAAGGAATAGTGAAGGTTTATTTGAATTCATTTGGGGTTAGTTTTCTTCGGAATATCTGGCTACAAATTTAATATTAATTCTTCGCTTAAACTCCTCTTTCTTCCTCTTTCATTGGGATATCTTTTACCCCAAAGACGATCCTGCCTCTAGCTTCAAGTCTCTGCTTTCTGCTTTATTTTGTGGCCCTATGTCTCTGCTTTCTTGCTTCACTTTGTGGCCTCAAGTCTCTGCTTTCTTGCTTCACTTTGTGTCCCCAAGTCTCTGCTTTCTACTTCATTTTGTGGCCTCATGTCTCTGCTTTCTGCTTCATTTTGTGGCATCATGTCTCTGCCTCTTGCTTCATTTTGTGGCCCCATGTCTCATTGGTTATCTACAACCTGGCATCGTGATGGCCTCATCATATTTGCCTTTTACTTATATTTTGCGCCTGCAACATTTTTCAACACCACAATGCCAGGATCGTTTATCAAGTGCCACACAGAGGACCAGGAGGCTATGACTATGGCCAAGGCAGGATCAGGAGAGGGAGGATCAATGCCACAGAGAGAGGTGCGAATAAATTACGCACATCTGTCAACTTTTGAATTAGCCATTAAGGCGCAAAATGTGCAACATTAATAACTGCCAGCCAGCGAGGGGCTTGATTTGATTCGTGCCATCAGAAGAAGGAGACTCCAGCCAGAGACTGGGACGATCATGCACGCGCTATGTCAATGTCAACGACAGACAAAAGTGGACAGCCACAGTCACAGTCTCACTGTGGCCAGTAGCCACTGTATGGCAGCCCAGAGGTACAGGCAGATCTCTACTGCGGGCATTTGCGCCTGCGCATCGTCCTAATTGAAAGAAATTACTTTGAGTCCAGCATGTCATTTGTCACCTTTTTGTGTGTTGTGTCCCGGCTCTGACTCTGGCTCTGGCTTTGGCTCTAACTCTTGCTCTGACTCTGGGCTTTGGCTTGTACTGCTGTTGGTGTTGGTTTCTCTTTTGGCGGTGATCTTATGATTGAAATTAATACCCCACAGCCAGGTCTTTGGGGGAGGCGTAACTCTGTGGTCTATAAATATTAGATGCAAGCCACAAAAGAGCCAAGAGGAGGCCTTTTACATATGGATTACAAGGGGAAGTCTACTTTGGGGGGGGCTCTTTATTCCCTCTGCCTTCTCTTCTGCACCCTTCAAATCAATCACCTTCTCTATTCCGCTTCCAATTCCTCATCAAACTATCGTTTCCCATCTTTTGACAAATCAAATGTCGCTGGTAAAACTGGTTTTGGCCGCCAAAAACATCAACCCACAATCGCCAACTGATGGCTGATTTCAAATGCTGATGACAAGAACAATCAGAACGGTGGCAGGCAGGCAGGCTGATGGCTGATGGCAGGCAGGCATTCGGCTCTTTGTGGTCGGTCAACAGTCAACAACAATGCAAATGGCTTAGATTTGCGTTTGGACCACAAAGCGACACTCGACATGGACCCCGGGTATCCAGGTACGCCCCTACCCCTTCCACCAGGACACCTGACCGACCAGATGGGTGTCGCCTGTCCACAGTTGGCGTTGAAGGATTCACGATGTGACAATGTCCGTCCGTCCTGACATGCGGCCATAATGTTGTGTGCTCCATGGCTAAACGACAAACAAATGTGATATAAAAAAATAATAAAAAAAAAGCAAACTGGAGATTTGTGTGGATAAAAGAATACCCCTTAAACTGGGTTCAAATTTAGGAAAAATAGAGAAATATAACAGCCTACAATGAGATATAGCATTTTCTATGGATAATCCATTAGCCGATTGCTATAATTTTGTATAAATAGGTAGAAATTTTTTTATCTATAAATATACTAAAATAGAATGAAAGAAAGGAGAAATATAAAAGTATATAAAATATAATATAAAATAATATAAAATATAAAACAAACAAAACTTAATACCGACAAAATTATATGAATACAAATATTAGTACAAAAAAATATAATAAAAAAAACAAATAAAATTTAATAAACATATAAAATTATCAATAAAAAAAAAACTAAAATAAAATGAACACAAACCATATATTGATTCCTATTAAAATTTGAAATAAATTAAAAAAAAAATTATTTAAAAATATTTCAATAATCAAATAATAATGTAAAAATGTTTAGAATTAGAAATCAATGTACATATGTCTATACAAATATTATAAGGTCAAAATAATTTTGTGCCTTAATCTAATCTAATAATCTAGTGCCTTAAATATAAGTTATTCTTGCAGGACTAGGACTAAATAAGTAAATAAATGTCTAAAAAAGTATAGATATTAAAAATTTAAGTTTTTCTGACTGTTATTACTATCCGATTATAGTGATTATGAATATATATATGTAGATACAGAAATGTCTAGTTCTAACAAATTGTAACGATATATATTTCATAGCTATAGCTATACCACAGCTATAGCTTCTTCTTATTTCATAATTGATATATATATGATTATTATAATTTTATAAAGTTAAGGTAAACATTCCTTCTCTTTACTGCTTTTTACTTTATACATTGGTTGATGTATCAGATAAATTGTGGACACTACAGCTGTTTCTCTCATTTTTGGTAGAAATATTTATCCAATTGTAATCGAAATTTTGGAGATTTAGTTACATCTACCAAATTGTAATGACATGTCTTAAAAATTGTGCTTACCACAGGATTATTCATTAGTTTTTCTGATGTAAAAACTGAAACTTCACTGAAACCTTCGCTGAAAAAGAGTTGAAGTCCATGTACATAGTAGGTGTAAATGCTAATAAAAAAGGTAGCCTGTTGCATACCCACCCAAGAATCCATTACACCCCAGAGATCTACGATTAGTGGGAATTGGGGGAAAAAAACAAAAAACTAAAACTGATGTTGACAGCAACAAGGATAGCAACAGAACAGAGAACAGCAGCAGCAACAAAAGCAACAACAACAGCAATAGCAACAACAGAAGCAACAGCAGCAACACCAACAACACCAACAACCAACAGGCTGGAACAGCAATAAACTTGAAGTTGACAATTGTAAAAAGTCAAGGCACATGTGAGAGACTGAACTGAATGGCCCCCAGTCTCCAGACCCCAATCTCCCGTCTCCAGTCTCTCTCTAGTTTCTACTCTCGGCTCAAAATGATGGCTAACCAACAGCTAAAGCAACAGAAAGAGGCAACAACAACCGACAACAGCTACAACCGACAACCGACAACAGGCAATCATAAAATCAACAACTATGAAATTCATCACCGCTCGCTCTACTCGTGCTCTCACCAGTGGAAAAGCCGGCCTCGCCTCGTTGACACTTCCGCCTCGCTTTGGAGTTTTGGACGAGTGTATAAAGTTGCAACTGGATTTGGATCCAGAGCAGGCATTACACTTGGCAAAAAAACATAGTACTATATGTAAGGCAGAATCCCAAAAAGTACTCAGTTTTTCGCGGTGTAGATGCAAACACTCCAACAGACAAGAGACAGACGGACAGGAGCGGCAGTGGCAGCATCATCATCATTCACGGTGACTGTGTGACGGTGGTGACGGGTAAGTGAAATTAATTGCATTGTTTTTGGCCAATGAATTCCTAGTTGCCAGTTTTTGTTTTCGGCTTAAACGCCTTGACGCCTTTTTGTGACCAAAAAAAACAACAACAACAGCAACAGGAATAACTGGAGGACAGGCGGCCATCAGAGAGCATCACACACAGCGGCCACACAGCGACGTTCCTCTATTCCAAAAAACCTCGTCTCTCTCCAGGTTCAAAACCCATTCCCGCTTTGTGACATTTTGCAGTTCATCACATGTGATTGCCGCAGTATGTTGCACACAACATTTCACAGGGCACAAACAGTGGTTGAAAGTTGAATGTTCAGTCAGTTCAGTCTTTGAAGCGGCTCTTCAGTCTTTGAAGGTTATAGACAGCTGTTCTCTCTGTGCAACTCTGCGCGACTCTCTCTACGCATTTTCAATTCTCTGTGAAAAAAGAACCATTTTCCCAATCAAAATCCTTTAAAAAAAGGCCCAATCTGTTAACCATAGAACCCTCCATTTGAATGGATATTTTCCAAATTTAAACCATCAAATAAAAACCCTCAGTTTTACCAATAACCAAAGTTTGTGTACTTTGTTGTTAGTTTCAAGTGACCGACTCAGATGAAGAATAATTGAGCCCTCCCTTTGTCTAGGAGGCATTACTCGCCATAGAACACCTTCCTTGTGCCTCTTGCAACATCTTGGCATACCATTTTGGAACCACTGTGCACCACTTTGAATGTGTTTAGAGCTGCCTCGTTCTGCCTGCCCTGACTCCCTCTACTGTGTGGGGATGTGTGTGGCGGCCCCCTTCTGAATGTCAGCCATGCCACCTCTGGCTGTTGTCCTCATCGCTTTATCGCGCCTCGGCTTTGGCTCCGGCCTCTGGATGGTAGTGCCACTGCCACTGCCACACAGTCACCATACCATCCCATCGCATCCAAAACATTCCACCAGCAGCCTCTGGATACCAGTGCCAGTCTCTCCTTCTCTCTGGGATGTAGCTGTAGCTCCTCTTGCTCTAGTTAGTTACCATCATCAACATGTTGACATGTCTATGACTGCCTCCATATGTGTGTGTGTGTGTTCGTGACAGTGTATGCGTGTGTGTGTGTTTGTGTGTGTGTGCTTTGCAGTGCGCTAACCGAAGCTCAACAGCGTTTATCACTCATGCTTATGGTCTTGTTTTTGCGGTGATATATCACACTTGACACTCATTCATTCAGTTTTGGAGTTTAGTGTTTTGGGCTCGTTATGTGCGATGCATATGCCCCAACCCCAACCCCACACCACGCCCCTCCCCTCCATCTTCTCCACCATTTGAATTTCATCACATTCAAACTTTCCCTGCTTCCTGCCTTCTATCCTTCCCATTGTTTTTTGGCAATGGCAATTGCATAGTTAACGGTCACAACTATCCTTCCACACACACACATTGTCGTTGGCATTTTTGGTGGCTTGATGAATGGTCACACACACTAGCACACACACCCTTTCATGGGGCACTCTTCAACATCAGTCCTTGATGTTGTTGTCCCTGTGTCCCTGTTAATTTGCTCAGCGATAGATGGGTGGGGGAGGGGGCTTATGATGTGGTGGGGACTACCAGCTGGCAATTCATCTACTCTTCTGCATCACTCACATGCATTTTGGGAGTGTTCTCTTCTGTCTATTTTTTTTTTTTGTTTCTGGGGTTGGAGTGTTATTTGTCTTGTAGTTGTACGGCTGTTCCTTCATTCATTCGTTCGTTCTGTTTGTTTTTCAATTGCTCCACAAATGTTTATGCAGATGAATTGTATTTTGAGTTGTGTTTTTGTCTGGGACTCTGGATTCGGGATTCTGGTTTCTGCCAGACGGCAGCCAGGCATCCTTGGGTATCCTTTTGCTGTTTGATGAATTGTGGCGAAATGTTTGCTAAGCTTTCCATAATGTGACTATAAGTTGTGGCTGTGTGGAGCATCATTTGAAGTGAAATTGTTTTTCCGAGGGATTTTACGGAGAGACAATCGATAAGGTTGGAATGAGATATTTTTGAGAAATTTTAATTATATTTTAAAGGAGGTTTAAAAAGGATGGAATTGGAATTTGTTGGGAAAAACTTAGCAATACAAATATTAGTTCCGGTAAAATAAATAAAAAAATATAATTAATCTATAATATTTCTAAAAAAAATGACAAAAAAGAGGCAGATAGATATAGATGAATATATTTTATCAATCTTCTTAAAAATATCCTCAAATATTGAAAAAATCCAGGTTTAGGTTACTTTTTACTTTCTTATTATTAAATTAAAATTATTAAATTGAAAGATTGATTCGATCTACATATATTTTCTTTCGAAAAAAATCTTGGAAATATCCCCAAACATTGAAGAATTATTATCAAAATATTTAAAACTTATTCAAAAAATATCTTTATGTGGCATAACTTTTTTAAATCGATTTTAAAATAAAACTATTTTAGTTATTTTTCCAAAAGAATAAAAATCATAAAAATATCCTGAAAAATGTCTTCATATTATTATCAGAGTATTTAAAAGGTAACCATAAAAATATCTTTATTATTGGGAAAATTCACAATAAAAATTCACAGTACTAATATCCTAAACAATTAATGAAAATTATTATTAAAGTATTTAAAAGTTATCCATAAAAATATCTGTAAAATGGCAAAGTTTTATTCCAGAAAATCAATCAAAAATGTAAAGAAAAATGTAAAGAAAAATAGATTTTGGTCATTCGATTTGGAAAAGTAAATTCTTTAAATAACCATACCTTAAATGTATCTTAAAGTGGCCCACACACACATCTCTCACTGCTGATGGAAAGAAGGAAGGAGGTTGCCTTGTGAGGCATGCAACCTTCCAGCCATTCCCCATCTGTAACAAAATTAATTGCAATCTCCATTGAGGAGAGTGGATGAAAATATTGGGGGAAAAAACCACCCGCGGCTGTGCACAAAAATTTACCAAAAATTCTGACAGATACTTTTAACCGCAACTCATAAACAATTGCCAAAAATAATAATTTTTTGTGTGTGTGGCACGAATGTAGGTGTAGGTGTGTGTGTGTGTGTAAATTGTTGGATAGATTCTATTTAACTTTTGACTCCTGCCCGCTCACCCTTGTCTTTCCTTCTCCTCTCAGGTGCCATTCAAAATTGTATCCATATGCAGAATGTATCTGAGAGTTTTATAGTATCTGCATCTAAATTTAAAAAAGGGGGAAAGTGGCTAGAGAGAGAGAGAGAGTTGTGGGGGAGAGAGATGGGTACAATTGGCGCCTGGATTTTTATGGTGGCGTCGCTATAGTCGTTCCGGTTCTCGTTGTCGTCTGGACGCCACGTCTGGGTGTCCGTCATCAGGCGGCGCTGCTGCTTCGCTTGGGAGGTGTTGGGGGACATTTTTGCATTCTGCATTCTGCATTTTTTGACAGATGGACAGGAGATGGCAATGGCAATGGGGGAGCAGGAGGAAGGGAGGCTTCGCTGGGAAGTTGCAACTTGTGATAAAAATCCGTGTGTCAATTCGATTTGTGGACGTTAACCGCTGCCTAAACAACAACAACAAAAAGGCTCACATTTTTTTAATGTTTTTTGTTGATGCTGCAATAGAAAAACGGACGCGATACATGACATTTTGTGGCAGCGAATTGGCAGCTTCCAGTGGATGGGTCTGCCTCGCAGTGTTGCAACAATCTCGTGAGTGAAGTGGAAGGAATTTCAGAGAGTGAAAAAGGGGGGCAAAGAGAGAGGGGATCGGTAATCATGGTAGAAGTAGAAAAGACTTTAAGTAGAGGATTACATTTGGATATTGAAGAAAGTGTAGGATTCTTTAGGAGGTAAATCAATGGGATTAATGTTGGAAATATGGGAAATAATACAAATTAATCTAATTTAAATGGCAGCACCTTTCACCCCCTCCCTTTGCTGCATTTCCTACAATGTTGCAGCACCCCAAAAGTGGGTTTGGGGTTATGGGGGTTTGCCAGCATTCCGTTATGTCACTTTTCTAGTCCACAAAAAACCCACAAAAAAAATGAGCACACACACACACAGACACACAGAGAGAGAAATCCGCAGAGCGTGTCCAAGTTTTGATGGGTGACAGCAGTTGGCGCTGCATTTTGGCCACAATTGTCAGGTGTCGCGATATTCGAGCGCCTGTCAATCCGATTTCAGTCAGATATACATATTCTATTGATGGTCGAAAAGTGTCTGATACAAGGGGTGGGGGAGGCAGCAGAGGTTGGTATGGGCTGCTGTAAATCCCCAAGCGAAGAAGTAGAACGCATAAAATTAAAGCGTTATATATGGGTGGGGGCTTTACCTAAACCTAAACTAATATGGATCCCAATGCAAGCCAGGGAAATCCTGGTTCACGCATAAAATGCAACACTGCGCATACTTAACCTCATTTGGGGTTAGGTTTTAGAGGAACAATGGAAGAGGAACAAGAAAGAGAGTGAAAGAGGTTCTGTTTCTTCTTTTTAATACTCTTAAAGAGGGTATAACTCATTGGATAATCATTTCATATATCTTATTCTGCAAGATACTGTCTTTGGAGTGGTGATTCAGCTAAAATGTATACTAATCTTATGACTATATCCTATATCTGCCATAGCAAGAACGGATCCTTAAGGGTACCCACCATATCGACCTCTAAAGAAAGCTTTTCTCTTTTACATTTTCCCGTCTTGATGCTTTTGAAACGCTTTGAAGACGAAACAGAAACTAATAAAGATGCGTAATGGCTGTCTGCGCACAAATATCGGAAAATAATTATAGTAGGGAAAGCGATAAGAAAAGCGGATGAAAAGAAACACAGGGAGTGGGAGAAGACAGCGAAAAGAGGGAGAGAAAAGGTTACCCTTTGAACCAGTTTGAAAAAAAAGCTCTGATTCTGAGGGAAATCTTCTAGAACTACCGTAAAAGCTGACCTCTGTCCCTTTCCCGCAACCGTTACATTTCACGCAAATCTCAAACTCTTCCATTCCACACATTCCTCGTGTCCTCCTTTTATGGTGCATGCAACAATTGTTCCCTCCCTTGGTCACGCATTATGTGGGGGAAAGAAAGAGGTGAGAGAGGGAGAGAGAGTAGAAAACTTTTAGTCAAATGCAAAAAAAAATAGAAGCATTAATTCACTTTATCGGGCTGTGGTGGCAACTCTTTAACATTTAGCAATGCGTGGGGCAAATGCCCCATCTCCAGCCCTAGTCCTGCCCAACCACTCCCCCCTGCCGCTGCATTGCTTCATTTTCAATTTCAATAAATAACCTTGATTTAAGCGACAGCGACGCGAGCAGCGCCGTCGGCGTAGTCGCCACTCAACCCCTCACACCCGACCGCCCACCCGCGCTCAATCGTTTTGACCAGCTGCAATACAAACACAACTTCCACCCATACACAGAGAGCGAGAGAGACAGACACAAACAGCAGCCAGACCGGCCCCCACACACAAACACCTGTCACACACGCCACGCCACACGCCACACGCTCTCTCTCTGGTAAAGTTCTCTCTGGCTTCGCCTGGCTGTAAAGCATTGCAATTATGGCTCTCAGGGCCATTGCAGTTCTTTGCCTCAAAACAACTCCCCCTCATGCTCTCTTGGAGCCCGCTCTCACAGCCTGCTCTCACAGAATTCGCACACAGGTGAGGAAGTGCTCTCTCACAGGCCATAACAGTGCTGTTGTTTGTGCCCCCTCTCAGCGCAATAACAGCGTTCTTGCCACACAACCAGCTGCAGCTGCTGCCGAACAGCCAGCGCATGCGTTTTATCTTCCCTCTATCATTCGCTCTCTCAATATATCAATTTAATGGGGAAAACGTCCGATGTGTTGTTGCGGCTCTCTCTCTCTCTCTCTCACGCTTTCTGCTGCAATCTATCTCTCACTTTGATTGCTCTCTCTGTGATGCTCTGCCGCTGCTGCTGCTGCTGCTGCTGCTGCTGCCTGCCTGCCTGCTTGTGGTGCTGTCAGCTCCGCGTCGACAACGAAAGACGTCTGTCTCTTTTCGTTCGGCTGAGCGTAGACATCATGTCGCTGCTGATTGTAGCGTTTTTAATCGCCCGAAATCACAGCGGTGGCGACAATCACAGTTAGAGTGGCGCTTGTAACGGTACTCGGGTACTAGACGACACATTTCAAAAAAGAACGCGCTTGTCAATCAGCAACCAAAACACACACAAAATAATCAACGAAAAATCAACCGAACTTTAATTCTAGTCGCAAAGCAAACAAATAAAAAATCGTCTATAAAAATCGTGCCAGAAACCGAAATAAATAATATTAATAAACATTAAATTAATAGCCCTCACACAAACACACACACACACACGCACACGCAGCTGTTGTTGGTGAAAGTGTATGGGTGGACGAGAAGAAGGAAGTGCTGCCTGCTATTGCTGCTGCTGGTGCTGCCTCAGTCGCTGCTTCTGCTTGGAATTGGCGGCAGTTTGACCGCAACAACAACAACTACTACAACGCACACACACACACACGCACGAACACATTGATACGCGTTCGTCATCAGTCGCCGTCGCCGTTGTCGTTATCCCCCTCCCCTTCCTCTGCAGCCCCGTGGTTCTTGGCCCTTGCCATTGTGACATTTGATTTATTTGACGTGTGTGTGTTTTTGATAGAAGCTCAACACGAAACTGACACGTTCACACACACACACACACACACACACAACCGCGAACACACGTACGCCTGAGGAAAGGCTCTGCCGCTGCCGCTGGCTCTGCCTGTGCCTGTGCCTGACCACCCGCCCCCCAACCCGCCACCCCACCCCGCTCTGTGCTTAAGAATTTCAAATTTCTTGAGACGAACAAAAATAAAATCCAACGCGTTTTTCGCATATGTTTTTTCAAAAAAGTGTGACACAAACAAATCCAAAAACGAATGAAAAAACAAAAACAGAACGCTATCAATGGCAGAGACGAAATTAATTACCAAACAACAGTAATCTTAAATAGTTCCCAAATAAAAAGAAATAAATAATATTTGAACGTAAAGTGAAACACCAAAAAATAATCGCTGCCACAAAATGATGCTGCACGAGGCTGTCATGCTGGAGATCTATCGCCAGGCATTGAGTGCAAGGTGAGTGTAGAGTCCCCTACCCCCTACCCCCTACCCCATCTCCCCTTCCCCTTCTTTATGCTTGTGGAATGTGGCAGCAAAGTTTGTGGAATGTATGTCTGTGTGTGGAGCTTAAAGTTAGTTTTTGTTTCTGGGAATAATGTAGTATAATTTAATGTTTCGGTTCAAAGTGGAGTATTGCTTTTGATAATTATTGGGGATGGGAAATTGGGGATGTTGGGGGTACAAAATTTAATGTGTTCCTGAAGTATGAAGCTGTAAAGGTATTCTTTTCCGTGATGGAACGTTTTTTAAAAGGAGAAATGTTTTAGCAATAAGTAGAAGTTAAATTTTTGGATAGAAAATATTGAGTGGTTCTTAAATACTTACATAAATAACTGAAATAAATAGAGAGAACATCAGCAGTTTAGGTGTTCTTCAACTTCTTAGAGGGGATTCTTTTATTCAGGTTTATTGAGGTTCTATGCTAGGAAATAAAAGCACAGATTTAGTCATGGAATATGGGAAATAAAAACATAGTTTTATATTATGGAATATGGAAAATAAAGGCATACATAGATGTATTTATGCATAAAATAATGTGCGGTTCTATTCTAGGAAATATTTGTAGATTGACATTGTAGAAATCATTATAAATTATAATTTTAAAGGAATTTATAAATAATTTCATTATAAATCAGATATGAAGTGAAATGCAAGTTTCTCAAGTGAAGAGAGTGAATAAATGATAGATTGATAGAGAACTAATGATGATATATGTACATCTATTGTAATTACTTCGAAAAGTGAGCCCAACTTATAGAAGTTTTATAGAAAATGTTGTACTTATAAGAGGGGATTGTGTAATTGAATTTCGAAGGAATTCGAAGTAATTCCTGAGTTTAATTTGTCTTCTAGTAGGAGAAGTTTTTCTCTAAAAGTTTAACTGGAACTTGCATGGGGGAACCCCTTCTAAAGGTCGTAGAATGTCTAGCTTATTCAGAAGACTTTTAAGGTTACATTTTTCTATCAGCAGACTTCTAGTACCCTAAAAAGGTTCCTCAAAAATAGTAAAAATAGTTATAAATAAGAGAAATGCTTGGAGATTTGGATCCATCAGTACAGCTTGGGATTTCTGGGATATCTGCTTCCACTTCCACTATTATTCCACCCATGATGGAACCTCCTTTTAAATCCCGTTTCCCTTCGAATCCTTTTGCAGCGAATTGGCCAGTCCTCGTTGCCAGTCCCGGGAATCGAATGCCTCTGCGGGAGCGCCTCCTGGCGATGGCCGATGTCCGTCGAATGAGTCGCACTGCTCCGCCAACGATTGCCTCACGCCGGCGCCCACACCTACGCCCACGCACACACCCACCTCCCCCACCGTGGGACTGCCGTTGACGGCGACACTAGCACCAGGTGCTGCCGCGGCCCTGCTGCCACCACAGTCGGCAGCGATGGCCGCCTACCTGGCGGCTGCACAACAGAATCACCTGCTGCTGACGAATCCGCTGGCGGCAGCGGCCTCACTGGTGCAGCAGGCGACGCAACAGGCGGCCGGAATGGGTTCACCCGGCAGCATGGTGGCCGAGGAGGAGGCCCCGGCACTGGATTTTAGCCGAAAGAGACCCTCCAGCGAGGAGGAGGAGCCGATGGCCAGCGACGAGGAGGAGCCGGAGCCAGAGCAGCCGGAATCGGGCGACAATGGACCCCTGGATCTGTCGGTGAGCGCCAGGAAGCGACCGACAACGGTGGAGGAGCGAGAGAGGGATTCCCCGGTCCGCAAGCTGCCACGTGCCACGGACTACAAGTCCCCGCTTCCGCCGGGCAGTTGGGTGCCACCCCTGAATCCCTACATGGCGGCTGTGGCGGCCAAGAAGATGGCGCCCAGTGAGGCCACCAAGGCGCTGGAGAAGTTGAGCGAAATGAGTCGCCTGGAGACGCCACCGCCAGTGAACAGCAGCAGCGGCAGCAGCAGCACTCACAGGAGTGTGGCATCGTCCGGAGGAGGAGGAGGCAGTGGAGCGGGTGGCAGGCACAGCGCCTGGCAGTCGCATTGGCTCAACAAGGGCGCGGATGCCGCCAAGGATGTGTTCAAGTGCGTGTGGTGCAAGCAGAGCTTTGCCACACTGGCCAGCCTCACGACCCACATGAAGGAGACGCAGCACTGCGGCGTACAGATACCCTCACCCTCCTCCTCTGCCGCTGGCGGCGGAGGGAGTCAGCCGATGCCGCGCGTGCCCACATCCACCTCCACATCGGCCTGCTCCAGCAGCAGCAGCACCTCCACCACGTCCTCGAACTCCTCCAAATCGGAGCTGAATATGCTCATCAAGGAGACAATGCCGCTGCCCCGGAAGCTGGTGCGCGGCCAGGACGTGTGGCTGGGCAAGGGCGCCGAGCAGACGCGACAGATCCTCAAGTGCATGTGGTGTGGCCAGAGCTTCCGTTCGCTGGCGGAGATGACCAGCCACATGCAGGAGACGCAGCACTACACGAACATCATATCCCAGGAGCAGATCATCTCCTGGAAATCAGGCGACGAACGCGAGAGACCCAACGCAGCGGCCCCCAATGGCAGGGAAGGGGGAGGCCCAGGAGTGCCCCCTCCAGCCGCCAGCAGTGGCTCCACGGCGTCTGCTAGCGTCAGTGCGGTGCTCACCTGCAAGGTGTGCGATCAGGCATTCTCCACGCTCAAGGATCTCAGCACTCACATGGCCCAGCAGTCGCACTACAAGGAGTCTCCATCGGCCATGTCCTCGTCCTCTTCGGTATCGCCACCGGCACCGCCGGCCACTGCAGGGGGAGGAGCCGCCGCAGGAGGAAACTCCAAGCGCGGCCGTCAGACACGCAATGAGAAGCGCAAGAAATCTTTGCCGGTGAGAAAACTCCTCGAACTGGAGCGTTCCGGCTCCAATTCCAGCCTGGATTCGGCCTTGAAGCCCTTGAGGGACTTTGCTGCCGCCACGAAGATCACCTGCGAGAAGTGTGGCAGCAAGATCGAGACGGCTCTCTTTGTGGAGCACATACGCAAGTGCCTGGGCGACAGCATACCCATCCCACCCAGGCGTCCGCATGGCCAGAGCCAGTCGATGGATCGCCTGCCGAGTCCTGGGATGACGGGAGAGAAGCCGCCATCCGTGCTGAATGCCTTGGAGCAGCTGATCGAGAAGAGCTTCGAGTCGAGGGGCTCGCGTGGCCTGCACCCCGGCGGAGGGGGATACTCCGATATGGGCACACCTCTGGGCGCCAGCATCCTGAAGCGTTTAGGGATCGACGATAGCAGCGACTACACAAAGCCCCTGATGGATGCCCATGCCATGCACCTGCTGCGCTCCTCCTACGCCTCGCGCGATCGCAGTGCCAGCGAATCGAGCAGCGCCAGTCGCGTGGAGTCCGCCTATACGCCGGATAGACAGCAAGCAACACCCCGCAGGACACCGGACACACCAGCCCCAGCCCAAGCACCGCCGCCTCCTGCACCGCCCAGCATCAAGGCGGAGCCTTTGGAGCTGGATCATGGCGACATGGAGACCAGTCCACGGCAGCACATCAACGTCAAGAAGGAGTTTAGCATGGATTCGACGGCAGGAAACCTACGGGAGAGTCCCAGATCCAACAACAGTGAGTCGCCATCGCCACAGACAACGACAGGAGTAACGGCTACGGATAGTGGAAGTTTATTGGCTTTGAATTCGATGTTCGATCAGCTGAGTGGCGTGGAAGCGAATAATAATAATAACAACAACAATACGGGTAAGTGCAGACTATCCTTATAGATGGGGATTACTTGAGATGATCTGTGGGGGAAGTGAGGGGTAGAGAGCTATAGAGCTATACGAACCAGTTTCTGCTTAAAGAAATCTATCAGTATTTTCCGATAATCATTCATTTAAGGAGTAGCCATAAGTTCAGAGCACTTGTTCCATTAAATATACTTTTTTTTTGATCGGGAAATAAAAAAGGCCCCTGCACACTCGCTTGAGTAAAGTATGGGAAGACAAGGACCATTTAAGACTTGTTTATAGATTAATGTTCTTCAGGTTCTATGGAACCCTTTTCTTTTACATGTTTATTTTCCTTTTATAAAGAACATTTATCCGATTCTATGGGATAATCTAATATTATTACTAATGTAATACACTTTTTAAGGAATATTCCAAGGGACACAACCCCAACCTTCACCCGTAGCACAGATCTATCATATCCATCTATTTATCCCCTCTTCTCAATATGCAAACCGATTCTAAACCTCCTGTCTTTCTTCCAGGACACTGCTATAACAACAACAACACAAGCAATATTTCTACTAAGAAACCCAAGGCCCATCCCTTGGCGGCCCTGCAGAAGCTCTGCGAGACGACAGATCCACCAGCTTCCAATACGCGCAGTGCTGCAACCACCACAACAGGCTCTGCCCCATCGGGAGTGGGAAATGGTGGTGGCAGCGACCTGGTGGCCTTCAGTTGGGCCTGCAACGAGGCGGTGCTGAGTGCCAGCAGCGGCAGCGGCGGCGATGCGTCCATCATCAAGTGCTCCTTCTGTGATACGCCGTTCGGGTCGAAGGGGGCCTATCGCCATCACCTCTCGAAGGTGCACTTTGTCAAGGACAATGGCGAGGATTCGCCCACCATGAAGTCGCCAGGGGCTACAGCCCAGTCACCAAAGTCCCTGCCGATGGCCTCGCCCAAGCGATCCGCTTCGAGGAGTCCGGCAGTGGCAGCGGCACAGCAGCCATCGCCATCGCCCACCATCAATCCGTATGACGAGAGTCCGCAGTCAAAGTTCTTGAAGTACACGGAATTGGCCAAGCAGCTGTCATCGAAGAATGCCTAAGGAGTGGAAGGATGAGGAGTGTGGAGTGGGTCTGTTATACTAAAGAATTTTATTGAGGAATTCTCTTAAGATCTCCGGCTAAATTTGACAGAGAGAAAATTGTGAAACCTTTGAATATTTTTAAACAGCGGAAGCCTCTCAGGGCGGACAGATTTTTGGGAAGGGACAAGATTTGTTGCTAGAAATCCTTCCAAAGATCTACAATTAGAGTTCTACTATCAGACTGTTTCCTTGACTTCAAAAATATCTAAAGTCTTGATTAAAAAATCGTTTTCCACTAAAAACCTCAACTGCGGGACAGTTCCTTAACCTATTTCTAGAACCAATCTACTAGATCCCCAAATGAAACAATCAGATGGTTGAAAAAGTTCCTTTGACCCAATAAGTAACGGACAGTTTTCTTTAATTGAAAGAATAGAATATTGAATATAAATTATTTCTGTTTATTTCTGATAAATCTCTACCCCATAGGCGGACATATCACATTTATAGTTTAGTCCCTTGTCCGCCCCAGAGAGCTTTCACTGATTTTTAGGACATTTTTTATTGTGGCCATACATTTGATAACCAAAAAACGTTTTTAACAGCAGACTTAACATTAACATAATTCTGTTGCACAGTGTAATCCCCAAATAGCAGCTGAGATTCGATTCCTGTTTTGTGCCTTGATTTCATTTCAAAGATCAAATGGAGAGCATAACATTGAGAATATCTGCAGCTAATTTACGCTCCCAACTTTAAATCTCTCTCTCTATATCTCTCTTAACTTTAGCAAAGCTCTCTCTCTGTCGTTCTCCTCTCTCTCTCTGCACAAAATATTTCCCCTACTTTTGCTGAATACTTCCCCAGCAGTCCATTCGGTTTCCCCTTTGTTCCATGCTCTCTCTCGCTTATCGCGAGTGACGTGACGTCACTCTCCTCCTCTGGCTCTGCTGTGTGTTTTGTCCGATTTTATTGTTTCCCAATCAGACAGCATGCCATCGCAGTCGCACGTGCGAGTGCGAGTGCAGTGCATGAGAAATTCAATTACCACCACTTTGACGAACTGCTGTCCATCACAAAAGCGGGCGGGCGCATGGCGCGCCAGAGAGAGACGACCATAGGTGTCGGAGCCAACCGTTTGACGAAAGGCGACGACACGAGTTCGTCAAAGTTGGATTGGATGGAGGCGAAAGCAAGAGAGAAAAAACAACAATGTAGGTGGGGTGAACGCGAGACAGCGGGAGAGACAGAGAGAGCAACAGAACTATTGAGTGGAACGGGTTTTGTGTGAGTGGACAACTCTTGAGTGCGAATGAGAGAGGCGGCATTTGAGTGAAACAAAAAAGAAAACTATGCTCCAGAGATGCAACTTTTTTCAATGATAAATGGAACTTGATTTTTGGCCCGATCGTTCCAATTGAAGTTATATATTATTCGCCGCAGTTCCTGGTCAAAAAAGTTAAAATGGGTGCCAAAAAAACCAAAATCGAAATACTTAAAAATAATTATACAAATTAAATCACTAAATTTAAGCAATTTACAAAAACCAACGCAACGCAGTATACGTAAAACTCTTGGAAAAACCTTAAACTTAAACTCGAAAAACAAAAACAAAGTTAACCTGAAAGAAACTTTTAAGAAGAAGAAAATTATACCCAACAAAATAATGCATTATATAAATGTAAATAATTAGCAAATAGCACTTTCCTTCCATAAAAATACAATAAAAAAAAACACTATTTAAAAATATATCTTTAAAGATATGGAAAGCTATATCTGTACTTAAAGATAAGTTTAAAGCTATATCTTCTTGAAGAAAGTCGAAATCAAAATGTAGCCACAGCAACGCATGTATACGCAACACAATTTTAACAACAACAACTAAAAACTATATACTATAAATATTATATAAAAATTATATATATGAATACATATATGAATACTATATATACAACCCATGTATACCAGCAACTCCAATCTCAAACAATAACTAAGAAGAATCTTGAATATCTAACCTAAGAACTAAACCTAAGAGAAGAACCTCTCAGCGGTAGAGAGCGGAAGAGAGGAATCCCTACGGAGAATGTAAAACATTTCAAGCATCATTATCAATCATCAACATCATCATCATGAACATCAATCTATCATCGGGAATAGTTTACATCTATAATGATATGATATACGATATAAATACTTATGTATACGACTTGTATTTGAGTTTTTGTGATATTATTTATAAAACGAAACTGTTCGCTTCCTTTTCGCCATGCCCCTACCCTCCCCCTAACAATCATATGCCCTGTAACACCACCCCAGTCCCCACCATCCTCCAACCCTTAGGATCGTAAGTGTAAGTTATATATATATAAATATATGTAATAAATGCAATAAAGGCGCAGCATTCAAAATAACATTTACATGATTTTACATTTCTTCTCTCTCTCTCTCTCTAAAAACATACACTAAAAATTGAATACTTTGATTCAAAATTAGAGCGCAATCTGCGTCATAAAAGGAATTTCTATGATAAATAGTTTGAAAAAGAAGAGTTCAATAAAAAGTTGCACGTTTCCGATTGAAAATAAATGGTGGTACATTTTTGGGGTTTTGGAACTACTTTATAGAGGATTTTGTGGAGATCTTACGGCGTTTTTTAGAAAAATATTTTTGGCACCAGTCCTACACAAGATCCAGTCCTAACTAGAAGAAATTTGATTTCATTTCTCGTTCGATTCATTGTGGTTCTGGTACTTCAATTTTCTACTGGCGCCTCGCCAAAAACTGTGTATTTTGTTACTGGATTCTGGGGACCAAAATTCACAAGAATACTCCGCCATAGAACACCGTTTTTCGATGCCTCATGCAACGTTTTGGTATTGTATAGTCTTTGCTTTTAGGGATATCGTTTGAAGGATTGAAGGATATATTCTTTGGTGCTTTTCGGCTTAACAAGATTCAATGCTGGTAGCTTCCGTTTATTAGGTTTTCTGCAACTGAAACGATGAAGATTGAAGCGTTACAAATCTTGAACTTAAAGTTATACAACTATCAAAGTTCAACGACGATGAAACCTTTTGGATCTGATGAAAACAAAAGGCTTTATGGAATCTTTCCTAGAAGAATGACTAATCAATCGATTGAGGGAATGAAAATGGAACAATGTGTATCAACATTCTATGGCAACTTCAAATATAATAACTTTGGAGTTAGGTTAGGCCTTCAAAAGTAGTTCTGAAACCATTAATTCCCCTGCAATTAGTAAATTTCAGACCAGAATATTCGAATATATGTATGTACCCTGTACTATTATTAGATAACTCTTTTGGGCTTTGGGCTTCCGGTCTAATCTCGCTTTTCAATTGCTCCCCAAATGCGGCAGAAATCTCTCAGTTAAGAGCTGGCTTTCGCACCCACCCGAAAAACATGCCATATCAAATTGTAAACTAATATTTGCTAATAAACACGCAGAGTTAATTAAACCTGAATTATGGGGCACATGGTTGTGGGGGGATGTATGGTTGGGGGGTCCGTTGCAGGAACAGGAACATGCGCGAAATGTGAACGCGATTCGCTGATTTATGGGCAACAAAGGATTAAGACAACGACATCCAGAGAGATACCGATAGGAACTTCCACACACATGCCCACGTACGGGGCGTACTCCCCCTCCCATCTATCTCTTTCTCTGTCCCACAAAACATATCTATCTCTTTTGCTCTTGCCACGACGTTGATGACGATCCAACGACAAACAAACGCCGAAAAATCTCCTTCGAAAACTTCAATTGCCAAAGGATTCATTTTCACTTAAAATTTATGATGTGTGTGGGGCTACGGTTCGTTTCTGTTTTCATACATAAACGAGGAGCGAGCAGGAGGTATGATATGCCTCAGGGGGTGGTTGCTACATGGGGCATGGCATGTGCTGGGTGTCACATTTGTGTTAAGAGATAATTTTTGGAAAATGTTTCAAAAAACTTTTGTTTGGGCCCTCGCCCGTCTCTCGCCTCAGTTTTCAGTTCAGTTCAGGCTTCATTGACGGCTTCTTTTTCCGGTGTAGTGGCGAGGAGCGCGGTTTTTCTTGCCCCCCAAAAAGTTGTCTGCGTGTGTGGGTGTGCGTGTGTGTGCACGGGACACCTTTGGGCTGGACCCCGCCACCCTGTTGCTGCTGCTGCCACCGCTTAATGAGATACAAACACATAAATTCTCAAAAGTGTCATGCATCGCACATAACGGTTTACTTTTTTGCTCTTTTGATAAGCCAACACACAGACACGAGAGGAGGAGGAGGAGTGGGGAGTATCTACATATGTGTGGGAGTGTTTAGATGTATGGGTAAGGCTAAAAAGGCTTTAGGCCAAAGACAAGAAAGTCAAATATATGAGGGGAAACAATGTCAAGATCACAAAATGAAGGACAAATGGGGAACCCAGAAATATGAAAGACTTTTAGAGAGTATATATATACATATGTATACATATGTATATATAGTCATATATACTTTTCTGCTTCAGTTTCATATATCCAGGCGTCGTATTGCGTTTATAAATCGTATTATAAAGGTGCTTTACGACATCCGTCTTCGATTCTGTTCCCCATATACCGAGGTTCGTAAGTTTATCCACTCTGACTAGGGGCTCTTCCACAATCATAATCGTAGCTATAGGAAAAAGTTGGTGTATAGTTTTAATCACAAGAAAATTACAGATCTGGAGCACTTTATTGAAAGATTTTGAAGCCTTTTTAAAGATATTTTTCAGCTATTTCTTTCTCTAAAGGTAGTCATAGATTCAACTTGGAGATGCCTGAAGAAACGGATGTAATCAAAGGTTATATCTTCCAGTTAAAGTTGAACTCCACATCCACCATTTGATATCCTTAAATGCTGAGAATTCCTTTCTGCCACGATGTCAATCTGTCCTATAATTCCACCCAAACACCAAAGCCACCCAAACCAAACCAAACACCAAAAGGACAAAGGAAACCCCCCACTAAATGAGCTTGAGCGAGAAATCTCAGTTCACATTCATAGATACTTCCAATGCCAGTGTGTGTGTGTGTGTCTGTATCTGTGTGTGTGTGTGTGTGTGTGTGTGCGCTCATCAGGAGAGCCATGCCATACGCTTGCCATATATCCTGTGGCATGCATAAAGAAAAGTGTAATAAAATTTGATTTATTGTAGACAAGATTCGAGTTGGATATGTTTTCCTGCTTCCCCAGTGTATGTCCGTGTGTGTGTATATAGTAGGTATATCTATGTATGTATATGTGTGCATTTCGCATGCTCATTCGCTGCTGCTTCCACGCCTGCGTCTCGTACACTTCCCTTCAACTTACATGGATGCCACAGCAGGCAGAATGGCAGGAGCAGCAGCACCGAGCATCTTCCACCTCTCGTTTGGGAGTGTATCCTGGCGAATGAAGCGTCGGAATTCATGTTGCCACCAAAGGACCCACAGCCACCCACATGACACCGACACCGACTCGCCCCCAATGCGACTCATGCATCACTCCGACTAGATATCATTCATCTCGTTTGCTCGCTGCTGCCACCCCACCCCACTCCTCCCACCCCCTGTACCAGTCCCATGCCCCAATCACATTCACATTTTCTGACACTTTCGGAAAACTTTTGCACTGCAGGCGTTGGCCCCTCCCTCCTCCCCACTCCTCTCCTGCCTGCCACCTCCTCTGGTAGTCTCATTAGTCCTGGCCAGGCTTCTGGTTTCTGTTTTCAGCTTCTTCATCGCCATCATCATCATCATCGTTGTCTTCGTCGTCTTCGTCGTCTTCGTCGTCGTGTGGATCTGTATCTGTATCTGGCAATGCTGATGGTGTTTGGGTGGGCGTGTATCTTGAAGATGTCTGCGTGAAAAGCAGAAAAATCTTGGGATTGTTTCCAGGGGAAAGACAGGGACAGGCACAGGGACAGCTTAAGTCTGTTCTAGTAATTGCAATTTTGTAATTATTAAACTGGAGAATGGGTTGATTATTTCCTGCTAGACACCAAAAGATGATCTATGAAAGTGGAGGCCATTTATTTGCTGAGGACTAAAGAAGGGTTGGGAAATGACGAGAGAAAGCAAAATGGAGAACAGGAAAACATGGAATGAAGAGTGATAAATACTTGAAAAGAGATTTATTTTATTAAATGCTGTATTGATTGAATATTCATACTTTTTGAGGAATGATTCTCCATGACACTTTCACCTACAACACTTCGCCTTGAGTCGCCTCAAAAGAGAGCTTTCTTTAAACTCTTTTGTACCTTAAATTGTATCTTCTCTCGTTTATTTATCTCACTAATAGCATTTGAATGCACCAACTAGATTTTTTAAAGACATTTTAATTAAATTCTTTAAATGTTAAAAGCTGTTACTGCGCTTTATTGTTGTAATCTCTTCCAGAAATTGTAGAATACTTTATTTTGTTCCACAAAAAGTACTATAAATCGCCGGCCTAAACTATGTATAACATAGGAGAATACTTTTGGTATTACCGAGTTCCGAAAAAAGTATAAAAATATCAGCATTTATCAGCAGCAAATTAAAACATAGAATGTTGTTTTTTCATTACCAGATTCAAAAGGATTCTAAGAATTCTTTAAAATCAGAAATAGATGGCTTAATAAAATACCCATATTTTAATTAAATATTCTGTTTAAATATAATTTTTCTTCTTTGTGCAAATAAATAGAATTAATTTTGTTTTACGCGGAAATGTATTAAAAAGACTTTTTAAGATGGCCTTAATTTAATCCTTATATAAAATACCTAAAGATAAATATAATATATTGAACTTGTAGGAAATACTTTTTCATACATTTTCATATAACTAAGGAAATATTAAATTTAAATATAAAAAAATATAATATCTTAGTATTAACCATAAACAACCTCTTTGTCTCCGATCTCTTCTCTTTATCCAATAGCTTTTTATCTATAGTCGCCTAGAAATCTTTTTTCTAAACCATAAATCGATCCAAAAATAGCAGTTGCTCAACATCGATCCTGTGACTTAACAGATTTCCCAAAAAATATAAATTTCCAATATTTTCCCTTAAGATAATCTTTTATTAATCAATCAATTGAACAAATATCACGTATACGCTACGTTGAGCGCGAATCTAAAAATATTGAAATATTTAGATGTACTTTTTTCAAACATTTATGGTATGGATATAGTATAGATGTGTGTGTTTATGTGGGTGTACATCCTGATGTGTGTGTGTGTGTGTGTAGGAGAACTTTTGCATTATGGTTGGTGGAGACATAAATCAAAATACCATTACGCCCGAAAGGTCCGCCCTCCGCCCATATCAGGAGACACAACCCATGCTGTGATTTATTAGAAAAACTGCAAGGGAAAAACCTCCGAAAGAGAGAGGAAAACGAACGGAGGGAGGGAGGGAGGGGAGGTAGGTGCAAAAGGAAAACAGAAGCAGCAGCAGCAGCAGTAACGCGTTTCTTTTGATAAAAATTTTGAACTAAATCAAAACTTCATTTCACATCGGTGCCATTTCTTGCGCCCGGGCCTCAGCGCCAGCTACAGCTTCAGCTTCAGTTCGGTTTCAGTTTTCAGTTGAGTTGAGCGAAAACTCCTCCCATTCATGCCACATCTCTCTCTGTCTCTGTCTCTCTCTTTCACTCTCCTGCAAGTTGCAACAAAAAGCGAGAGAAGCGAGGAAAAGTGCACAACATCGAAACAAGAAATGGCGGCAAAACTAGAAAGTGGAGGCAGAAACGAAGGATAGGATGTGTGCGGGAGGATACTCAAAGGAGAGATGCCTCGTCCTTTTGCTCAACGGTGTCGCATTCAACGACGACGATGCCGCATCGTTGTCCGTGCGACTTGACTCGACAAAATTCACTGCTCTGGCTGTCAGTTCAATAAATCATTTGCGTTTTGACACGCCAGTCCCCACCCCGGGGAAACCCCCCTGCATGGCCCCTCCCCACACCATTGCTGGCTGCTGCGCCAATGAAAATCCATAAATACAAAAACAAAAGCAAAAAAAAAGATGAAAGCAGGAAAAGGTTTGAGAGCCGAAGGTTGGGATACCCTTGGATACAACTTAGTCCTTTGATTTTTATGGTTTTTGGATTACAATATGACTAAAATTCCTGAAAATTCATGACGAAACTAAGAGTTTAAACAACAAATTAAATTAAAATATTATTAAAAACTTCTCTTTTCAAAGTTTAAAGAAAATTCTAACCCTCGGAAAGGGTATACAAAAAAAGAACCCAACAACAAACAAAAAATAGAAATAGAAAAAATATACGACCGCCTGGCATTGCCACCGAGACGCGACTGAGAAACAGCCCCAAAAGCCCGGCTTCCAGGCTCGTGGCTCCCTCTGCTCCCTGCTCGATGCTCCATGTGGGATGCACATAAATTCCAAGCTGCAGGAGAAGCGGCGAGGACCTCCAAGCTGTGGAAGAAGCTACGAGGACTCCCAAGCTGCAGGAGAAGCGGAGAAGACCTCCTAGCTAGAGGAGAAGCTGCAGGAGAAACAGAAGAAAGGAGCGGGCAGAGGTACAGTCACCCAGCAAGTCGAACACGAAAGCGTTGCCGTTCCACCAGTCTATAGATCAGAGAGAGAGAGAGAGAGAGCTTCACATACCGTGACAGCAGGTGGTGGTGCCCATGGCCATTGAGATGGAGGTGGCTGTGGAGAGTACTCATGATGACGACGATGATGACGATGTCGTTGCAAGGACGACTCAAGATGCATTCACACACACACACACACACATACAGAGCATGGATAGCATGGCTGGCATGGACGGTGGCTGCTGTGCTGAGATGGTAATATATTACACCTGGAAGGCAGCAGCTCTTGAAATGGTTTTGCCACGCCCATAAACAACAGATCCTGGAGATGTCAGAACAGCCACTTGATGGGTAACCAGGATGCTGTCTATTGAAGGCGTAAAATGGTGGAAAGAGAGCATCCATCTGTTCTCCAGAGATTCCCTTAGTAAAAATCCTAGAGACTCATCTCATATCACTTGAACCCTGAAAGTCAACCCCGAAAACAGGAGATTTAAGCACATTTATTGTACGTCTACCATTTGCTGAAGTAAAGCACAAAAGTTTCGTATATAAATCAAACCCTTTTTGGACATTTATGATCGTAAAGTTGAAACTGAACGAAATAACATTATACGGCGGAGTATTCAAGGCATAAAAATGAACAACATTATTTAATGCGTCGCGTCGCGTCCCGTAATAAATTCGTTCGAGAGTCGTCTCCGAATGTCCTCCCTTATCATACGCGTAATATCCTTAACATTAAAGTCGGGTTTCGGTAAGCGAAACGGCCATTCTCTCAATAATCATTCATAAAGAGAGCTGCGGCCTTTTCTTTTATTTTTTTTTTCCATTGCTTAAATAAATGATTTAATGAAAATATTGAGGTCGCTGAGGATATACAATGCAGGAGTGAATTACAAAAAATGATTTAAGAGTTCAACGAAAGAAGCGAAGAGAGTGTATTGTGGGTGGTTGTAAATCATTCGATTAATTACAGACTATGAAACAGGCCTGCCTTTTGCTGTGACTGTACCTACAGTTGGGTTTCATTGAAGCAGGCCTGCCTTTTGCCCTGACTGTACTTACAGTTGGCTTTCATTGAGACAGGCCTGGCCTTTGCTGTGACTGTACTTACAGTTGGCTTCCATTGAAGGGAATTCTTTGGGGTATATTCCACTTCAATCTTCTCCCAAAAGTATCCCCTAATTACGACCCTGAATGAAATATTTAAAGCCTGGCGTAAGCAAAATTAAGAGTAAAATCTAAAACTAAACAAAACGACTAACAAACGAACAAACAAACAAACAGAATGAAATGCGCCAAGCGACAATTTCTAATTACAAATTCGCCACAACATTTAACCCGTTTTTGCTTGGACTCTACACACACACAGACACACAGACACATCCCCATACAGGGGATAATTTCCATACCCCCACAACACATACAAGATACAGAAACACCTTTCGGGGCCAGAGCAAACAAACAGAAAAAACGTGTGGAAAAAGCTAGAGTTGTGGGGATTGATAGAGTCCGCAGTTACCTGTACTTCCTAGAGTTAACTTTTGTTGAAGCTTTCAGAGGACCTTCAAAGCTCTCTGGCGACTCGGAAACCTTTAAGTTCTAGCCATATATTACTAGGTGCTATAAATCCCTAAAAGATCATTGGATTCTTATGAAATTTGGAATACTGATGGATAATGAACTCAGGTGTAAGAATCCAGAGTTTCCGCACTCTATCTATACATAATTTTATAAGTACAAAATTTTGATGGAAAGCTTTCAAATAATACATAAATGTATATGGAAGTGTCTGTTCTTGCTTAAAATAATTCTTAGAAATTATACATCTACAGATCACCAATCCATGCCATCTCCAACGCACCCCTTATACCTTTTTTGACACCCTAGAATTACCCGAGAAGACTGGAAGAGAAAAAAAGCTCAGCTTGCAACATTTTATGCTGATCCCTGTCAGGCAACAAAACACACATAATCTTCAAAAAGGAAAACAACGTAACGCCAGAGAACTATGCAGAAGGGAAGGATGAACAAACAAAATATTTATGTCTCCAACCCACCTAACTTGCAACACGCTGCCAGGCGATAAACGTAGTGCTGCCCCCAGACCAAAGGCGGGCTACAGGGCGGGGGGGTTTTTGCCACTTCTTTTTTATGCAAAGTGCAGGGGGGTGGGGAATGAGGGGGGGTGCAGGAAAACAACAAACATCAACCAATAATGCAGACGCGATTATGTCCAACCAGGAGCAAAAATAGTTACGGCCACCAGAAGGACAACTCCAGCTCTGGCTCCGAATGTGAAGTGTGATGCCAGGAGAGGAGTAGAAGGAAGGACACTCTCACAGATACACAGATATACACAGAGGGAAGGCTTGCAGCCCGCAGATACCCCCCGAAAAATGTTGAGGGAACGTTGAGGGAACTCCTCTCGCACTTGCACGACAAATGGGGAAAAAGAGCAACAAAAAACCAAAAACAGGAAAAAAGGAAAGCCATGAAAGAAAGCAGAAAACTGAAAGAGAGCAAAAAAACGAAAGTGTTGCACAATGGGCGTTGCTTCAAGTCGGCTGCACACACTCTCGAGCGCACACACCAACACCAACACAGACGTACATTCACCAACACTGTCCTGTGATTTATGTCACTGACGAGCACTGCACCAAATGTGCACTGAGAGAAATGGCTGCCATGCCTGACCATGAACAAGTTGCCTTCCAAAATGGTTTTTTCTAGCAAAAACTTTTTGTTTTGATGTAAAATCAGAAAAAAAAAGAAACGAAAAACAAACGAAAACTTACGATGACGACAGCGACGACGACGACAACGACAACATCGAGAGTTGCAGAAGGCACCCAGGCCAACGAAGAGGACCCCACGATGATGCCACTGACGAGCTTGCAGCACACAGAACCGGAGGCAGGCCACCTAACACGGGAGGATCCCCCCAGACCAGGCTCCTGGCAGGGCGGGTGCGCTGCGCCATTCGTTTGCCACACCGAGTGTCCTGTCTGGGTGCGCTCTGGTGTCCTGTAGCCCCCCGGCTGTCGGGGTGTGTGTGTGTGTGCATTTTGGATTTCTTTTGTTTCCTCGGTTGCCATTTCGTTCAGTCGCTCGACAGCCAGTCAGCGGCGTCAGCGCCAAGTCTTGCCCCATCTTTAGGGTCGCCTACTGGAAGGGAGGCTTCTCGTGCCCTTAAGCAGGGTAGCATGGGCTCGATAAGGTTCTTGTCGCAAGGATCTTTGGCTCCAAAGAGTACGTTCTTGATCTCAGCAAACACACAGAAGTAATTAGAGGTTAAGCACTTGGTATCTGGATGTCGCGGCACGTGTTCCTCGACAGAAAACGTTTTAAATGGTTTGATTTTCACTAAGAAGAAGAAGTATCTTTTACAATATAAAGTATGGATATTTTTGATCCCCAAATGCATCTACACTGAAAGCTGTCCAAAGCTGTCTTTCTATATCCCATATCCACACCCAAAACAACATCAATCCTTAAGGGTATTAAACCAACGACTCTAAAGGCCTCTCTTTCTGATATTTTGTTGTTGTTTTGCCACCATCGAAGGACATTTTCGCAGCCCTTAGTGTCTGTGAGGAGGTCCTTCTAACAAAATTTAATACTTATTGTGCTTCGCCTGGCGTTCGTTCGTATTGTTGCCTCCCAAAACCCATCCTGGTGGGTCACCCATCCTGGTGCCTGCATAAAGAAAACGCAAACAGAATTTATGTTGTGACATTTTAAATTGCGCAATTTTTATGAAATCCTTTTGCTGCGCCTCGCTCTCGCTCTAGCTCTCTCTCTTTCTGTGGCACTCCAATCCTTGCGAAATTTACAACAACCAACTCTTGACTGCAACAAAAATTCTCAGCTCTCTCGATGCGAATTTTTGTGTGTGCAACACTCGACAAAAAAAAGAAACAAACAAAAACAAAAAGATATACGAGTCGAAGTCGAGTTTGCTTGTCCAAGTGCGAGGTCCTGCGCGAAGCCCCTGTCAGCCGCGTGGCCTTTTATTTATTTTTATGTTTAGACTCCTCGACCAACGTCCGAGAAAACCGAAAATGTCCGAGCCGAGCAAGAGACGACCAGAACAGACCAGACCAGAGAAAGCCCCACCATGATTTACGATGATGATGTGTCCTGGAACGCGCGCGCATCTCCAACAGAACAACAGCACAGCACACAGCACATACCCCCAAAAGGCAGCTGCAAGATGTCCTGCTCCCTGGGGGAAGCTTTACATATTTTGGCCAAAAGAATTCCGCCAGATGACCCTCTGGAATGCAATCGTTGGTTTGGATTTGCCACTCGTACTGCAAAAAAACACTTCCCCAAAGGGAAGGGAGGAGTTTTCTCCTCTCTCTTGACTTTTGGATAAGGAAATGGTTCTAAGGAAGGGATATTTCAATGAAGATCATTGGAAAACTATAGCAGCACTAAGAAAATACTTCTTGAAGAGTAAAATGTGACACTAAAAGGCTTAAGAAGGGTGGCAGTTTTTAAACAAATAAAGAATGATGAATGATTAATGTTAGGTCCGCTACTCTCTCTACTTTTGGTTGCAAAAACATTCTTCTAAAGAAGAAAAACAAGTAAATAAAGAATGATGAATAATTCACGTTAAGTCCGTTACTCTCTCTTTATTTGGTAACGAAAATCATACTTCTAAAGAAGAAATATAAGTACTCCTCATCTCTTAACAAAAACATAATAGAAACATTTCGAATAGTTCTTTTTTTGTACCCCTAATTGATGAATCACTTCCTCAACAATCAACCGAATCACATGGTATATTTTGGTATATTTTTTCATATATTTTTCTATATTTTTTTCAATCCACAAAAAGCACAAAAAGGAAATTGGTTTGATGGTAGGGCGAGATGCATTTCATAATTGTGATTACTTTTTGTGCTGTGACGTTTTTTTTGGAACTGTTTCTGTTAATAAAAATTTACGATTATTGTTTTCACATTTTTCATGTTTTTGTCAATATTAAAAACATTATTTTTCACACGAATTGGCGTCAATGGATGGATACGCACAGACACATATCGATGCAATGCGATGCGATGTGTCCAAAGGATGTGTCTCTTCTCACTGAAATTGTATTGAAATTCGCTGATGGAATCCCCCGAAAGCAATCGAAAAAAAATACTGAGAATTGCAGTGGAAAATCGCATTCAATCGGTCGCCAGAAACATTCGCCACTCATAACTCAGAGCCGTTCGGCGCCAGGACAGGACAGGACACGAGAGAAGCAGGACCAGGACCAGGACAGGACATTCATGGACATGGACACAAATCCATTGGGCGATGGTCGACGTTGGCATTCCCATTGTTGGTTGGTCCTCTGGTTCGCTGGTTGGTTGGTTCGGGAGGATTCAGGGACAATTGTCAGGCAATAAATCGATGTGTGGTAGGGCTGTAAATTTTTGGCGGATGGCCGATGAAAAAGTGCATACTATGCAATTCGACAATACGCCAAACATGTCGACCTACGCATAACCGCCACCCCAATTCAAGCCCTCCAACCACCCCCCTTCCCCCTCGATTCTCATTGCAGCGGAAACGGAAACGCGCACACAAGTTCTTCTCTTCTTCATCTTCGGCTCTGCCTCTGCCTCTGCCTCTGGTTGCTGTTGCTGCTGCAACAACGCTTTGCATATCAATGAAAATGCATAAATTTTTATTCGCCCTCAATTTTCACGCTGTTTTTTTGTTCGACCGCCTGTTCTGTTGCTTGTTTGGTTGCACTCTCAGGCCCGGGACCATGCCCGATGGTTGCATTGCCCATCGCCCATTGCCCAATCCTGTCGTCCATCAAGAGGCATAAATCAGTTTGGAGGTAGCATCCCATTCAATCCAACAACAGTAACAAAAAAGGAGAAGATTTACCAACACGCGTAGCTCTGCCCGGAAGCTGGCCGCAAAAAATCCTTCAGTTCTTTTGGGGGGAAAGGCCCATTGACGAAACATAATCCTTGTTGGGGCAAAAACTGCACCAAAGCAAAAACATTGAAAATCCATAAAAATGCATCATAATTTCCTGAACACAGTACGTGCAGCTGTATGGAACTGGAACTGGATCATCATCATTGTCATGGTGTGCGTGGAAAAAAATTGGTAGCAAGAGAAGGAAGTGTCAACCAACAAAGCCCCTAAACGAATTGTGAAAAAATTGCTTTATTAGGGGTAGTCAATATTTGTTTTTGGTGGGAATCTATAGAGGATGAAATTTAAGAGATTTTATTCTATTGTTTTTTACTTTATTGTTTATTGTTTGGGTATTGTTTTCTAAAGGAATTTTCTTGGGATTTTAAAGACATATTTTATTATACAAATGATGGATATAGATCGGTGGATAGCAAAAGTCTCCGCTGCTACGCTGTCACTCACGGACAGTATAAAAAAGCCGCAAGCGTTCGTTCGGCTTCGGCAATGCGACTTCGGCTCTTGCTATCTCGCTTTTTCCATTCGATTTCTCCCGTAGGCATGTTCGGGTCTTTGCTACACCACCCGCGCACTTGGATTTATGCGTGATTGACATAGTATGGAGTTTCCTTATGTAATTTCATTCTCTTAAACCCTAAAAAGTGTTCATGACTAACCCCAATGGGCATCATTTACATGCAACATGCCCCATTCTTGATGCTTTCTATGCCCTGCCCTTCTAGTGGCTGCACCAGTGGATGGCCCCATCAAAACCAACAGCATGACCAACAGAAGAATGGGTCTGCCCCTGCAGACTGCAGCCTGAATGCTGGCCAGCCTTGCGTTAATAGATTTGCAGTGCCTCACCGTACAGGTAGTACTGCTGTGTCCTGCGGCCCATACCAAATGATTGCATATAATCACAGGATACTCCAGTGACGGCGGCTCCGTCGCTTTGTTGTACGTTTTTCTTGGCCAAAAAGTGGCCGTAAATTTTACTTCATTCATTCAGGCACTGCACAGGAGAACAAGGACACAGCAGCAGCAGCGGCAGCGGCAGCAGCGAGATCCTGTGCACAATTTTTGAGTGCATTCGATGCGATATGTTGGCGGCCTGTCCACATGTCAGGCTTGCATTTATTTATTGAATTATGACTCTTGAGAGCGCACAAAAGGTACAGACAAACTGGGATTGTAAATGAAATACGGCCGAAGAATGATGGAGAACATGGAGGATGTGGAGGATGTGGAGGATGAGGGATTCGTGCCCAAAAATTGAAGAATGGGTAAATGGCTTTGTTTAGGAATTTAAAGAGGAATTTAGAGGGAGAATTCCTATTAATTTTGATGCCGATACGTTTCCCTCCCCAAGAAGATCTCAACGCAATCTGTAGCAGCCAACGGATCTTAATTTGGTTCACGAACTGTTTGTGCACCAAGTGTCAACAATCGCGAGGTGGCAGATGAAAGAACAGCAGCAGCACTACCGGCAGCAGCTGGCTTCTCCAAGATTTTACACAATTTATGCAAATATTTGAGTCGGCGGTGCCTTTTTAATTGTTTCTAATTTCAAATGTTGACACGGGGCCCACACACACACACACACATCTGTCCTAGGAGGAAACTCTGTCTAACGCTATCTAACGCTGTTGACACACACCCATCCCCAGGCCGTAGGTGGGAGATGTGTTCCATTTAACCGAGTAGTTTTCTTTTCTTTTGTTCAGGTGCCGTGCCTGCTAACGCTTCACGTTTGAAGAACAAAGATCCACATTTTAATTAACCAAGAAAGGAGGAGGCGACATGCCGCTAAACAAAGTTTTTGAATGGATTTAACTGGAAACTCTGGGAATTTACAATATTCTAACTCAACCTGTTGACTTGGCACGCGATGCTGTAGGCCAAACAGGCAGGCGGTGCGATGTGCAGTGCGGTGAACTTCTTAAGACACTTTGGCTTCATTGTTTTTCATTTTTAGTGGAGTGTAGTTTGTTCTAAGATTTCTGGGTAATTAACTGTTTGAACTCCTTCAAAAGCGGTATGTTTTTGAAAATTTTTTGTGATGTTAGAAGATTGAAACTGTAATTAAAGTAAACTGTTTCTAATGATATTCAAAATGGTCTCATTAAAACGTTTAACCGTCGAGGTTTTTAAACACTGATGTTCGGGATGAATAACCAATATTATTGAACAATTTTCATAATTTTTTAACCTTTGAGCATTCATTCTGTCCGTTTTTTTAAGGGTCAAAGCTCTGGGGTTTCGAAACATAGTTTGGTCACCCCAAATAGGTCTGAATTGTTCTGCTTGGAGTATTCTTGGATATGCAGAACTTTTTATAGATCAAATTCTTTATTATTTCAAAGCATCTTTCTGATTTTCTTACCTTAAACTGTTCAAATACAGAAAATCAAAACCAAAAACAATTTGGTAACCCCGATCATTCTAATAGGAGGGCTGTAATAGGCCTCAGAGTCTACTAAAAGTATTCAAACTACTAAAAGTTTATATTCTTTTTACTAGAATCTCCCACAAACATTTGTTTCAGTGTGAAATTTCACGCTTTGCTGACACGATTCGTCACATTCCGATGGATAGATAAAGCCACCCAAATCGATCGGTGGCTTAGCTCTGTTTCATTTTCAGATTCAGTTCTGTTTTAAACTCGAAATGAATCACTCACGCGTGCTGAGGGCCACAAATATTGTGCTTCTGCTGTCGGGCTATCAGATGTATTGGCTGGGCGCCAAGACCCAGCGATTCCGGTTTTCCCTGCCCGGTGCTGTCCATATCTTTGTGCTGGGATGCATCTATGTGGTCTGCTTTGTCCAACACTTTGATGCATCTCCATCGATGCTGACGATTCTCAAGAATGTATCATCATTTCTTTACGGATTGACAAGGTGGCAACTGTTGTTGGGTGCCAAAGTGTTTGGCTATGCGGTATACTCATCCGTAAGAGCTGTGGGAGTGATAAACCCACTGATGGAGGTTCTGGCTAGCAAGGGAGGTCGGTTCCGGAAAGAAGAGGCCATGGCCTACGCTCTGTTGGTCTCTACTTTTGGAATACTCCTCGGCTTTGGCTTCTACATTGCCTACGAAATGAAATTCGAGCTGCCTCCCCTACAAGATGCCATGATTGGAACGGCTCTCTTTATGCCACATCTCTGTCTTGCCGGATCCCTGAGATTGTACAACAGTTTGGCCTGGCTAACGCGCGGACAATTGAAGGAGATTCAAACGAATGTGGAGGAAGCTCTTAGAGCCAACTTGAAGAAAGATGAAGTAGAAATGGCCACCACATCCTTCACGGTGTCCGTCAGTAATTCGAGTGTGGACAACCTCGAGAGTCTGCGGAAACAGTTGGTGCTTCTTGGCACCAGATTTGGTGACTTCTTCGAGGCCATGCAGCACTCGCTGTTGTTTCTGGTCGCCATGAATGGCAATTGCCTGCTGGTTGGAATATATTCGTACATATACTATCGAAATACCTGGCATGTGCTCTTTGAAGACCGCAAACGGAGGGTCTTTTATGCGGCGAACGCCTCCATTTATGCCTGCATTGCATGGGATTATGTTTGCCTCCTTTTGGTTCAGTTCTTGATGGAAAAAGAGGTGAGCAGTGTACTTGGGAAGGTTCTTTGGTAACGTCACCTTTATTTATACTCTTTTACAGCGTCTTGGCTTTCTGAAAAGTCTTGATTCTTTTCTCTCTGAGGGAAATTCAATGACCAAGCGAATACGCTTTCTAGCTAAGGATATTAAGGGCACTCTACTCAACACTTTCCACCACAAATTTCTCTCCCTTTGGCGCTTTGATGTTATGCATTTCATTTTGGTAAAGTCTTCTCTTTTTTTAAATGTATTTTAATATTCTTAAAAATTGGTTCTTTGCAGCTGCTGTTCTTTCAAGGGATTATAATTGCTATGATTGTAATGTATCATTATTTGAGTGATGAAATTTTACAGTTAAAAGAACAATTAGATTCGGCAGACGATGAGTAAATAATATAGGAAAAATATCAAGTTCAGGGCAGTGGATTTGTGCTACATAATTAGATATCTAACTCCATCTACAATCTCTATCTTTCTTTGGGCAACAACTTCATATTAATTATCTTCATATGCAAAACTTAATCTATAAATTTATCCGTTTGCCTGGGCCAAACAGTCCGGAGCAACAAATCACGATTAAGATGTTAATAAAATGGGCTCCGCTTCCCCAATCAAAGGAAAATGTTTGTGGCTTCCGTTAGAGATGAACCAACTTCAGAGAAATAACGATAAAACTAAGCAGAATCTAAATAATAGTTGGAAGATGTATTTTTTAAAGTAATTAAATGTATTTAAGGTTGAAATATATTTCTGTACATACATAGAGGGTTTATTCTTTTCTGCTTTAAAATTTGTTTTTTTTTTCTTTTTACTGATCTACATACAATCTTCTTTGTAGAATTATATTTCTGATAGCTTGTTTTTATGCGATTTTTTTTATAATCTTATATATAAAAATCTCTCAAAGGGTTCAACTTAATTTTTGAATATTTTTTTTTTACAAAAATAAAGGGTATAAAGTAGAGCCGCGACCTTTACCGCGGCTCCCCTCATTATATAAAATTATGTAGTTAAAAAAAGCGCCGCCCCTTGCGATGCTGTATGGAATCTTCTCCTGTGGTAAAGTCTGTAAAAATCTCCCTACGAAAATATTTTACATGTAAATTAATGTCACATGATTTATTATTAATATTTATGATTTATGTACTGAATAATAGTGGGATAATAGTAATCTTAGACGTTATTTTTCTGCAAAGGTCCTGAATTCGGAAAAAGGTTTGCGTTATTTCGTCTGCTTTTTCTTTGCGAGCTCCTCTTCCTTCTCCTTTTCGATGATTTTCACATATTCCAGAATGTCGCACCGATCCAGCATTTTCTGCGGCTTGTTGTACTCCATGATGGCCACTTCCAGGGTGTTCTGGCCCGTCTGCCCATCGAGCAGGGCGCGAACGGCCAGCTTGACGGCCCCGTGCTCACTGATCACATCTTTCTCGCGATAATTCTTTTCGAGGAATTCGCGCACAGCCTTGGCCGAACGACCCGTGACATTTGCCTTGTATTCATAGAAAACACCAGAGGGCTCCGTTTGATATAAATGCGCTGAGCCGTCGCCATCATAGCCGCCAATCAGACAGGAAATACCAAATGGACGACGACCATTGCACTGGGTGTACTTCTGCTTCAGCTGGGCAATGTAGCGCGTGATGTACTCCAGCGTGACGGGATCCTCAACATTGAGACGATGGCTCTGGCACTCCACTTGGGCACGATTGAGCAGCACACGAGCATCGGCAGTGAGGCCCGAAAAGGCTGTGACAATGTGTTGGTCAAGCAGGAGAATTTTACGCATTGTGCGATTCTCACAAAGGGCGTAGACCTTTTCTCGACGGCCAGCACAACACAGCTGCCGCCACGAACACCAACCTAAGGAAAGAAATTTGTTATCGGGGTAAATATTGCAAAAGGGCAAAAGTGTTACCGCTGTCAAGCCCTTACTGACGGTTTCCTGGGCGTATTCCACTTGCAGCAAATGTCCGTCTGGGGAGAAAATGGTAACGGCGCGATCGTAGGTTGCAGAAGACATCTTTCAGAAAACACAAACTTGATTGGCTTGCAATTAAATATATCAGAGCCAGACAATGGAGAGGCTTTTTTTAAGAACGAACTAGTTCAGTTCTTTGTTTAGCTGCTACGCAACACTGGAGGCGTCATTCTGTCCGTTTTGCACAACACTTTGTCTACCAGAAAGTTACCTTATATTCCATTCCAAATTGAACTTTTAGCCATCACTGATTTACAAATACTTGCGCGAGGGTTGGGCTGGGGGTGGTAGTGGTTTTCCTTGTATGAAACTCCGCCTAGGCACTGTGGATAACAACATGCAAAATGCCGGCAAATGAACATAATTCGTGTTAGGAAATCTACATAATATTTACTATGATGCCAGGCAGAGGCAGCACACACAACACACCAGCACCACCCAGACACACCCCACTCTCTCCTCCCACCCCACCCACAATACGGCGGCGCACAGGACAGTAGTGCCAGGGCCATGCATGCAACTCTGTGGAGATGCTGATGAGCAGATAAATTCATTAGGCAAAACCATGTAATTGTTCCACCAGGGCGACGACGACGACGACGACGAGGACTATGGCAAACAGGAGCCAAGCCAGCAAGGATGTGGCGGACATTTGGCTCAGCTGGCAGCAGCAGCAGTGCAACCCGGGCAGCAACCCGGCAAAAGGCAAACCAGACGACCGCAGATCTTAAGTTTTGCTTTGCAGCGAGAGAGTTGGGAGTCACGAAGCGTTACTAAATACAAATTAAACAAATCCATAAATAATGTTTAATAATATTAACAAGGATATTAGCAGAGTGTACACCCACACACACAGAGAGAGAGAGAGAGAGACAGAGAGGAGCTACAGATGCGCTCTCGGTTATGGTTGTTCCTGTTTTGAGTTGTGCCACCCCCCTGCCTGCCTGCTGCATTCCTCCTCCCGTTGCCGTTGGTCCCTGTGTGTGGTTTATGGGGAATATTACTTCTGCCACCTGGGCAGGTCATACATGGGTGTTTACAAGGCTTGAATCCCCAGGCATTGTTATAGATTTATTCTTTGGTATAATTCTAGTTCTAGTTCTACGCTGTAAAAATCTTTGCTTAGATTCTGTATCTGGGATCTGCTTTCGCGGATAACTTCATGAGCTTCATTTGTCGCATCTTTTTCGCTTTTTCGATTTTTTCATTCAAACGCGAAAGTTCAAGTTGTAAAAACTTCCTTCGAGCCTGGGTTGAGCCTATTGGGGTTTTCGGCCCTCTTTTAGATGTCGGCGTACGCTTAGAGCTCGAATCCGTCGAAGATGTATCGTCTGTGGCATCGTATGAGCCGCTCGATGAGCTGCTGATCTTACGCTTTCGTGCTTCCATGGGCGATGAGTTTCGAAGGCGTGGTTCTCCGGCTGCATTGGTCATCAGTTTTGGACCCCGTGAATGCTTGGAAGCATTGGCCAAACGGTGACGTATGGGAGGACTACGGGAGCGATGGCGTTCCGAACGACGCTCGAAAGGAGTTCGGGAGCGACGACGTATCGGAGGACTGCGGGAGCAACGGCGTATCAGAGGACTACGGGAGCGATGGCGCATGGAAGGAGAACGACGTGCGAAAGGACTGCGTGAGCGACGGCGTATGGAAGGAGGACTGGGCGAATGATAACGATTGCGAGGACATGGAGATACTGCTGTCCGGTAGTTCACCCGTCGACCCGGACTTATCTGCGGTGAACGGGATGGACTACGACTCCGACTGGGAGTAACGGTACACCTAGTGGAACGATGAGGCATTCTATGCTCCCGACTGGGACTGCGATACCGACGGCGCTTGCTGGAGCCATATCTAGGTGGAGACACACTACGGGACGAGCATCTGGAACGGGATCTCTTCAAAGTGATTGGCGGCGAGCGGGTTCTCTTTCGAGTGATTGGCGGTGAGCCGTCAGAGGTGGACTTCTTGGAGGACGACAACTCGGTCTCCTTTGTGGGGGAGAATGAATTGGTGTCGCCTCCCACGCTTAGCCACGAGATCGGTGTCCCAACAGTTTCCGTGGTCTTGCGGGTAACCATCTCCTTCCGACTGGTTGCTTCTGCCAAGTCAAAGGGCAGTGACTTGAGGAACAATGGTGTCGGCAGCAGTGGACCAATCCTCACGTGCGCCCTGGCCTGCGAGTAGAAGGGATCTACATCCGGCTGGTGCATTCCACGTATCAATAGATGTGGCATATGCGGTTGTAGTCCCATCAAAAAGTTGCCCGATCCTAAAATAATTAAATTTTGTAATAAGAAATATTATAAGGAGTACAGTACCCACCTCTGGGCTTAGGCATTGGCAGCTGTTTCTTCTCAAACATCTGATAGTTGTTCTCCTTGCTAAACGGCGTCGAATGACGGATGTTTTCTTTGCCGAGATTGAACGAAAGATCCTCGTCATTATCATCGGAAAGAACTTCTCCTTCTTCGCAGTCACTGGGCTCTTGTGGGGGTTTCTGGAGATCCTTGGTTGATGGTTTCATATTCGAAACATCGCCTTCTTCTAAAGCATTAAATGTTGCAGTGGATGGTTTTTCTTCGGAGCATATGGCCAACTGATTGAGATCCTCCAATGGTGACTCCACAGGGCCATCATTCATCACTTCGATGAAATCCTGGAGATCTTCCGATGTTGGTGTGGTTGTATTCTTGGGTTCTTCGAGTGGAGAAAGCTTCTCAAAATTCTCATCGCTAATAACTTTGTGTTTCTCAATTATTTCTATAGCTGAGGTAGCATTCTTCTGCTCTTGCCCCGGCTCTTGATCCTGCTCCTGCCCCTGCTCTTGCTCCTGATCCCCACTGTACTGCTTAATGTCGTACAATTCAGGATCATCATGTGTATAGAGGCAATGGATTGCATCCAAACCATCATTGGATTCAGGACTGCTCTGGACATCTTCGGGACACTGGCTACTGGAATCCTCTGATGGTTTGGGATTTGGCTGCTCAACGTCTCCGCTTTGTGGTTCTTTTGCAGCATTGTCGTGCCCCCTATTCAGATGCTCCAATGATGCCTGATTCGACTGTTCAATGTCATTGAGATCAGGATCATCCACTGAATCTTCGAGCCCTGGTGAGATATTGTCAGTCGATGCGCCATCGAGTTGCTCAATTCGATAGCTTGGGACAGAAGCGTTAATACTAGATCTAACGCTTGAAGAAGAGATGAAGGCGTCAAGAGAAAGCTGCCTGTCCAAGCTGCCACTCAAATGATCTATTTCTGAGGTCATATTATTCCTCGCCAAAAAATTACTAATTTCATGCGCATCTGTGGGAAAGACAACGCAGGCATCAGCCTGGTCTTTCTCCATCTTGTAATCGGAATTCTTGGGCCCCTTCAAAAATGTTTTCTCTGAAGTTTTGTGGATTTAAACAATATTTCTCCAAAAACAAACATAATAAAATACCTCACCTTTGTTCGCAGATCCGCAAGAGCTGACATATTGTTGTTTCGGCGACACACTCCACACTCTTTAGGTGCTGGGACACTGCAAAAAAAAACACAAAAAAATCACTTGATTTGAAAAAGATGATGGAAACGCTTTCCACGGGAATACATACACCAAGTTATCAAAAGAGCTCAAAGATTTCTTAGACATATTTTTTTTAAACTTTGCACTTTTTATATGCCACAAATATTAAATAAAAACTTTATACGTTTGTATTTCATTGAATTCAATTGCAGACGGCGTGACGTTAGAATTTCCAGGAATTTTCGTTAAAGAAGCTCCACACTGAGTTGCCAGACTGTTGTGGTTGAAAAATATGACCAGACCAAATTATTTATTGCGAAAGTAAGTGAATACCAATATATTTTTAAGAGTCACAGAATAATGATAATTATTATAGCGCTTTTGTTAAATATATAATTTTAAAAATTATTAAATGGGAAATACAATTTGATTAATCAGCAAAAGATTATTTTTGGCCTATGCAATTTTTTTCGTATTTTTATAGTAATTTTTTCATTATTTTTATTGTCTTATATATATGTACATATATGTATATGATAATTCTTGAATAATGCTATTCCACAAAATCTCTCCAAACTTTGAACTATACTATCTGAAAAAAACACCGATTTTTAATCCAATCTTTACCCAAAAACGATACCTTAAAGGTATGATTAGGGCACCCAAAAAAATAAAATAAAAAAATACAAATTTTTAGAAAAAAACGAGAGGGAACGTTGTGAGCCGCGGCAAAGGCCGCGGCTCTACCTATACCCGTACTCAGTCAGTATATATATACATACATATATGAGCCTACGATTTATTTATTTCTCAAAAGGGACGAAAATAATATTTAAATTAAAAAAATGAATTTTTTGGAATTTTTATACATGTTTCCATTTTTGTTTACATATGCTTTGTATATCTGCGCCTACATTTCTACATGACATGTATAACTACATATTTGAGACGTACAAGTGTTTAGAAAAGAGCGAGAGAGGGAGGAGGGGGCATGAGTCAGCGCTTGGCAGGCGTTGCGTAGCCACTGAAATTTAATTTGTTTCTTCTGGCCATAATATTGATCCGATATGATCCAGATTCGGCAATCTGGTAGATATGGTAATTTTCCATTATTCTGCGTTTTTGGTTTTCTCGTATCTTCAAAATTGTGGATTCCACAGATTTTCGTCTTTTGTGGGGGCGGAAGGGGGCGTGGCAAAATTTTAAAACAAACTTGTGCTGGTTCGGTATCACAGGAGCTTGGATAGAAAGTTTGGTTGCTCTAGCTCTTATAGTCTCTGAGAACTAGGCGCTCATTTATACGAATAAACAAAGCAGATGGGGTCGCGTGTGAGAGAGAGCGAGAGGGAATGATGACTTTCGAAATGGTTTTCTTCATTGTAGCTATAATAATTATCCGATCTGATCCAGATTCAACACTCTGATAGAAATGGGCATTTTCTATAACTCTGCGTTTTTAGTTTTCTCGTATCTTCAACATTGTGTACGCCACAGACTTTCGTTCTTTGTGTGGGCGGAAAGGGGCGGGGCGAAATTTTGAATTACATTTGGAGTAGTGTGATCACACAGGAGACTGGATACAAAACTTGGTTGCTCTAGCTTTAATAGTCTCTGAGATATAGGCGCAAATGAAGACGGACGGACAGACGGACGGACGGACGGACGGACGGACAGACAGACATGGCTATATGCGACTCGGCTATTGATGCTGATCAAGAATATATATACTTTATGGGGTCGGAAACGCTTCCTTCTGTGCGTTACACACAACCGTTATCCCCACAAATCTAATATACCCCTATACTCTTCGAGTACCGGGTATAAAAATGAATTTTTTGGAATTTTTATACATGTTTCCATTTTTGTTTACATATGCTTTGTATATCTGCGCCTAAATTTCTACATGACATGTATAACTACATATTTGAGACGTACAAGTGTTTAGGACAGAGAGAGAGGGAGGGGGCATGAGTCAGCGCTTGGCAGGCGTTGCGTAGCCACTGAAATTTAATTTGTTTCTTCTGGCCATAATATTGATCCGATATGATCCAGATTCGGCAATCTGGTAGATAAGGTAATTTTCCATGATTCTGCGTTTTTGGTTTTCTCGTATCTTCAAAATTGTGGATTCCACAGATTTTCGTTCTTTGTGGGGGCGGAAAGGGGCGTGTCAAAATTTTGAAATACACTTGTGCAGGATATTGGTATCACAGGAGCTTGGATAGAAAGTTTGGTTGCTCTAGCCCTTATAGTCTCTGAGAACTAGGCGCTCATTTATACGTATAAGCAAAGCAGATGGGGTCGCGTGTGAGAGAGAGCGAGAGGGAATGATGACTTTCGAAATGGTTTTCTTTATTGTAGCTATAATAATGATCCGATCTGATCCAGATTCAACACTCTGATAGAAATGGGCATTCTCTATGACTCTGCGTTTTTAGTTTTCTCGTATCTTCAACATTGTGTACGCCACAGACTTTCGTCCTTTGTGTGGGCGGAAAGGGGCGGGGCGAAATTTTGAATTACATTTGGAGTAGTGTGATCACACAGGAGACTGGATACAAATCTTGGTTGCTCTAGCTTTAATAGTCTCTGAGATATAGGCGCAAATGAAGACGGACGGACGGACAGACGGACGGACGGACGGACGGACGGACAGACAGACATGGCTATATCGACTCGGCTATTGATGCTGATCAAGAATATATATACTTTATGGGGTCGGAACGCTTCCTTCTGTGCGTTACACACAACCGTTATCCCCACAAATCTAATATACCCTATACTCTTCGAGTACCGGGTATAATTACAAATTTTAGTATTTGAGAGCTTAAAAATAATAAGCTATGGGGAATGTTACACAGACGAAATGTTAAGTTAACATGTTAAGTTGACATTACCCCGACGAAATGTTAAGTTAACATTTCCCAGACAGTCCAATTTATATCTTTAAATGAATTTTTCAATTTATTGCCACCAGATGTAATATTTGAAAAAAATCTTAAAAAAAACACAGAAATACCTGTTTATTTTAAATTAAAACAAAATAAAATTACGTACAAACTTAAATTAAAATAAAACTAAACTATTATTTATACAAAATATTAAACGCGAAAAAAAGCTATCAGAAAAAATCTGATGAGTTCGTTGTGTAAAAATTATCATAGTCCCAGAGACAATATAATATAATATAATGACTGTCATTATTAATTGATCTGTAATGTTGCTTTCCATCGCTCCTCTAATGGGCGAAATTCTGTTATTTTTTATCCAATTTTTTTCTCTTTTTTCCAATGCGGACTCGTCTTCCAGAATCTTTGACCGATTTCTTGGGGCACTCCACGCGAATGGCAAACAAGAGGTTGCCGCTGTTAAAGGAGATCTTGTAGATGGGTCCCTCAATGCTGTTATACGATTTCAGGAGCAGCTCCTCTGGTGCCAGTCCAGAAGACGACGATTTACGGAGTCCAGACTCCTGGACGAGTCGGTCAAAGTCCCAGACGGACAGGCGACTGTCCGCGCCGGCCACAACCAGTAGATTATTGTGCATGTCGAATCTGCAGGCGTAGATGGTGGCCGTGTGGTGACTCAGGAATCGAAGCATACGCTCGGAGGGCATGTCCCAGACAATTACCAGGTGATCGTCGCCTCCTGAGGCCAAGAAGGCCCCGCACGTGGAGAAGGCCAGAGTCGTGACTCTCGCCTTGTGTCCGCTGAGCAAACGCACCTGGCGGCCCTTCAGTATGTGCCAAGATGCGGACAGTGCAGTCGGACGACCCAGAGGCTAAGTAGTACCTGTTCGGATGGAACAGACAGACTTCCACGCTGGCCAAGTGGCCGGATAAGAGGCGCGCAGATTGCCTCCTGCTCTGGGTCCAGACACGAGCCGTGCCATCCGCCGAGGCGGTGGCAAAGTAGAAGCCCAGAGGGGCAAACACCACGCAGTAGACTGGGGCTAGGTGCCCCGTATAGATGACCACACAGTTCCAGGAGCGAAGGCACCACAGCCGCACGTGGGTGTCCCTCGAGCAACTGAGAAGGTAGCGATCGTCGGGGGAAAAGGAGCAGCCGTAGACGGCCGCCTGGTGACCGTACAGGGTGCGCTTTCCTCGCTTGTCCGACTCTCCTTTTTCGGGCACCATATTCACCAACAGCTTCGAGGGATCCACCGAGAAGACGTGCACCACGGAGGTGGACGTGCCCAATGCCACCATGTTGTACTGCTCAGAGAAGGAGGCACAGAGAACCTTCTCCTGCCCAGGGCATGACTGTGTATAGGTAGATCGAAGGCAGGTGCTCCCGGCCAAGTTTCTCTCGCTGCTCATCGTCCGTCCGGCGCTTGATCTCATCATTAAGACACGGAGGGGGCGTGTACAGTTGCTGCAGATTGGCGGTGCACCGCTGTCGAGAGGCCTTGGTTTGTTCCACGGGCGTCTCGGGAAGTGTCCACAACATGGTCTCCAGCTTAGGATGTCCCAGGCGGTAACGTTGCTGGGGCAGCTCTCCATCATCGTATTTCCGGATGCGGATGTGTCCCATGATTTTGTCCTGTTGCAAGAACGGAACGCACGCCAAGTGCAGCAGGAATTGCATGTAGGCGCCCCTAGCCATCTGGATCTCCACCTTGTAGTGACCGTTCAGCAGCCCTCGCGCCCTGGATGGCACCTCCGCTGGCCTGAGGATCTTCTTCAGCATTGTGAGGCGCGACTTGCAGGAGTCGTCCAAGTACTTGCCGCAGTTCGTCACTAGCGCCGTGGCCTCGTCCACGTTGTCGCTGGCCACCATTTGCAAATAGGCCAGCACCAGCAGGGGATACAGTAGCTGCGAGATATCGTATCTAAAGCGGTCGCACACCTTCTCAACCATGGACTGTACGGCGTAGAAGGCCTGCTCGTACTGCTCGAACACCTCGTTCTGCTTAATGACCTTGAAAATGGGCTTCACGGTGGCGTCCTGGGTGTGATCGGCGGCACTGTCATCGTAGAACTCGGTTGCATGCCTGCGAGTCGCCTCACTGCCACTCGCAGTGGATCGCTTGCCAGCATTCTTCGAACTGGTATACCCAAAGGGCACCTCGACTGTGTGCAACGGCAGTTGCAACCAACTTTCCCTTCCTTTACGGCCAATAGGATAGACACTTTCCTCGCTGTCCTCCACATCACTGGAGTCGGATTCACAGGTGAATTTGCTGTCGAGAAAGCAATGTAAATCCTCGTCATAATCAGTGCTGGGTTCCTTGGGAGTTTCGCTGGACTTGTTGGATTTGTTAGAGCTGATAAATTTATCCTGGTAGGTGGGATGCTTAAGCTGTATGGTGTCCTCATTTGTGTCCTCAAACAGGGGCATTGATGGCATTGGGCCACTATGCTCGTCCACGTCCACGTGCGACGATATCCCAAGTAAATCTTCAATGCTAAACGAAATTGAAAATAAATCGTATAATAAATATGATCTAAAAACATTACCCCATCGACTGTCCTTCTCCCGATTCTTTGCCACATTTCGAGGAGGAACCTAAGTTGGTAAAGGTCATGTCAATGCCATTCTTGAGCTTAACTAGCATTTCGGACTTACTATCGAAGCTGGAGTCCAGCGAAGAGCTGTCCTGATCGCTTGAGAAGTCCGAATCACTCGCGCCTGATTTTGTTTTCAATTTTCCCGGGTTCTGATTGGTCTCGAAACCCGCCTCTGGCGCTTCTCCCACCGGGTTTTTCGGCTTGGACATCTGTGCTGACATGAGCTTTAATCGGATCCATTTATGAGGTCTTTTATTATCATTCTACACTTACCTTACGCCTCTTTGGTTCTTTGTTCATATTTTGAAACTTTTTGGCCTGTGTTATTCTTACATTTTCGCCTTTGCTTTGACACCCACCAGTGTGACCGCGTGCGTTTGGCAGGGGTATTCCACGAACTGTTGAATCGTTGAACTTGATGGAGGAACATTGTATTCATTGTAATGACATTTCAAAAACTTCTGAGATGATGCAACAACGCATTGAGAATATTTACAACAAATATATAATAATATATAATTTTAAAATCCCACAATTATATTTTTACAACAACGATGAACCCCACAACGAAGAGCAGCAATGATATCCAGCCACTAACCATACTGTACATATGAACTGTATGGTTAGTGATCCAACCTCATAACGAGGTCCAATATTTTTATATATTTTTAAATTAATTCATGCAAGCTTTTTATTAATTTAAGAAAAAATGGAGTTCTCTAATGTTTTTTTTTTAGAGGTAGTGATTCTCTTTTGCACATATGTAAGTTAAGTGTCTTACCTCTGGTTGTAATGCAGTTCGAAAAACTTAAAAAAACAGGAATTGCCAATACCGTAGAAACTGCAGAGGCATAACTATGTGTCTTTTGTTAGGAATGTCAAATATGTATGTATTTACTACTATTTTAACTAGGAAGAAATAGTGGAAGAACTAGTGAATTCTTTATTAGCCTTGTGCTAAAACTTTCCTCATTTACAAAAGCCATTTTAAGGAATATTTCCTATACTTCAATGGCACTTTCCCACACCATTATCTCATCTCAAAATGGAAGTCTTAACATTGTAAAATCAAATGTCAGTGGCGCATAGCATACCGTTTTCTACACACATTTAAATGCTTATTAAAATGCATGTTTCCAGCTGAAAATTAGACAAAATGCCCCACCAATACCAACACCAAATACCAGTCCTGGTCCTGGCCCTGGTCAGAGAGTGGTTCCTGGGGAGGGGGAGGGTGAAACAACGCTTGGAGCAACAGCATCAATTTCCGCAAAATTGCGCCACTAAATTACCATAACGGTTTGGGGTCCACCGAAACCACCTCCAACCCCCACCCCCTGTTACATTCCATGCCCCCAAAAACCCAAACGAAGACGAGCCAAAACTAACGGAAACATATTACGGCAACTTGAGAGAAACGAAAGCCACAAAAAGGCGACAAGTGAGAGGAGGAAGACAAAAGCGAGACGGGGTACCGGGGGCTCCAGACAAATGCCGAGGAATGCCCAGAAAAACCGCCACAAACAAAGAAAAACATCGCGGAAAAACGCAAACATCAGCGCAATGCGGCAATGGAGTTACCTGAAGCGCCGTCGCCCCGACAGACGGAAGGGGGGAAGGACTGGGGGGTATGAAGATGGCTCCTGGGTGATGAGGTAGTGCTGAGGCAGGGGTAGGTGTCCCACAGGACTTGTAAATAGCAACATGGCAAACAAGTTAAAAAGTTTTCCTCTTGTTCTTTGGCATTTCTTTATGCCACACGGATGCCACGAGGGCCCCCGGCCGCCGACCGGTCCCGGGCCGAAAACATAATCGTTTCTCATTTCAATGCTACACCCCAGATCCTCCCAGCCCCAACCCCTGCTGGCCCCGCAATTTAGTTTTGAGCGTAATTTCTTTTAATAGCGCCAGTCGACAGATAAAATTCAGCAAACCCAAAGAAGATGTCCTGTTCTGTCCTGTCCTGACACCTGACATTGCGCTCCACCTCCTTGGCGGGAGGTGGGAGGTCAAAGACGGGGCCGGATATCGCAAGTAAATTGCTTAATTTTGGCCATGTCTCCGAGGTCTGGGCGTTAGGGTTCTGTGTTTTGTTTTATTGGAAGGCAAGACAATCTCGAGAGCAGGAGCAGGAGGAGGCAGGAGGCAGGCAGCTTGACGTTTTCCGGGCCATGACGATTTCATTTGCATTTTATGATAATTGAACTTCATAAATATGTCACACGGCAGCATCTTAAAAGTGCCAGAAGGTAAGCGGAACACACCAAAAAAAAAAACCCCATCCAACCTGCCACCCCCTGCCACCGACATGGTGCTGGCTCTGAGTGTGGCTTTGGGTGTGGTGGGCATGTGCTTCATAATTATTTTGAAGTGTTGCCATTAATTTGAAATACTTATGGCCGTGTGGGGCTGCTAAACAAGAGTGGATAACGATGGTTACAATTTAAATATGTTAAATAAGTATATACTATGTACAAGGGTGGTATATGGTTACAGGCGATCGTTAAGTTGGTTGACACTCCTTAACCAAGATTTGAATAAAGATTTTGGTTAGAAAAAAGGTTGCTCTGGAAGGTAATCTAGTGTCCTGGGGGCTGGCACCACTGAGATCCAAATCGAAGCTAATTTGAGACTCAATTTAGTCAAGTATCTTCTATTAACTTACCTCTAGGAAATCTCCTAACCAAACACCACTTCAGCACTGAGATTCCCATACCATAAGTCACAGCACAACTCTTTGTTGTAGAAAAAAGGAAACATTTAACGCCCCATTAGAATCAGGACAGCCCGGCAATCCAACAAAGCAACGGCAGAGCATCCATCTTGAGGCACACCTCCTGCCTGTGGGGCCTGGGACAATGAATAAACTCTCGCATAAACAGGATATATGGTGGAATCCAGTAGAGAATCCCAGAGTACGCGCCTGGCAGTAGCACGGCAATGAATATTAATGAGATGTCATCAGTCTTTCGTCAAATTAAAACGCACAGCGCCAGCGGCCCAGAACGAACCCAGAACGGTGAGACCGAGAGAGACCTGTCAGGCGCCAGACGGCAAAGACAACTCTCTCCTTGAGTCCTAGGGTGCTGTGTGTTGTGTTGTGTTGTTTGCACATCCTGCGGTAACTTTTCTAATTGTTGCCAACACAACGCGAATAAATCAGCAGCCCCAGCCCAGCCAGAAAAGTGCCTGGAAACTAGCTCTTCTCTTCGTCCCGGGGGTGAGAGAAATTTCAGCAATTTGTTTTCCCAGTAGTTGAGTATTCCATCAGACGGTTCACGGAGGGTGGAAACCAGAGGGTTGCAGGCGGTAGAGGTAAGAAGTCACGGCTTAACCCTTTTCGGGGCCAAGGACCAGGGCAACGCGTCGTCAGCAGTCAGCATCATCGTCACACGTCAGCGCACTATCATCACGCTTGTTTACACGCATAATTATGTGTGCCGGGATTCCGGGAATATCCAACCATTCCGTGACTTCACTCCGCTCAGAATACTCCCACCTCTGCTCCAGAGGAGCACAGGATACTTGCGGCTTTTGGGGGCTGCCTCAGCAAACGATTTAATGCCTCGTGACAGATTTCTCACTTGAACTTAAGATGACGGGCGGTGTCACAATTTGAGGCTGATAATATGTTAATGAGGTTTGTTTATTTGATTTATATTCCCCTTGTCACGTGCCCCTCCTTCTTGCCACTTCGCGTGGCAAAGGTGTCGAAGCGCCCAGGAGGGTTCACGTCTTCGTTCTCATCCTTCATTCGTTGCGGTTGTGACACGACGTTCATTCAAATCACAGTCAAGTGGTAGTTAATCGCTTGTCCGTTATTCTCCCACTTCCACAATTATATACATAAATAAATTTATACGATTTTGTTCGAACGGGGGAAGCACTGAATGGCTGCCTAATCGATGTTCCTAGTATACTCTGATTTGCCAGAGGGAAGCTTAAATGATACACAATCGAACTGTAATTGTTTGGAACCCACTAAATGTATTATAAACGTGTCTTTAGATAATTAACAAATGCATTATGTCTCAACTGAATCTCTGGTGATGAACATTTTGTGGTAGTGTAGATTTCGAATTCGGTGTACTCTCAGCAGCTAAAGATCTTTCAGCTAAAAGATCTTGCGTATCAATTTTGGCACAAAGCGTATCAGGGCACAGGTAACCACAAATAATAAAATATTCGCTTGAACCTCCCTTTTGGCCAGTTTTTCGACATCCCGTTTATCGGGTGGCAAAGCGCGCATCATTTTGATTGTAGAACTGCAGAATATTTCAAAGTTAGTTAGCTTTGACCATCAGGTTTCTTATTTTAACTTACGTTTATCTGGATTGCTCTGTCCGGAGTTGTTCACACGGCTTTCGAGAAACTTTGACACGTAAACCAGGGCTGGGTTGCACCAGGGCTGCTTAACAAAGTGTTTGATAAGTGTTTACTAAATTCAAATTATGCTAATATAGAAATGGTCCCAGGATCGCTTATTTTAAAAAGAAAAATACAGCCTCGAAAGTGATTCTGTTATAATTATTCTATTCCCATTTTTCGTGTATTTGCTTAGCTGATTTGAATCAGCTGTGAACAGCTGATCGGCGAAATGATATACATACATATGCTAATTTATGTTTGCCTGAAATTATAATTAATAATGCTGCCTCTACGAGTTTGTGTTGAGCTCCAACTCCTGTCATGACTGCCACTAGAATCGCTCCGAGAACATCTCTTTCTCTGAACAGGGTAATCTAAGAAACATTGCGGTGTTGCAGCTATACAGAACACATCCACATCCCTAAAAGAAAATTTTAACGAAGCCGCTAGAACCTGGACACCTGGCCCAGGACTTCGCCAACTTTATCGCAACCTCGATTAGGACAAATCTTATATATTTAGTAAAAATAATACGAATTCTATACATTAGGATAAATCAATAAAAATAAGTTCAAATAAACAAGTCGATAGATCCTCAATCAGGGGTCGCTACTTCATACAGTATCCAAGTCGATCGAGGGTATATTGACATTCAAAAAGGCATTAAGCACCAAAATATTCACAAAGTCCTTGCGTCCTAGGGGTTGCACGATCCGAATGAAGCGAACAGGCCTGCGCGTGAACAAGTGATGTTGGAGTGATATATTTGAAACAATTCCAACGCGTACCCAGTGGGTCATGTCGCAAGATACCTCCAAGATGCAGGTTGTCGGGAGTGTAGCTTGAATACTTGTGATTACGATATGGTCGATTATACACCAGAACTTCAGTTTGATTACGATCTCATTGGAGCTAACCGTCAAACGGCGCGCCTCATACTGTTCAGAGGCCACATCTACGCCTGGAAATACGGCGGCACGATAGGCCAGATTTGAAGGATGGAGTGCTTTACTGATGGCGTCGAATATTGTGTCCGGGCCGACAATTCCAGTTGGACGCACCACAGACACCAAGTCTCTGACCGAAATCAGATGGAAACGTACCACCGAGAGCACCGACTTGATATCCACACTAGGATTGTGGCGACCCCACATGCACACCGCTTGAAAAACTTGTATCTCGAAGGCAAGGAAAGTGTCCCGTTGCAGAACTTCTACAAGCGACTCCTTGGACAGCATTAGGAAGGAGGCGTGCTCTATCAGATGGCGCGTATTTCCGTCCATGAACTTGAGGCATTTCGCTGTCAGCTCTGCAAGATCGAACAGGCGCGCTGTATCCAGGATAGAGCACACGTTTTCGACGGCTAGATTCTCCTGCAGATGCTTGGCTATGGCGGACTCCACTTCCAGCAAGCCATACTGATTGGCCAAACCGAGCACCTTGAAGATGGCCTCCACTTCCAGTGTGGATATGGGCAGAGTGCCCGAGTAAAGGTAGCCCAGGATCATCTTGAATGCCTCCAGCGGCTCATCCAGCTTAATCTGGCTTTCCTTTGACTCCGACATGCCACCGAAAAGCAGGGCGCGGAAGTACTCACTGCGGACTGCTAGTATCGCGCGGTGCGCCGGTAGGCGCTGACCCTCCACAAGGAAAGACACGTCCGAGAAGTCCTCGTTCATGCAGAGGCCGTGAATGTTAGCCAAGAGTTGGTCGACGAAGCTGTGCACCGGCTCATGGCTGCGGCGTTTCTTGGCGGCGACGGAAGACGAAGAGGCTGCGTCGTGGCTGTTCATTTTCGTTACTGGCTTTGCCTGTGTGTGAAACAGGAGTTTTTGTTTATATATGTCTATTCGATACATTCTCTTTACTCACTTTTTTCGGCAATTAATTTGCTTTTATGCAGAATTTCTTGCGGCTCACTTTGATGGCAAGTTGGCGGTGGACAGAATATATCGAAGGGTATTATCGATACATTGAACAGACTGCATCAAAGCTTTTAGTACATATTTTTTCTTCTTGTTATAACTTACTATTCTGCGTATAATTTCCGCATAATGGTTGATGTTTGCATTTAAGTGTTTCCAATAATTTACGGTTTTTAAGTAATTAAATTACTACATTTAAGATCGATAAGACATTCTTCATGCAAAATCCCCATCCCTAATTAGAGACCGTTTTATTCAAATTTCGATCGTAAACTGTGTATTATTAAGAGCAATCTGCATCTTAGTGCGTTCCTCGAGCGATCATTCGGGTTCCCTAAGTCAAATACAATGTTTTGCGGCCATTAGTCCGAGCAGATTCCGGGGCACATTATTTCTGGCCAACGGCACGTGTTTGGACCGCAAACAGATGAATTTCTGCAGCAGTATAGCCACACAGGAGAGTGGTGGACCTGCAAGGACAACGAATTATGAGGCACCAGGCAGCGGCGGCGTCGGCCACTCAGAGAGCAGTTTCGCATTCCGCCGGGAGGCCCACGTCTGGGTCTCAGGCTCCAAAGCAAAACTGCAATTCGTCCTCGGGGTCTTTTTTGTGTTAATAATAAATAAACGGGCCTTCCAACCACCATCCCGCCCGTAGACAGGCTGCTTCTGCTGCTTGTGTTTTGGACACACCGGAGCGCATTTTAATGGACGAATGCAGTCGGCAGTGCGGACCCAGACGGGAGTGGAGGCATAGAGCCGGAGCACCGCACAGCACACCTTTGCCCAGGGTGCATGTGTGACACCCGTAGCCGGTAGCCCATAGCCGTGCCGTACCATTCCCCCCTCTGTGGCCAGGACTCTCGCTTGAAATACGGCATTTGCTCGTCCATCTTTTGATTTAGCACCGACATAAAAATGATTTATCAGTGACATTAAAATAATGCACACTGTGGCGCATTTTATGTGCGAATGGATTTTCGCGCCTTTTTGTTCTCGTTGCGAGTCCTGCAGCAGCTCCTGCTACTGCCACTCGCTGGTGGGTCTGGGTCTGGTGGGCTGCTGCACATCGCGCACACATTTACCCCTAGACCTAGAGAGCCATAGAGCTTTCATACACATACACAACCAACCCCTGGCCTGGCTGCATCCGCACTCATAGTTGGCCCTCTCAAACAGCTGTCCGTCCGTCCTTGCGTCCTTTCGTCCGCTCGTGGGGTCTGTGTCAGTCTTTGTATGCTGCCGTCAGCCGAATGTTTTACGGCCGAGGTGTTTGTGACTGAGTCTCCTCTTTGGGGGGGGTGGTGGTGCACCTATCCGAGCAGCTAGCCCCTGCCCTGGGGTCTCCCTGCCATGCTGCTGCTGCTGCTGCTAAAGCATCATAAATGTAAACTTTTATGCGATTATCGCGCTCTCTTTCTAGCTGCCAGGCCAGGCGGAGTGTGGAAGATGCACTGGGGGAACTTTGTGGAAGATTTGGGAGATATCTGTAAAGAATATAGAATATAATAGACTTCAAAATATGATTGTAACATGTATGTATTTTAGGAGACCGATTAGACTCGGAGGCGGAGTGTGCCATGCCAGTATGTGGAAGATGCACTGGAGGAACTTTGTGGAAGATTTGGAAGAGATCCGGAAAGAATATAGAATATTATAGACTTCAAAATATGATTGTTACATGTATTTTAGGAGACCGATGAGAGTCACGAGTGGGAATCTGTTCGGAAATCCTCGAAATTTGACAGAAGCTCACACACTATAACTATATGGAGCTCTGGCATTTAGAAACAAAGATTAGAATCATTATTTTGGCCTTAAAAAAAGTGATCTTTAGTATGCTATATCTTCCAAAAATTAATATTTTCTTGTTTAATTTTTTAGGTTTAAATATTTCTAGTCTTTTGGCAACATTTCTACCTTTTTTTGTTTTAAAGTTCGCTTGCCTTATTTGCTCTCAGTGTAGTTTTGTGCTATTTGAAATGTGCCATAATTTGCACCCAGATGTGTGACACAGCAGCAGCAGCAGGGCGCGAGAGACGGCTGGCTGGCTATCAACTGAAACGCGGCTAGGATGTGCCACCATGCCACACACACACTCATTCACACATACAGAATGGACGACAACATATGCCCCCGTGCGGAGCCTGGAACTCATTAGAGCGGGCGTCCCTCGGCCAGCCCCTGCCCCCTTCCCTGTGTGTGTGTGTTGGGGTTTAATGAGGACACAACATGAGCCATGGAGATGGCGCAGGCGCCTGCACACAGAGAGCAGCAGCATCAGCAGCAGCAGCAGCAGGACGGACAGTAGATAGGACATGGACATGTGCATGCACATCTGCAGACGTCGCTGATTGCCTGGGCTTCCAATCTCAGTGGCCCATGGCCATTCCCCATGCTCTTGCCCATGCCCGAGTCCAGTTGGCAGCGTCAGCATAATTTCCTGATGCTAAATGCCAAACGCAGGACGAACAGGACGAACCAACGAGCCAGCCGAGCACTTAAGCCCATCCGCCGCCGTTTGCCATTCGACGACTCTCGTCTGACCGACTGCCACCGCACCGAAAACTCGGGGAAAAGTACGAGTAGATTGGGTCTGGGATTGGGATTGGGCTAGGACCATGGCCATGGCAGGGGCTAGGAGGGATTGGGAGTAACCCGAATGGGAACAGGATGAGGGCAGAGGAACAGAACAGAGTGATAGCCAGCCTGCCTGCCCGCCTGCCTGCTGTAGTTGTAGTTGTGGCTCTGTGTCATTGTCTCGCTTTGGGGCACAGGAGCACCAAGAGGGGAGGCAGAACTACCAGGAGGAGGAGGAGGGCGGGAGGCAGGACCCACCAGCATCAGGGCAATTTAGAGAACGGCACACACACACACACACACACAGACCCACCTGTTTTTGGGTAATTTATCTCGAAGAATTATTATTTCAAATATTTTGGTGGGCAGGAGGCAGGAGAGCCAGAAGAGATCCCACAGAGAACACAGAGACGAGCGGGGGGCGGGGGACGACGCACCGAAATAAAAGGATTTTAAAATGGTCATTTGATATGAATTATGCGCGTTGGTGCAATTACAGGAACTCCCAGACCCACAGACCCCCAGAACCCCAGAACCCCCGACCGAGACCCCCGCTGGAACCCCATTCATTCGTAGAGAGAGAGAGAGAGAGACCCTTAACTCACTTCATTTCCTCCCCTTCCACCCTCCACCCACCCTACTTCCACCCCTCCCATTCTGGGTTGTGTGATGCCTTTTGTCTGACGCTGTGATGCGGTTGTCTGACGCTTAAAAGAGGCGGATCCTGCTCCTGTTTGGCTTGTTTACTGGCCACCCTTCATCCTCCTCTTCCTTCCCAGCTGGTTGGCCGCGACTTGGACTTCATCGTTAAATAATTAAATCAGCTGCTAGACTAATATATTTCTCTTAATTGCGAGTAACTCATGGCCAAGAGAAAGAGAGAGAGAGTGGCCATTTGGCCTGGCCTGGCCCATTTCTGATTTATGTCCCATATAAATAGCGCCAATAGCTAATATCCATGATGGGATGCATATGCAGGCGGCTGTAATGGATTGGCATGCTAGGGGATGTTCTAGGGCGTAAATAATGGGAGCCATAAAGAGCCAAAGTGAAGGGAAAATCTGTTAATGTTTTGGGAGCTTTTAGAGGAGGCTTATTAGAATATTTTTTTTTAATTCTTTGAGTTTTGTAAGCAAAAAATCAATGAAAAATCAACAAAAATTGTATAAAATAATTGCCGCGACACCCAGAATTTCTGTTCTCCCTTCACCCCCCGAAAATGTCCTGCCAAAAGGGTGGAAACAAATAGGAAAAAATTGAAAAAGAAAAAAATGTAAAAATAATCGGCAATAAATTTAGCAAAAGTGTCGAAAACTGCACACACATCACACACACACGAGAGAAAGACCTGAAAGGAGAGAGAGTGTAAGGAGCGGGGCAGAAATTCGGCCACGCCAAGAACTCATAGTTCAATGTCCTGGGCAGGCGATGCCTGATGCCTGCCGAATCCTGCTGGCTGCCTTCCTGGGGTGGAAGCAGGCGACAGGGCCAGGTCCGGGCTCGAGTTCGAGTTCGTGGCAACCGCATTTATAATAAATTGAATTGCAATAACTCAACTTCAATCAAAAATCATAATTCATGGCGTTCGACAGGCCAGAACCAGAACCAGAAACGAACCGAACAGCAGAGAGAGGAGAGAGAGAGAGAGACGACGAATCCTGAGCTCTGGTTCCTCCTGCTGTCCTGCCACAAGGATGTGTGTACCAGTATTTTCGTTGCTTTTTTATATACTCTATCCCTACGACTGGTCCTTGTCTAGATCTTGCTGGGTTATAGCTCCCCAGGAATCACTGCATCTTTCAAGTGTATCTCAACATTCGGTCCTGGCAGCATAGCCATAGCCTTCTTGTGGCTCCTGCTCTTTTTTATTGCCTCGCTAGTTGCATTGGCGACGCAGCCGAAAATTATAAATCTACGATTTGACATGAAGACGCGCGCACATGGTGGCATGGGTGCGCTCTGTGTGTGAGGAGTGGTTGCAAGACATGGATTTATAGACGAAGACATAAATACAAGTGCCACATCGGAGCAGGAGCAGAGGCAGGAGCTGGAGCTGGAGCTGCATCGAATCGACTGGCCAAAGACACTGGCAAAAACATTGAAAGTGCCTGGCCCTGGCCCCCAGGCAAAGGCGGAACACGCTCAAAGCCCATAAATATCCTGCCAGTTTTCCTCCTGCACAACCTCCTAGATCCTTGGCACTGGAAGGCGGGAGGGGCAACGCATTTTAGGTGAAAATAATCACCGCTTCACATGAAATCATTTGCCCCAAAACCGAATGCCAAAAAGGAAATGCAAGCGGCGCCATCCACAGAAAGAATGAAATAAATTCAAAGTTCGCCCCCATATCAAGGGCAAACAAATCAAAAGTGACAATTTTCTAGGCGTAGGGGTTGGGGGCTTTGGAAATCGTTTAAATGATTTTTAGCCTTGATTTGTGGAGAACACAAGAGGAACGACCTTTTAATGTTGAGTGTTTAATGTGTCCAAAGATTGTCCCGGCAAAAGAATTTATGGGGATCCTCCAAAGGAAGTTCCCCTCGTGGCAAATGGCGAATTTTGATTTGGAATAGTTTTATTTTTTATTTTATTTTGGTATTCATGAATCATAAACATGGCCAAATAAGTCTCCAAGCATCAACAAAAGAAAGGAAAGTATCTCCAGCTATAAAAAAAAGAAAGGAAAGTATCTCCAGCTATAAAAAAAGAAGAGGAATAGTTAATTCGGAAAAAGAAATACGAAAAGAAAGACCAATTTTGTCAAACTTCCGTTGGTTTCTTGAATGGGAAAAGGTACTGCAGTTTTTTCTCAACGAAGTCTGCACTCTCTAAGATTCAAATGGGATCTAAATAGATTAAAATAACATTTTAATCACTTAAAGATTAAAAGCCGATTGGAATGTTTAATCTATAGATTTCAAGGGGTATTCTTATGATTTTCAAATGCCTGAAGCCTTCCACATATCCTTACCCACTGCTTTAGTTCACCTTTTATTCTATTCCTTATTTTAAAATCCTAATAATTAAATCCCTGGCAAAATGGATGGTTAGGGTAACGCACATAATGGTTACCCGACTTTTAGCAAACATAAAATGTTATTACATATTTTCCTTCTTTCCTACTTGTTGTTGATACCCTAAACCTGTGGAGTTTGAGGGTATACTCGTACCTTAAGCGGTATATATAAAAAATATATTAAGCTTCAGAAATTGAATTTAATATTTAATTAAAATTATAACGTATGCCATGGTGGCGTTCGATTTCAAAGAGAATCGGCACGAACAGAATCAGGGGAACTGAGAATATCATCCAGGTGATTCGGCACACTTTCCTGAGCTTTTCTCCAAGCACTCTGCCGATTGTAGAGAAGGCGTCAGAAAGTGTATCCGCTCCCCCGACGTTACGCTCACCAGTACTTGTAGACTTGTAGTACTTCTGGCTCCCATTGGATGACTTTCCCAGTGATGCGGACATTTTTGTAAATTTAAAAATTTTAAAATTCTAAAAATTTTGAATATTTTTATCGAAAAATTGTGGAGTGTGTTCGGAATTCTGTCGAAACCATAACACAAATGCTCGAATATAATTCTGAACTCGAAGGCAACTCTTCGAGAAAAATATCAAAAGTGAATTGTGTATTGGACATAAATATCTAAGGTCATTATGAACAGTTATATTCTACAATAAGCTAAGGTAATAGTTTGGAGCTGTATCCTCTTTGTATATAAATAAATACATGTACATATGTATATGCAATCACTTCAATCTCATATTTTAAGCAACCTGCAATCATTCGATTCAGTTGGGGATCCAAGTAGAATTTGCTTAAGCAAGAGCTTAGGGAATATTTTTTAAGGATTCTTTAGCTTAGAGTTAAGTTAAGCCAGATAAGGATTAATCCATTGGAGGAATAAAAAAAAAGGTTAAATTAAAGCTTTTCTTTTAGCCTTGTCCTAAAATTCACTTTTCTACGAGTATCAGTCAATCCAAATACAATCCAAATTCTGGCTTTGTTTAAATTAAATTAACTTTATTTTATTTACTTTAAGATATTTAATTGATAAATCTTCAATTTCAATCTTAATTTAATCTGAGATTTTTAATTGTTAAATCTTCAATTTCATTCTTTTAATTTGTAATTTAAATTCGTATTTTTTAGAAAATTCTTTATCTTTAAATAAAGTATATAATTTTCCCAGTAATTTAATTAATTTAAGATTTTTAATTGATAAATCGTCAATTTCATCCTTTATTAAAATTTAAATTCTTATTTGTTCAGAAATTTAATGCGAATGAAATTAAATTATATAATTTTCCAACTTATTTAATTAAGTAGGTTTTCCAAGCGTTATGTAAGCTCTGAAAGTCAATATTCAATTCAGACTTAATCGAAATTATACGTGTCCTTAGGTGTGTCCTTTGAGCACTCTCTTGTGAGAGTCTCCTTAAACTCCTCTTACTTTTTATATTCTCTTTTCTTAAAGGGTATCCTAAGAGTCCTAAGACCATTCATACTTGTATTTTTTTGCACTCAGTCGCCAAAGTATTTTAATGTTTATTTATATGTAGATTTTTTTGTTGCTGTATTATTGCAAAAAGGACGCGACCCCAAAGGGGACTTTTGGTCAAAAAGGTGGCGGATGTTCGTCGCCGGATTTCGAAATACTCGTATATTTTTTCTAGTGTCATAAAAAATAAAAAAAAGGAAAGCCCAAGCCCAACACCTTTGCTGCCATAGAAAGGACATTCAACAAAAGGGCAGGCGGAAGTAATTTACAATTTGGTAAAAGAAACGAAAATCAGACATAAAAGCAAACAGAGAGGCACAGAAGGACGGGCAGGGGCTCACAGGATGTGTCTGGCCGCGACGTAAATTGACAAGATTTATTTTCAATTAAAACAAGCGCAGCGCATTATCCTTATCCCTTTTGCAGGACTACGACGTCTCTGCTTCCAACACTTTTATTGGCAGGCAGCATTTTATGTTTCATCTCAATTGACAATAAATCAAAAGCGGTCGTCGGCATTTCAACATTTTGCACATTTTGGGGAAGAACATTTTTATGCGAAAAGGTGGCAGAAGGGGAGGGAGAGACGGGGCGAGCCGCCTGCCACCCCTAAGCCGCAACCGCATACACAGCGGCAGTGGCAGCGGCAGCGGCAGCGGCTGCGGCGTTGATGAATGACGAAGGACATGCACATGCAGGCCGAACAGAGAACAGAGAGAATGTCATGTCAGTGTGTGTATATGGCCGCAAGGACACGCACAACGATTGGCTGCTGCACGTCGACGTGCAATAATTTCATATGTCCTGGCGAGTAACACCCAAGAAAAGAAGCAAGAAAGGCGAGTCCATCCGTGGAAGGTCGAAGTTTAAGATACCCTTTGAAGGACGTCTCAGTCTAGCTTATGCGAAAAACCTACTACCCCTCTTTAAGGGTATGAAAAACAGTATAAAAAGAAAAAGAAAGAGCACAGCAGAATGGGAGATGCTGAGGTAGGATGCAGTGCAGCCGCCTCTCATTGTTGTCCCTGGTTATTTATGGCCCATTAAGGCAAGCGGCAATTGCACATGTGTTCTTCACGCTGACAATCCACCGCGTGCCACCGCCACTCTCCTGCTGCCACCATGTCTCTCATGTGTGTGTGTGTCTGTGTGTGTCAGAAGAGTCCTTCTTGTTCTTTGATTCGAACTGCTTTCCCTTTTAATTGTTTCGCCCAGTAGAAGCAGCACAAATGTTAATAATTACACCTTCCAAAAGGCCAGGCCAACTGCAATGCCTGATTCGCCATGAGTGTTCCATGGGGATGTCCCTTTGTCTAATAACCATAAGATATAATTCATTTCAAATCGTGTTTCTACACTGGAATTTATGACAGTTCCCCCACCCGCACATCCCATCTTCCTTCCCAGCATTCACGCACGCAAAAAACAATTATGACTCTTACTCCTACTGTGCCCCATTCCGTGGCACATTTAATTGCCTTTGGCCAAAGGATTCGAATGGAGACATTAGAAAAATCTGTCGCCGTCAGGACACAGGACACACGTCGTTCTGCACTCAGGCCAAAGGTCGTTAAAATGTTAGAATTACATGGGGAACCGTAAGGCGGAAATGGAGCCATGGATCGTGCTCTCATACAAATCTTTCGGCCCACATGTGTGCCCCAGAAGTTTATTGGATTCGACAGGAGAGACAGCTGCGGAGTAAGCCATAGATGGGACAGAAATACAATGGATATTTACACTGAAGACGAGACGGCAAAGGATTAGCCAGATATCATGGTTCTTCCAAGAAAAAGCAAAGAGTTTGAAATTTTCCTGTACCTCAACCAATCACAGTCCTGACACAGCCCTCGCCTCTCCTTTGGCTGCAAAAATGTTCAAATCATTGCAAAATGACAGAATAAATAACAAAGTAAATAAATTTGACCAAGAGACAGGACGACTGGCAGGACATAAGCCACTGTAGTCTCCACTAGAGTCGTGCCTGGTCCTGCCTGGTTGCAGGACACAAATTTATGCGACATCCAAGTGTAGCGCAAGCTGCGTTTCACTGTCCTGACACTGTCCTTATACCCCAGACAGCGAGCTGTCCTATGCATTGTCCTTGTCAAGTGTGTGGCCAAGAGAAAGACAGACAGTCTGAAGGAGCATATCAGAGGCACTCCTTTGAAGGAGTTCCAGGCTTACGCGTATATATTGATCAGTTACTTGCAGATTTCTAGCCTCAGTTTTGGGTGATCTGATCTAAAATTTAAACTTTTATCGAAATGAATTCCTAAACTAATGGAAAAGGACAAAACGTACCCATTCAAAGGCTCTACTGGTCGGTAGTCCTGGCTTTCAGCCTCCTTGGCGCTGAATGTTTAATTCTGCCAGCTGAAAAATGCATAAATACCATTTTAATTAGAAAATTAGCTGAAAATATGCAGCTCACGTTAATCGCATGACATCGTTGTCGTTGTTGGAGCTACCATTGCCAGGGCAAGCTCTGGGGTGCGGGGTGCAGGCTGCTGGGTGCTGCTGGGAGCTCATGCAATATCCAAGAGATGCGACAACAACTGACTGCATGGCTCTGCTCTGCTCTGCTCTGTTCTGGTGTGTCCTCGCAAAACCCATTGCCTCGTCCTGACACTGGAAATCATTGCCACTCGCCGGAGTGGAGTGGAGTGGCTTTGGGTTCCTGCCTCTGCTCTGCCTGCTCTGCACTGCTCTCTGGCTGTTTGTTGCGACAAATGCCGTTATAATTATTTATACCGTAAGCACATTTTATGGTGTCGCAATTTTAAAATGCAATTAGAAGCGCTCACTCTCCCGCTCTCTCCAGGGGGGGAAGGAGGAGGAGTGCCGAACAAAGCGAAAAAAGGAATCGGAAATGTAATAAAAGGTTAGACGGGAAATTGTAATTCTTAATGGAGTTTTGTCATTTGAAAGCAAAACAAACAAAAGCAAAACCGAAATAAGGATGTTATGCAGGAATCACCATCAGCCACTCATGCAGGTGTATCTCCCACTCATCCAGGGGTATCTGCCACTCATCCACCTGGATTTCTTCCACTCATCCACCTGAATCTGCAGTCTCTTGTATCTCTTTACTTCTGGTTCCTTTCTTATTAGGTTAGGCTTATAAGGACGCTATGCAGGCATCACCTGGAGTTCTCCCACTCATCCACCTGTATCTCCCGTCTCTTGTATCGCTGTACTTCTGCTTCCTGGCTTATTAGGTTTCCTTATAACAATTTTTACTTATTGAACAGCCGCCACACACCTTGGCCATAGAAAAACTCATCTCTCCGCCGGGGGAATCGTTCGAAACGAATCGAACGAGCGGCAAAACCAAACCAGCTGTCGCGATTCTGGAATATTACAAAATATGTGTACAGTATGTTGCAATATTTATATTTAGTGGAACTTACTTACATACATTTACGGCGGCTCCCAATCCCCTGTAATGTTGTGGACATCTGGAGGATGATTGTACCAAAATTTTACTATAAATTTACATACAGGCAACGGCCTGTTTTCTATAAAAAAAGTTAAATTCAAATCTAAAATACAAGGTATATTCAATATTTATGCAATAAGGCAAACATTTGCTTTTGAAAATAATTTTAAACCCCTATTCCGTACCAAAATCTAATGCTTATTGGTTGAAAAAGAAAACCCCTTGCATTTCTGCTTTAAGTAAATGAAATTTCTTTTGTCCCAAGGATTCCAGGCTCCCGTCCAGCGACTCCTCCAGACATTTATCGGCTGTGGTCGTAAACCATTTGCAGCAATTATCTTCGCTAAGTTCGTTCGATGCCTTCGGGGAAATATGCGGCAAATTAATATGGGCTGGGCCCCCGCCCCCTACCTCCCCCTGCTGAATGAAGTTCTCGCCTGTGCGAAAACCCTTTCTCGCCTTCCGAATGCTGCCAATGGGTTTTTAAGCGCAAGTTTTGCTTAATTTATAACGAGGATTACAATAAACAAACTAATCTCAGGCAATAAACACTAAAAATCCCCCGAAAAACTGTTGTCGTAGTAGTAGCCGGAGCACAAGACAGTCACAGGAAGGACACTATCACCGGGGCAGGACTCTTGGGCATTGGATTTGCTGCGTCTTGTTTTTTTTTTTGTTTTTTATAAGTTAAATCGCAGTGAATCCTTTTTGGCCTTTTAAATATGCCATTTCCGTTGTGAGATTATTTTTCGATATCGTATGATTCGAGATGTTTACGAGTGTCCAGTGTCCAGAGGGTATACCGGTCCCGGATGCGGCTGCAATGACCACCACCACCAGAGATAGGCATCGTCAACCCCATCGCCAGCACCACCATCGACGCATCGCTGGGTGGACGCTGGACGGGCAGGGGGTTAATGTGCGTGCTTCATCCGCTCGATCCCTTTTTCTATTAACAATAAATTTGTACGATTTTTATTTTCGACCGCAATGAGGTTTTGTTTAAGGGCGAGGTGTGGAAAGGAGCCACAGAAGGAGAGGTAAAACAGACAAGGGAAATCTGGTGAGATTTCATCAATTCAAAGCCAATAGTTGTGTGTTCTTTCAGGGCAGAATCATTCTAATAGTTGGTTAGTCACAGAAACAAATCTATAAATCTATGATCTATGCTTTTGCATTGTGCTGCATTTTTTCTTTGAAGACTTCCCCCACTCTTTCCCTGCTAATATGTAATTATCCAAATGCCCTGCCCAAAGAAGAGTTTAGGGGCATAAGCTATCTCTTAGTTCCATCATAGATACGGTAGTACTTGTGTACTAAACCCATGACCAATGGACCATGGGGATTGGGGAAAACAGATGAGGGACAAAACAAATCGACAAAACGGGATGCGATGCGATGCGCGTGATGCCCAAAAGGATGCCATTAAGGACAACGGTTACAATCGTTAGTGAAGCCATTAGTTTGTAGCGCCAATATGCGAAAATCACACACACGCACACTCAGAAGGACACATGGGGCAGGCAGCCAGGGAGGGGGCAGGGGGCAAAGCGGGTGGACAATGTTGCAGAGTAAGTGTATAATTGCAAGTGGCACACACAGCTTTTTCGGGGCAAAAAGCGAGATATAACATGTAATAACTTTGGCAGGAGAGTGAGAGAGAGGGAGAGGGAGAGACGGAGACCCACAACCGGACACGGGACACGGGACACGGGACATTGGGACGGCACAGAAATGTCCATCTTCCACTAATGTGTCCCGGGCTTGGATTGGATACGAATCTGCTCTGGACAGCAGGATGAACGGAGAAAGAGTGTCCAGAGTGAGAGTCACGAAGTTGGCAACGACAATGGCCCCAGCAACGAAACAATAACAATAAAACAAAGGCCAAGACCATTGGACAACGGGACTACTGGGCTGGGCTGGGCAACCAATGTACGAGTAACTGAAAATAATTTCAGGGATATTATCGCCACCGTCGGCAGATGTCCCAAGTGCGATATGAGCAGAGAGCCCAGTCGGCCGGCCCGAGAGCCGCCGCAACTGGATCTCCGATGTGGAGAGCTAAAGGACACGGGCGCATCAACATAATGTCTACTTTACAATGTGGATAAACTTGCAAAGAAAACGAAATCACATCCATATCGAGAAAGAGAGAGAGAGAGGTGGGATGGGATGGGGGTGGGACTGGCAATCCACTCAGCCCACACCTGGAACGAAACTCCGGTAGTGGAGTGCGACAGGACATCCAATTGTCTGATGGTCGAATCGAAGCACAACCCCCTTTGGAGCACTCACTGGCCACTCGCACGCCACGTTGCAATAAGTTACCTCTGCCTTGACCATTACGACGATGCCACCGCTGCCACTGCCACTGCCACTGCCCACGGATGGTGCTGCTGCCGCCTGGGTCCTGGCTGTGGCATGGCACAGCCGGAGACAAATCCGAAATCCATACTCGTAAACAAATGCAACTAATCGCCGTTCATGTTGAACGTGTTCACGGCTAGGCAAACGTGAAATTGTGGTCAGCCACAGTTCCAGTTCTACCAGCTTCCACATCCCAAATCCTCATCCACCTGCAGCATCCATTTTGTGCGGGGGCTTATGGCTCTGATTTTGATGGCAGTTTTTAGAGTGAAACAAGCCAACATCTAGCCGAGCTTAGGCCACAAATGAATTATGGCTTAAAGAAAAAAAGACCTGTATGCAAGGCGAGAGAATGTTGAAAAGCCTTGGCTTGGGTTATTTCTTTATTTCTTTATAAATTAAGGCTTCGACAAATGACAGGAGAGATTTCTTTACAATTTTCTTTTCCAAGAAGGCTCTGAAATATATTTCGAATATTTTAATCATGGTTTTAAGGCAAGAAACCTAATGGAATCCATTCGTATTCCTAACTTTTAAGGGAGAACAGCTAACGGAGAAAGGGTTCTATATATCCCAGGTATTTTTTTCTACTTTATTCATATTTTTATTCCCAGTTTGAATTTCAATCTCCACAAGCAAAAATGGCGACAGAAGACGTAGTAGGCTTGGAAGATTTTGAAGTATGGCTGGCTACGCAGTATCCCCAAGAAGATGCTTTAGATAAAGATCGTGCAAGTCCTCAGGACACTAGCCAGCCGAAGGAGGAGGAAGAGCCTGAACAGCGCAAGGAAATCCTGCCAAAGGCCGATGATAGCTCTGGTGCAAGTGATCTAGATGTGGACCCCTCACAGATGACTCTGGAGCAGCTGGAGAGAGCACAAAAGATATTCTTACGCCGCTTGGAGCGCGAGGATTTGAAAGAGGGCAAGTGCTTGGAGCAGGATGAGCTTTTGGAGCCAAAGGACCGCTCCCAGATGAGGCGCAAGAATCTGAAGCGGCAGCGAGCAGTTAGTGATCGTACCACGGCCCTTCAGCGTTTGCAGTACGAGCGGCTTCAAAAATCAGCAAAGAAAACGAAAAATCAGCGCCATAACACAACCAAAAAATGGTTGGAAGATAGCCGCCGGGATCAGTCTAAGAAGCTTACGGAAGTGGCGAAAGTGAGGCTAAAGGCATCAGATATCTACTCGGACAACTCCAGCGATTCGCGGTCGTCAAGTGAGGCGGACAACGACCAAAAACATAAGCCCAAGCAAGGTCCAAAGGGAACCTTACTCAGCACACTGGATCAGCTCAAGAAAGTGGTGCTGACACGTAGCCAACTAACGAGTTTCGTCGACAAGCCCATATTCGAGCAGACGGTGGTCGATTGTTTCATCCACATGCCCAGTAGCAATCTACGGTCGTCCATCTACCAGATAATTGGTTTGGCTCACTCGGCTGGGACCTACCAACTGGGCCACAAGACAACGGATCACAAGTTGCGCTTACGTCACGGTAGATTGGAGAGGTCTACTCGCCTGGATGCTGTATCCAATAGTCCAGTAGGTTCTGTGGCATTCCAACATTGGCTGGAGCGCTGTGAGAAGGATAACTGGACCCTACCGGAGCTCTCGCTGCTCACGAAGAAGCAGCAAGACATCAAAAAGGCCACTAATTACATTTTCACCGAAGACGATGTGGCTGATATAATCAAAAGGAAACGCGCGGCGGGCAAGAGTCAGGTGAAGGGAGCTGTTCGAAAGATACGTCTGATCGAGGAGCGCGACTTGGCTCTGACCAATAACGACCACGAGGAGGTCGCTCGATTGGACAACGAAATTAAGGAGATCGACCAGGATCAGGACAAGGCGTGTTTAGGACATTCACATCAGAAGGGGCTACGATTCGGTGGTTCATCGCGTAGTGGTCTTACCCCATATGTTCCAAAAAATTTAGTAAAAAAACCAGAACAACGCCGTGAAGTCGCTCTTGTTCCTGCCATACCGCAACGTCACAATTCTACGGAGCCTAGCACTGAGGCTGCTCGTCCGGAACAAGTCGCTCTGCCATCAGATAAGCCGCGTCGAGAAGTCTCTTCAGCGGCTGAGGTTCCACATAAATCGGAATTCCTTCAAAACGGTGATAAGGCTACAGCTCCTCTGCGTAAAGGCAGATCAGCTGCTCCACGCCGTCCACTGCCTTTGCCTGCCAAACGATGCTTTCCTGAGAGTGCGCCCAAGCCACATGGCATCGATCTGGAGCGCTACGTGAAGCGCAAATACAAGAAAGGTATCCGAGGCAAACGCAGTCGCGAGTCCGATGACGAGGTCCCTCGAGTTGTGGCGCCGCAGGAACCCAGGAAAGATAAAGCTGCCAGCCTTTATGAGTTGCACGATTTTCATGTGGATATAGATACCTCGGTATTAGGTTGGTAGTAGATAAGCGGGATGTACATAGATTTATATGCCCTCCTTTATTAGTAGGTACTTTCGATTCGAAGCCGTTTGGAAAATAGGCGGCAGGTCCAGCTCCAGCTTAAAAACAGCCTAAAATTTGAGACGAGATGTATAATATATGCTTAAACATTAATAATATAACCAGCAAACGAATCGAGAATGAGAAAATTAGCTTCCTTCCTATTTTTCCCACAGTAAATGCGTTGCGTTGCTACTAATTGAACAACAATTTAGCCAACAAATAGACACACTGCCTCGTCCTCTCTTTCTCCCTCTCCCTTCAATAGACACGCCGCAGACTGTCAACACTGCTGCAGGGCTGCGGTGGGGGGCGAAGTGGGTTTGGGGTGCTGCTTCCAATCAACCATTCCACTCCTGTCCCGCCAAAAGCCTGTCCTAATACAATCGAATGCGGTTGTTAGGCAATCGGGGCAGTCCCCCAATTCATGGACAGTGTACAATGGGGTGTGGGTTTTATGCACTCTTTTGTTTTGATTCCCTTTTACGCCATTTCTTTGGAAGCGCGATTTCGATAATGGAAATGAATATCGATAGGCCTATCGAACCTTGGAAGCTTGCAATGTTTTCCGAGAACGATATTGAAGACGAGTATCGATGGCTCGGACGATCGATAGTGGTTTTTCCATGCGCATGAGCACGCGGCTTTTGTTCTTATTTGTTTTTTCGGGTGTTTTTAATAAAATAATAGTAGTGCAAATTACCAATGAGTGATTAGTGTTTAAATGTGTGTGTTTAATGGTGTTGAAAATTAAGTGTGGGTTGTTTAAATCGCGTTTGTGCGTGTGTGTGTGTATGTAAAGTGCGCAGCCGCCAAGCCACGTGTTTTTTTGTTTGTTTTTTCTTTGGCGCAAAAGGTGATTAAATCAATATTAAAAAGTGTTTAAGCGTGAATATTTGTTGAAATCAAGCGTAGTAGTGTTCTATGTAGCTGTGTACACATATCTGGTACGAAATAAGGTATGCATTTAGTGTATAAAATCACACTGATCTGATTCTAATCATCTTTCAACCACTTTAAGGTTGATTTTCATCATCTCTTGGCACTTGTGGGACTTGATATATAGTTAATATTACATTTGTCACACACTCCCGCAAACCCGCAAAGGTAACCAGAACCAGAACAACTAAGAGCAGAGCAGAATCATTAATAATACAAATAGAAACTCATTCATAGTCTGTGCATCATCGACGACCCATCATCAGGGGGGGAAGAGTCGAGCCATCAGAGCCACCAGAGCCATCATCTGGAAGAGTCGGGTCATAATTGAAGATGTGGGGGTGCCCTTTGCCCTGTCCAAGAGCAAAGGTGACACCAAAGGGAAGGCCTTCGACTGGCAATAAAATAAATGCCATTTACTGATGAGTCATCAGCATAATTTTTACGATTTGCCCCGTTCGATGAATAAACAAATAAACCAATGGACACGGGATCCTGGACCCTGGACCCTATACTCGGGAACCCTCATTGGATATCATTGGACTCTAGTTGGAGCGTGTCACGAAAACATTTGGCATGCATTGACTTTTTATGGCAGCCCCCACAAACGAAGAATCGAAAAGCCACATGGACCAAGGATAGAGCAGAGGAGGGGGCACTGGGTATCCACAAATAATGCAAAATCATTTAGTGGAGCTCCTAGGCACACCCAAGCTACAACAGATGCTCCCATCCCCTCCCCTCCCTCCCGCCTCAAAGTCATAAAATCCGGCACCGAATGAAATTCTCATCAAGACGCAAGTTGGCACAATTTCACTTTGCCGCTGAAGCAACTTGAAAACACGACCAGTAGGAGTTGTTGCCACCAGCCACCAGGACTCTCGGCAGTAGTGGTCAGGCATGGGGCCAGCATCCTGTGGCTCTGGCTCTGGCTCTGGCAATCGCGCGTGACTAACGTAATCAGCTCACGTAACGCCTGAATGAGATGAGATGAAATCAGCATACACTCTGGGACTCGCAGGAGTCGCCACCCGCCACCCGACTGCATAAATGTCGAATTTATACGAAAATGAAGCGGGGCAGGCCATTCGACCAGCTGCTGGGGCATCATTCACACGGCTAACAGATGCTTTCAGGGGTAAGTACTATGTAGCCCCTAACGAAATGTTTTGTAGATCTTTGACACGCGATACCGTCTTTGGCCGTCTTTGGTAATGCTTTCATTGGTTAATTTACAAACAAATGGCTTCTAAATCTGTTTAACATAAACAAAACATTTCAGCCAAACGATTTGCAATAAGAGATCGTTAGAGAGGGGAGGAAAAGTAAGAAGAATCGAGGATTCTTGGAACTTGCAGAGAGAGAGAGAGAGAAGAAGCTCAGAGGAAGAACTTCGCAAGGAAGAGATCTCTAAATGGCAATCCTATAAGTTATATTTCCCCTAACTATCATCTACATCTAATCTTATCTACCAGCAGTACTCAAGTACTTATATAATATTACTGCCTTCGAACCCTTATAAATGTCAGGCGGGTATTGCAGATTCCATTTAAATGCAAAAACCTATCATTAGTAAGTGAACCCCGAGAACATAAAAACATAGAGAAAGGCTGCCCCCAATAAGACCAGAGAACCCTACAAAACATCACGCATAAGTTTCATTTCATTTTGATTTTTATGACTGCACCATGGACTGTGACACTGTCTCCGATTCTGGGCAGTGTCCCACCTGGATCACTTGCTAAATAACCCACAAAAAAACCCAAAAACAAGAGTAGGAACGTGGGGGTTGCAGTGGCCCTCTTGGGGGGTGTGGGGTGGATGATGTGTCCATGAGAACTAAAGCAGGGAAAATGCCTATTTACGAGCAGGACAGCAGGCAGGCAGCAGGACACATGGTAATCATATATTTTGGTCATATCTGTGGACCATAAAACCAGTGTCCTTATGTGCCTGTCAATGAGTTGTTTCATGACATTTATTTCGCTTGTTCCTCCCCCACACACACACACATACAACCCTCCCTTTGGTCCTTTCGGATACGGGACATGGGCTCAGGCTTGGACTGGGCTGGACTTTGCTCTCTCTTTGCTTTTGCGTGCAGATGGAAAATATTTTAGTGTCCATTTAATGTCCAATCTAAGATGAGCTCGTAACTTTTGATCGAATAAACGAGCACAAACACACACACACACACACACAGATGGCCCATAGGTAAAGGTCAAAGGCAAAAGGTAGGAAGGGTTTTTGCTTTCGGTTCTGCTTCTGGACACGCACACCTCTTGTGGCTGGGCGGGGGATGGGAATGGGAATGGGAATGGGGTGTGTCTCTTGGGATAATTCTTTAATTTTCTCACCGCTGTCAGCCACAACCACCACCCCATCCCCATCCCCATCCCCATCCCCATCCCCATCCTCGCTCCTCCATCCCATCGGCGGTATCTTTACCGATAAGAGGAAGTTATTTCCTCAGATATTTGCTTATTTTATTAGTGGGATTTGGTTCGCCCTCTCGAAAGCCTCTGTCTACATTTCGTACCCGGGAGTCATAAATATTTAATTAAAATCAAAATTAGTTCTGGTGACCCCGACCTCCTTCGCGTCTTGCGGATTCCATCAAGGAAAAAAATGTCATGCCTCCCAACTGCCGACTTTTGAGCTTTTCGCCGAGCACCTGGCAGCGGCTTGTTTAAAAATTAAAATCGCACGCGCTACGCTACGCGTTGCCGCACTTTCATATGGTGCCCCACATGCCCCAATCTCCAGGACTCTCCTACATCACCAATTCCCCAATGCGCGAGAGAGAGCGCAACGATTGTGGTGGCTTCAGCGGCGATTTAAGCTCTGGGCACACGCAATCCCCCTCCCCTCTCGTCCGTCGAGGCTCTGCCCTATAAAGTAGATTTGCATGCGGCGCCCCAGAGACTGCCTCCCTCCCCTTGACTGGGGATTGAATGGCGGACTGGCGCGAATCCGTTGATGTGATGACAGGAGATGCTGCAACGGGGGAAACAACACACCGAACACAAGGCAAAATTGAATACTTTAAATCGAAAGATTGGCATTAATATTGTATCGTATTTTTTGTGGAAACCTCCGGCATATCGTCCTAGCAGGCTGACAGTTTCGCCTCTGCTGATTCTCCTTGAACTGCTCGAGCGGGGAGCTGCAGGAATGACCTCAAATCTAAGATCTGGACATCATGATTGTGGCCCAGCCAGCGACTTTAGGTGAAGGCATTTTGATCCCTGTCCACGACCACCACGTGGCGCAGATTGCTATTGAGGCTGCGGAGATTCTTCTGCCCATCCACCGATAGCTGGAGAAGCGCAATGATGCCCTGCTTCGAGCTGTAGACCCTGATCTCAGAGTGTTTGCTGCTGGTCCAATCACGGTGCACCAGAATGTCGTAGATCTCCGACACCAGAGGATCCGATGACTGGATGTGGGCAGGCGGTAGTGTGCTTCCGTGGTCCCGTGCTCAAGGCAAACCACTCAGTTCATTCTCGAGCGAAAGACAAGGCTGATCAGCCTCTGGCAAAGGCTGTACCCAAAGCACGGCACTGAAGAAGCTCTCAAAGAGCCAACTGTAAGCTGTAGATGCCCCTGATGCTGATCCTTTGTATATTCGGATTTACCTTCTTTCTTTTTGTTATATTTCAAATCTTTACCGGCCTGCCACAACGTTTCGTCCCACTGTCTGTTCCCTGCCAATACTTGGGCTTAATTTTCACAAATTGCATTGCTGTTGGGGGGTTCTGGGAGGGGAGGGGAGGGGAGGGCCCTGTCCCTGCTCCCATCATCATTTAAATGCCGCATTATCAGTGGCCAGCAGCGAACGGGCCAGTCACCTCGTCGAATTGTCATAAACAATCAAAATCCATTTAAAATTGTACATGCAATTTGGTCGAATCGAGTCCGGGAATCCACCTGCCAGCCAGACGCAAGAGGCAAGAGATGGAGGCAGTGGAAGGAGTTGCAGCAGGACGAGCTGCCAGATGCCGACACCATCAACGCCTCGTCAAGTGTGTGGGCGGAGTGCTCGAGTGTGCTGGAGTCTGTTCATTGGCTTGACTCCCATCCACAGAGAGAGGGAGAGAGGGAGAGAGAGAGCAGCGCCACTTGTCAGCCATGTGCCATGTCCTGGGCATGTCCTGCGTGCCAGTGTGTGTGTGCCTGGACCTGGGCCTGTGTATCGTTGATATGATAATTGGCATGAGGTAATAATCCACTTGGATACGTTGACAATCGTTTATATCGCAATCAGTGTCATGCCGTCTGCCTTCTGTTTGGCTGTGGCTCTGGCTCTGGCTCTGCCTCTGCCTCTGACTGTGGCACCAGCAATCCAGTGTCCTGCCTGCATAAAGTATAATTTGCCAGCCATGTTCTCTTCGTTGCTGTGGCTGTGGCCGTTACTCCTCCTCGTGCTCCATCGACGGAACAGTCCGGCGACATATTAAATAACAATGAACTGCAATTGCCCAACGAGTCTCGTAATTCGTTTGTAATGCGTGCAGACGCACAGATTTTGAGTAGTCACAGTCACAGTCGCTCCATCCACATGTCCTGCCTGCATGTCCTTACACGCAGGAGCTGGAGTCGGTCTCTCTCTGTCTCTCGTCTCTGTCTGGCCTGTTTCTTTGTCACTTGTTTTGTTTTATGTCCTCTCTCGCTCGCCGGACAATTGTCCTTCGCATTGCTGCATATAATTCCTGATTTCCGAGTTTAACTCCGTTGCCGGCTGTTAAATTTAATCACTTTTTGAAATCGTTTCGGTCTGCATATAGGGATTGAAAGTGGGGGGCTGGAAGGGGAATGGAAAATGGAAAGCGGAAAGCAGAGACAAAGTCAATTTTGTGGAAATGACAAACCCATGCGGTAAAATCTAATTGAAAGGATTTCGATACCTGCTTCGGTGTGTTGTTCGATTCGGGAATTTTATTGATAAAAACAGAGCGGGAATTATCATTAGTTTTGTTTTTTAGGAGTCCTAAGAACAGGATTGGTTGTCATTGATTTAGAATACTTTGGGATTCGAATTACAAAATATTTAATGTTCATATAATAATGCTTATAATATTAAGAGATGAAATACTTCATAGAGATCGTAGAGATTAAGATATAGTGATTACAATTGTATTTCTAAACTAGGGGAAAAGCCAACATTAGCCAACCCCTGGCTCACTCGCTTCTGCTCATGCCTATATGAGTAAAGTATCAGGAGATGATAATGAGATGATTTCAAGTTTTCTTTAAGGGAACTTTGAAAGATTTTTACACGCTGATGCGCTCTAATTTTGAAAAATAGCTTCAGCGCGAGAGTTTTTCTGCTCTGCCTTTGGTTTGGAGTTCCAAGAGTGATTCCAATATAATTGAAAAAGATTAGACCTGAAAATACTTAACATATGAGGATTAGAATTTAGCTTTCTAGACATTGAGTTCTATATATTCTCTCACTATTTGAGTTTCTTAAGAATATATTGTTGAGGAAAGCAAGCTATAGATGTGGTATCTATAAATGATCTAAGAGCAGGAGCTGTTTTCTTCCGATAGACCTGTCAAGAAATAGGTCTCTCCCTTGCCCTTAACATCAAGCTACCCGAAAAACAGTTTCCAAATATACAAATTCTTCATATAATCTCTGATCTGTACGATAAATATTACTAGAACTCCCTCTTATCATAACCCCCATCCAAAGAAGGTTCCTCTGCCTCTGCCTCTGCCCTGTCTCTTCATTTTGTTCGAACAAATTATCATCTTGCTCAAGACTTATGGAATATATTTAATTAAAAACACTTTGCAAAATCAGATAAAATAACTGTTATTGAAAGGTTTGCCAGGCGGACACCCCCCAAGCACTCCTGAGACGAGCAGAGAGGAGTGGAGAGTGTGTATATTATGGGAACAGAACAGAACAGAAAACCTTATTAGACAGCCGACAACACACACATGGAACCTGCTCTAGGACCACATTTTTCGAGGACACTTTGCGATGCAAAAAGGCGCAAAATTTATGCGCTCAGAGCGGGGAGGCGCTATTCAGATGAAGGAGGAGAAGGAAGCTAGAAGAGCGAGGAGGAGAAGGAAGCTAGAAGAGCGAGGAGGAGAAGGAAGCTAGAAGAGCGAGGAGGAGAAGGAGGAGAAGGAGGAGAAGGAAGCTAGAAGAGCGAGGTGGAGAAGGAGGCCACGAGGCGAGGAGTTCTTTAGGATGCAAGCCAGGGGCTGAGGGCGGCAGATGGACATCCGGTTGGCAGGAGCGCGCGCGGCACTTTCACGCTTGACCTCACTCCCACGGCCTGCTTAGCCTCTTGACCAGGCCCCAAATGTGGGGTGGGATGGAATGGGGCAGCGTACGCGACCCGTGTGTGTGGGCGCCTCTTGTGCGTTTTTTTTTGCTATGTTTTTTTTTTATTACGGGAGCCACCACTTGCAATGAAAGCATTTCCGTATCCGGCAGCGATGCTTCCGAGGCACAGCCAAAGGATCCCAAGGAGCCGCTGGCCCCAGCGTGGAGTCCACTTTAATTTTTGTTTTGTTTATAATTTACGCGACACAACATCAATTAAGTGCTTGGCCGGAAAAGCGCATACTACTCGTGCTCCTCGCACTCCTCCTGCAGTCCTACCTGCAGCTGAAAAAAGCAGTCATAAATTCTCGCCCTAAAGTGTTGGCGAGTGTCGGAGGGTCGCCCTACCGCCCATATCCCCCCATGTCCTCCCAGAATGGAGGTGGGGTCCAGCTGCAATGTCCTGGAACATAAATAGCCGACGCCATTTTGGTATGCGTACCTTTTTTATGTATCACACAAATCATTTTATTGAATACACACTGTAGCCAGGGGTGTACGGTGTATTTAAGCTCTGAAAATGTTACCAAATGGCGAGCAGGGGTACGAGTTGATCTTTTGCGGGTTCTTTACCATAAGAACTGAAGGTAGAAGTAATCGGTGCAGTTTTTTTTGGGCTTTACAGACGTTTTTGATAAAATATTTGGTATGTCTCTTGGTTTATTTTGACTAGGAATAGTTTTCATCCATGATTTGTACTTATTTCTGGCAAATGAGTGCCAAGTATCATGGTGTCGAGGTACTTGGACCTCGTTTGGAACATTTTCCACTAGTTTAAGCATTTATTGGTTTCTTTTGGAGGAAAATTTAAAGAATTCTTGAATATAAAATAAGTTTTAGAACGTTTTTAGTGTCTATAGATCAGTGCTGGGCACGCATACACTCAAGTGCGCCCCGAACATGCCTGCGGGTGCAATCGGTTTCTTGCTTTACTCTGGAAACAGCGAGATAGCAAGAGCCGAAGCCACACGAAGGCTTGCTGCTTGCTCCACATTAGATAGGGCCGTGCCGAGAATAGATCCTATCGAATGAGCCTTTTTGGAGCATAATTCATCCTTGAAAACAATTTCGGTCACCTTTTACCTCAAATCTATACAAAAATCTATAAATTGATCAGCTTAATGGCAGACTTGAACCCATATAAATTCGTGTCCCTTGAATGGAAATCAATTTTCAACTTTCGAACCAGACGCGCGAGTACGACGAGTACGGCTAGCAGACATTCCCGTACAATACTCGTACGTAGAAGGCCTTCTAATTGGAATTAACGAAAACAATTTATGGCCGAAGTTGGTGTGATTTGTTGGAGTGACATTACGATGCGGTAAACGGACGTTGGCCCAGACCGAACCGAAGGAACCCCCAAAAACGGTTAACGATAGCAACGCCAAGTGCGCCATAAACTCTACGAAAAGGAATATGGAGATGGCTCTTGGACAAGTTTCTCTCTCTCTCTCTCTCTCTCACTCTGTGTGTGTGTGTGCAGACGCAATTTGTTACAACAAAAAAGGGTCCAAGAAGACATTAGACGGCAGCATAAACAAAACCCCAGACGGACCCTCGAAACACCCACAGAGAGAAGGGGGGGGCGAAACACACACATAAGAAAGTGTTCTCCAAGCCAAGGGGGGAGGGGGGTGAAGTTACAACTCACTTAAAGTTAATTTTTGTGGAAATAAGTGTCTCGGATTAAATCGGGGGGGTAAGTCAATTGATTGAGAGACAATTGATTAAGGATTTATGGGGTTGGGCACTTGATTTATTTGGTTACACAGATTGAAGCCATTCAAGGCTTATCTAGGCGTCTATCGAGGCATCGATTAGTTACGATAACAAACGATAGATGATTATTAAAAGTAGTTAACATTTCCTCAACTCTAATGCGAATCAAGAGAAATGAGACGATAGTTATAGACTATCTAAGCTTTTTATCTCCATAAATCTTTAGATATCGATATATATCGATTCATATGCAACTCTGACTGTAGGAAATCGCCCAAATGAACTCGTTACTCGTTGCTTTTGAACGCTTTCAAGGTCCAAGCATTCAATTAGCAAATAATGCAGTATAATTCATTGTAAAATAAAACAAAAATCAATCTTAAGCTTGGTGTGGGGGCGTGTGGGGTGTGGCTGCGACATTCAAATGAAACGAAATGAATGTTTTGCTGCATTCATCCATTTATTCACGCACCATAAACTAAGGACGAATTTATACCAAAAGGCAATAAAAATAATAAAATTAATGGGGGTACCGGCAATGGCAAAACGCCACAAGGGGAGCAGGGGCAGCACCCGAACAACAAGCGAGAGGCGACTCCCAGGGCAGAGGGCGGAGAGGAGGGGCAGGCCCCCCATGAGATGAGAACAGGTAGACGAAGCAGCCATCTCTCTCCATCTCTCTCTCCCTCTCCCTCGCTTCAGAATTAAATATACATTTCATTTCAGATTGGTTTACAGAATGAGCAATTTTTGGAGCATTGGAATCGGATGCGGATGCGGATGCGGAGGAGATGGAATAGTTGGGGGGGGACACAACCGCGACCAAAATAATTTCCAACCATTTGCCAGATTTTGAATGCAGCTGCCGCCAGTGCCACTGCCACCGCCGCTGCCACCGCCGCTGCCCCGCCAGTGCCACTGCCACCGCCTCTGCATAGATTTTGGGCATTGCATTGGCAATGCATTGTAATTTACGCGACAATTGCAATAAACATTAGTTCATTTGTTACGCAATGTACTGCAGCCAGAAGTACGCTTCTGCCACTGCCCCATGCCCCATGCCACATGCCACATGCCCCCCGCTCTGCTGTGCTGTTGTTTGCGGGTTTGCGGCTGGCACATTAAATTAATTACTCATGTTATTATTTTGGCCGAAATGAAGTACGCAACAATTTATAATCGGCGGCTACATGAGATTAGAAGTACCTGCGGTGCATGGTGCATGGTGCACGGTGCAACGCTGCAACCATTTTGCTTTATTAGTCCCCAAAAATGCAAGCGAAATGTTTGCAAATCAAAATTCTACGAATTTGCCACGAAATGCTTGCGCTTCTGTTTGCAATTAACGCTAATTTATGATCAACTAATTTCCACAAAATGTTGCATAGCCAAATGGGTTCTCCTGGCAGGACTTCTGGTTCAACAAAATGGACATTTCCATTCGGAGAAGATCGTACGGAAATATCAATCAGGAAATGTTGAGTCACTTGTGCTTAGAGCTTTAAAATAAGCGTCAACCAGCACTGACATGTTCTCAGTGTGTTTGTGTGCGCAGACAACAGACACGAAGAAACATGATTCATTTTCTCTGCCGCGGCGAAGCCGAAGGCCGCAGCCGGAAGATCACCAACACATTCAAAAGTGTTTTCGCTCAACAACTGTTCTCCTCAGACCAAGTCGCTTTTTTTTGTGTTCTCTTTGGTTTGCTCTTTCGCTGACTACTTCGGTCGGACACAGTCCTTTTGTGTGTATGCGTGCGTCTGTTGATGGGGCCTCTTCTTTTCTCTTTCTCGCACACAGCACATCCTTTACTTATTGCGCCGCAAGGTATAGTTCAAAGACAGTTATGCAGTGAGCGATCACTCAAAGGTGGGCACTCTCTTTCTCTCGCTCTCTGTTGTTATTGAGAGACCGATTCGTGTCTACGGTTGAGTCGGACCGAAGAGCACAAGCGAATCGAAAAAAAGTGAGTGAGAGATTTCAGAGAGCGATCGTGTATGCTAGATGGTTTTATGTTTTGTCTGTGTGCAGATTGCATTGGAAAAATCGGTTAACGGTTATTCGAAAGCTCTGGAATTGTTTCTCGACAGAAAATATATCAATATTTTCACTCTTTTAGACTCTGTGAAACCTTTAAATTCAGTTTTAATATACCTACCATATTTCATCATCTATGTAGATAATTTCCATTACCATCTGCACGTAGTCTTGTATTGGCCAAAGTAATCCCCAAGGATTAATGGGGGGAATGCTAACAACTGCATTACATTTAATGCCCCGCCCGAAAGCCCAAAACCCCGAGTACTACGACTATATTTAGTTGGTAGATTTATGGCAATTGCTCAAGCAAAGCATTAATCCCATTTAAATGTCCTCCGCCGACTTGTGGATGCAACAGGCGGTTGCAACACAATCACAACCTAATGCATCCGCCGAGGCAGAGGCAGAGGCAGAGAACGAAAGGAAGTCCTGTTTTCGGGCGGGGGGAGGCCTAATGTATGATTATGTCCGGAACACAAAGCATACGGCAAGGACAACGAGGAAGGAGGGGGGGGGGAAGAGAAGCAGCAGAAGGTGGAGTGTGTGGCTTGGCGATTGGTCAACGAGGCGAAGCGAGGCGAGGCGAGGCGTTGTGTTGCATCCTCCACATAGGCAAGCGGGGTTCAGCCCCATTTATTTGCATCCGAAATTTGCACATGTTCAAATCGAGATTTACGATGGCGAGTGACATCATTAATCAAGCGCCTGATTGGTGATCCTGTTCCTGTTAATTAATACAATAATGGATTGCTGCGTGGCTTCCACCAGGGGACGGACCGACGACTCTCTTCGGAGTCCTTCGACAAAGACGACAAAAGGTTGCTGCTGCTGCTCCACAGGATTTACGGCAAGTCCGCCAGAAGGCAAGTCCCTGGATGCACCGCAAGTGCGTGTGGCCAAAAAGGATACAAAAGCTAGAAGGAAAAAAGAGAGCCGAGCCGAGCCGACTCCTTGCCGCCTGGAAAACATTGATTCAAAATTTACAACAGTCGTGGCAAAGGTTGCTGCAACATGGCCATATGTTGCATTGATTTATCATTGGGATAGGCGATGTGGCAGCCAAAATGGAAATCTGTTGCAGCTGCTACTACTACAATCCCCCAAGCCCTGCCTCCTCCCCCCTCTCTGGACACTAGATCACCCCCAGGTGATGGGATGCCATGGAATGGGATGGAATCTCCTCACACACAAATTTCAATTAACAATTTTACCCTTAATTTTGGGCCACACAAAAATCAGCCAAAAAGTCAACAGGGGATGAGGATGAGGAGGAGGCTGTGGCTAAGGTGTTTCCTGGGGGGGTTTCGGCCACACAAACTAAATTACAATTTTGCTAAGACTACGGACGGTGGCTGGAACCCTGCTCTATCCAATTTTTGGTCTATGCTCTGGAGCATCAATTATGATTATCGTCACGTTTTATGAGACGTTCACTCGACAACTTTATGACTTGGGCCCTGCCACCGCCAAGCTGCCACGTCAAGCGGCAGAAAGTATGCACACACTTGTATAATGAATATTGACAAAGGATACTACTAGTAGTAGTAGTAGTAGCTGCCCCATGCCCCACGCCCCCCCCATGGGGTGCAGGTGTTTGCTGTCCTCATTTATTCATTAGGGGCACACATTTGTTAGATGAAAGAACGGGCAGAAAGAAAGACAAAATGCAAAGTCAGCGAGGGGTAAAGTGGGGATGAAACCTGGGACATATTCAAGAACTACTTCCAAAGTCTTTGACTTGCAATAAGTTCTACAAAAAAGAGAAACAAGGCGATGAAATTCTAATATTTACACTTAGATTTAAAATTTAGCTTCGATTTGTAAGTTCCGGGAGTGGAAATGGTAAAAAGAAAGCCTATTTACTTACATTTTTACATTAGTTTTGATTTTGAACTATTTCTTTATTAAATTAAATATATTTAATATTTTCATTAGAATTTATTTCATATTTACAATAAATACATCTCATATTTAAATTAATTTCCTTAAAATTGAGTTTATTTTATTTATTTTAATGTCTTTTATAGATATTTTTATATTTAATTTATTTATTTACTTTAATTAATTTAATTTTTATATTTAATATTTGATGTAATTATAGATAATAATAATTTATATATCAATTATGGAATATATTTAAACCTCTTTTTAACACATTTACGTTTAAGTCACTATTCTACTTATTTAATTTCACTATTTTTGTATTTAAAAATATATTTAATTTAAATATTGTGTGCCAATCCCTACACTCCCCAAAGGGTCTCTAGTTTGCTCTCAAAAATCCCTACACAGTTGCTTCTAATTGTTCTACACCAAAAAAAATATTAATAAGCAAATATAAAAAAAAAAGAAGGGCCCCAAGTCCCAAGTCCCTAAAAACGGAGGACAATTACAACCCAAAACGAAATTTCAATTAGCGGCACTTAGCGTCAGCTGGCAGAAAAGCAGCCAAAAGAAAGGAAAGAAAAGCGAATATCTAATAACAACTAAATGATATTAGAGATGAAATTAGCTGAAGCTGAAGCTGGAAGCTCGTAGCGTGGCAAGAGTCAAGAAATTGAATGCCACAAACCGCAGCCAAAGGAGAGGCACTCTGCATGAAGATTCTAATGTTTTTTTTGGTGGGACAGAAAAACAATTTTCATTTGCAAATTGCAAATTGCAAATTGCGTGTGTTGTTCCATTAGATTTTTACTTGGGGAAATCGTTTTTTGAATCGCAATTTTGCTTAGTGATTTCTTCTGCATTTTCTACTGCGAATGTGTGTATGCAATTTGGTAAAGTTGTTTTCGGGTTAACCAGAGCCAGAGCTCCGAAAATTGTCTATTTAATTGTTGTTTAGAGGAGTGATATCTGGAAATTGTCTAATTATAGAGTGAGTTTTGTCTAAATGGGTTTTCTAAATGGCAGTTGACTAACATTAAAGGAAGGAGCAGCAAGGAGAGGTCTTTAAATGTATTTCAGGGATTACTATGGCTATTATTATTTTTTAGATATTTAAATGGCATTTATTTTAAGTTGTTTGATTATTATTATAATTTTATATATTTTATTAATGTATGTTTCATTTTTTTTTTAAGGTCATTGTGTATTGTATATCTCTTGATATCAGTAAATGGTACTCAGCATCTCAGGGTAAGTGAATTTATGATTCATATACAACATTCAAAGATCTTTAATATTTTATAGACTGCCATTATTTAATTTTTAAAGTATATATGTTTAGACCTTAAAAAAAAGATTCTAGACATTTGTGAGCAGATTGTTGAATTCATACTAACTTTATTTCCGAAACTTCGGGCCTTATATGTAATTTTACAACGAGGGAGGTGCATCGGGTGCATCGGTACTGCGAGTAGCCAACTGATTGCATGCAATCATCAATTTAATTTCAATGAGGGATGGGGACAGAATAGAATACAACTATTCTTATCGCCAGACCCACGTAACGGGTGCATCGGTACTGCTTGCATGCAAGCAGCAGTATTTTTGGACTAAATTAGGCTCTTAATTGATTACAGCATTTGACTTTGGGATGTCGTGTGTGTTAATAATATATTTAAATATATTTTCAGTAATTCTTATATATACATATTCCCATATATTTATTTTTCGGTATTTTAATTGCATTTCCTCTCTTTCAAAATTATCTCCGATTTAAACACCCAAAAATCAAACATCCTTTTTAGAACTCTTTTTTTTATTTTCGCCCCCCGAAAGTTTTTGGGGTTCAAACATCAAAACATTCCATGCCATTACACAAATCCAAACGTATCCTTTATGAAAGGATACCCTGCCTTTGCCATTGCCTTTGCCTTCCTGTACTGTCTTCCCCCCGCTCCCTGCCCCGCTGCCCCCCTGCTCCCAATGTTGACCGAGTATTTTGGATGATTGTCGAGCATGTGAAACTTCTTGAAGATAATAATAATTTAGTGCTGTTGAAATGACTTTTGACCATCACACACAATTGATACGATACCCTGGCTCCCTCCCACACACCAGCACACCAACACACGTGTGTAGGTTCGTGCCACAAACCTTGGAATGCAACTGCCGCAGAGTCGAGTACCGGAGTACCGGAGTCGACTCTCGGAGTCGAGTAGTTTGCACAATCAAAAACTGGTAGAGGAGACGGCAGGCTGGCGGCAGGGCTGGGTGGCCATTTGTTCGTTGCCGCATCTCAAAGAAATAAACAAAAGGGGCATGCCGCCAAAATGCCGGAAAATCCACACATCCTGCAGCAAGTGGGGGGAGGTGCCGCCACTTTGCATGCAGTCCGTACAACTTTTTGTTGGCGGATTCCTCTCTTTGGCCGGGCAGGGCAGGGCACAAGTGGAAAATGAATTTGTAAAAATTCACTCGTAATAATTTCTCGATTTTTGGTAAATTATTTGATTACACACACGTGTGTGTGTGTGGCACGAACCAAACAGCCAAACAGCCAAGGATCCCAGGATTCCAGCTCCAGCACTCTGATGCAATGTCTGGCCGGGAACGAGTACTCCTCCCAGATATCCCAGATATCCCAGATCCTTCGGTTTTTGGCCCGGGTGCCAGGGTCATAAAATAAACTTCATCTTCAGTTCGTGCCGCCTTGCACTTGGCGTTTGTCTTGTACTCCAACCGGCAGTTCGGGATGGGCTGCGGCGCATTCATTCGCAAAATTCACAAAACAAATAAAATAGTTTGTGTTTTCTGGGGGAGGAGGAATACTCGTGGCATCGTGTGGCATATAGAAGGCGGATTATATATGATGTGATTTGCTGGAACAATGGCCTGGCTGAGGATTTTATCTTTTGAGAAGAATTCGATGCGCTGGTAGAAGAAAACTTTTCCAAGAGATGGAAAAATAAAGGAATATAAAATGGTAGGAAAACAAAGGACTTGGAAGGCACAGATATCTTAACTATATGTCTGTATATACTCTCAGATCGATAGGTATAAGCATAGGATAGATCGATTTATATAGAACGAGAGTTAGATCAAAGACAGCAAAGTAGTCTTTGTTTTTGGACAGGCTGAAATGTGATCGATAGATAACAATGCTCGGCACGCATACACTCAGGCTGTCTGCAGTCGCCCGAACATGCCTGCGGGAGAAATCGGCTAGCAAGAGCAGAAGTCGCATTGCCGAAGTCACACGAAGGCTTGTTGCTGATCGGCAGAGCAGCAGACACTTTTGGCCATTAGATAGGGCCGTGACGACCACTGATGCAGACAGATTGATGGACATTCAGATATATATTTCTATCTATTCTCAGTCTGAAACCAGCCTTTGCCTCTTGTGGCTTCCGTTTCGTCTCCAAAGTTTGCTCCTAAACTCCCCCTAACACCCACCGGCATTTCATAATTCTAAGCCACTCTCTCCCCCCCCATATCCCCCTTGTTAACCATCTCTGAAAGCAGTAATCATATCAAGGCAACTCTCTCTCCCTTCTGGCAAAATGTTTCTTGGACAATTTACCATATTAACCGCATATTTTTATGAACCAATTTGTTTGTCCAGCCTCCAAATGGAGTTCCACTGGCAAAGGGAAGAGGCAAAAAGGGAGAGAAAAGTGTGGGTTAAAATGAGTTTACTGCGAGGAGGCCTGGACCTCGGCCGTGGCCTGGCGAGCGGAAATTTCTTGTCTCGTTTTGGAATTAACTTAAGTTTTGCGTATAAATTTGTGTATTTAAAGATTGCCAGGATCGGGCATGGGGGATTGGTACTGGTCCACGGCAGGAAATAGATTAAACTGAGGCAACACTTGCGCTATTTTGGTTTCCTCTTCCTTCCGCGTTGTTAAATATTCAAAGAGAGAGAGAGAGAGAAAGACAGGTCGTTGAGGGTACTCCCCTTTTGGCTTCATCTTCGCACCGCATCGTGACAGCCAGCGGCATAAACTTTTCGAATCTTATTTGTAGAAAAAAATACCACCGACTACTACGGTTGTTGCGGTTGGCCCCCGTCCGGCATCGGGTAACAATTTCCGCCAGCCAGCCAGCCATAGGCCACGACACCAGCAAGCCACACCACACCACACCTCCCCCTTGGCTCCCCCTTGGCTCTCCCTTGGCTCTCGCGTGTCTCCACCGACCTTTTGCCTTAAATAACTTTCAATTTGAGCCAAGAAGAACCAACCCGCGGTGCGGTTTCTGTGCCTATTAACCGTATGCCAGCGACCCGCTTCTCCATCTCTCTCGCTCTCTGTGTCTCTCTCTCTCTCCATCAACTCTTGGGGTCGAGGAGGGCACAGGGGGGTTGTGCGGTGCACAAGTCGACAATTTGTTGACTCGGGTTCCGGTGTGTTTATTAGTTCTTAGCCTCGGACTCACTCGCGAATGCAAATTACATGACTCCTTCACCTCCTCCTCCTCCTCCTGGCGACCTGGAGACCCCAACATGCTGCCAGTTTTCTTTTCTAAACGGAAATATTTATATGCCAGCTGGAAGCAGGGAAATATTTTGTACTTTTCTGAGTAAAAAAAAGACAGTTGGACTGTACTTTTCGCAGGTGAAAAGAAAATATCTGTTAGATATTAATTATCGAATATTCTAGTATTCATTATATACAACATCGATATAAAACTGTGGTAACACTAACCAATTGTATCGATAAGTGCAATTATCGATTAGCACGTAAGCTTGGATTGAATAAAGGGCCACACTTTCGACTTTGGGCCCAAAGCATGAAGATATTATAGTATCTTTTAGGTCTTTAAGCGAGAGTTTAAGTTCCATATGAAACGTCGCGTCATGCGGCATTGCCCTTCGGTCGGTTCGGCGTAAGCTGTAATGTCTGTGATCTGCCTGTGACTTCGCGCATCTAAAGTGAATAGAAAGTGAGAGTAATCGTTTCGGCAGCGATAACATTTTCAGACTATCGATTTTAAATCGAAATGGAATAAAAGGTACGTATAAATACCGATCTTTGATCAGTGATAATTGTTAATATTTAAGTAAACACATAGTAATATTCCATATTCCTTCCCGCACCCCTTAATAGTGTTGTGTTTCCTGAAAGGATAGACGTCTGCATCGATAACCTTTCATCACTATCGATTTTAAATCGAAATAACAAGAGGTACGTAGAAATAAATCTTTGATAAGTGATATTTACCACAAAATCGTCCACATTCCTTCCCGTATCCCCCAGTAGGGATGTTTTTTGTCATCGATAACTCTTCACCATTTCTTCAATTGTAAATCGAAATGGAATAAAGTATACGTTTATATACCTCCTTTTATTATCACTTATAATTGTTACTATTTATGTAAATATAAAGTAATCTTCCATAATCTTTCCCGTACCCCTAAATAGCTGTGTGTGTTCTTTGCATCGATAACCTTTCATCACTATCGATTTTAAATCGATATGGAATAAAAGGTTCCTCTACATATGTAATATCTACTAAAATCTTCCATATTCCTTCCCGATTTGTATCCGTTCAAAAGCCATGGGGTAAAAACTGGACGTTGAATGGGGATGGATCCTCCTCTGTGGCAATGGAAATTGTAAAGATGAAAGGCTGAAAGCTGAAAGCGTTTCTTGAGGCCCCCAAAAAAGTCAGGAGAAGAAGGCAGTAGCTGCTGCAGCAGTGGCAGCAGCAGTGGCAGCGACGTCGCCGTCGACAATGGCCAGAGATATCCTGTTTAAGGACGTTCGCTCCCCATTCGCTCATATTTAGCTTGTCGTTTCGCCGTATAGAAAGTGGCGGTGTCATAAATTAAAACTTAAACTTTTGGAAATGTCAAGTATAAAACGGTAAATCTCTGCACACACACACCACACACACACACACACACACACACATACAGTCTCCTGCCTGCTGCCTGGAAATGAATTGCAGCAGAAGAGAAGAGCAGAGGGGAGGGGACTTGGAGGAGGCTTCTGCTTCTGCTTCGGCTTCGGCTGCCACCCATTGAATGCGCATGTTTTAGTTGCGGGCTGCGTTTTTCACTTGCTGTTGGTGCCACACAGTCAGGGCTGGTGGGGGGTGGGGGGCAGTGTCAGGCACCAAGAAAAAGCACAACAACAACAGCAGCAGCGGCAGCAGCAGCAGCAGTAGTGGTGGTGGGGTAATATATAGGGAAAACTCCACCCGTTTCACATAAATTTGGGCAAAAGGCAAACTTACAGATTATCCGCATTTAGTTGTAAAGGTTTTCCCAACCCCAACCCCAACCCCAGCCCCAGCCCCAGCCCCAGCCACCCCCCCTCTCGGACAAAATGTGTTGTATTTCATTTTTGGCTGGATCCTTCCACCTTCCATCCACATCCACACGAAAGGTTGTCTGGGATCCAATGGGGGGTTCCCTGTCGATGATTTACATTTGATTTACTTTCGCTGGACACTGGACACTTTTCCGCCTCCCCTGCTGCCACTCCCCCCTCCTGTGTGTTTAAGTTTTTCCTCATTTACAATAAATTCTCATTCTCGAAATTTCTAATTTCTAATCATCATAAAATCTGATTATCATTTGCATAACTCCACTCCACTCCCCACCCCCCTTCTATTCAGAAAACTTTGACACATTAAGCAGTCGACCCTCGGAATCGACAAATTTAAGAGCCAAAAAAAAAACCTAGGAAAATATTTAAGTAAAATTTATGAAAATTAAAAAAACTGGCAACAACTTTTCGGTCATTTGAGGAAATTTAATTGATCGCATAAATTCCTTTCGAGCGGGAGACAACAATTCCAGAGAAAGAGAGAGGGGAACAACAATCTCCAGTGAGAGGCGAACAACAATTTTGGGACTCCAGAGAGGGGAGGGGAACAACAAACAATTTATGTCAAATATTCCTAAGGGAGAGCGGCAGGGCAGGGAAGGCAAAGGAAAGGGAAAGGGAGGAGGATGCGGCCAAGGAAGGGAAGGGACTGCGGCAGGGCAGGGAAAGGAACTTGCAGCAGGGACTCCAGGTGAAGGGGGGTGGGGAGGGTTTTGAGGCATCAGGACGAATGAAGTGTAACCGCGAACATAATCAAATTTCCAGCATAGGTTTTTGTCTCCCTTTTGGGGGACTTAGGGGGACTGCGGGAAATTGCCATCTTAATTTAAAAACAATTTTGTAACTGGCTTTTCTTTTTATTTTTTTCTGTAGCTGTTTTTAGGCCACATTTTTCACACAATTTTAATTTTGGGCATAAACATTCATTTCCCACGGGGGAGGCACCAAAAGTTGGGGACAAAAAAACAAAGAAAAATACTAGAGAATTACAAGGGACAAAAAAGAAAAGAAAAATACTAGAGAATTACAAGGGACAAAAAAACAAAGAAAAATACTAGAGAATTACAAGGGACAAAAAATAAAAGAAAAATACTAGAGAATTACAAGGGACAAAAAAACAAAGAAAAATACTAGAGAATTACAAGGGACAAAAAAGAAAAGAAAAATACTAGAGAATTACAAGGGACAAAAAAACAAAGAAAAATACTAGAGAATTACAAGGGACAAAAAAACAAAGAAAAATACTAGAGAATTACAAGGGACAAAAAAACAAAGAAAAATACTAGAGAATTACAAGGGACAAAAAATAAAAGAAAAATACTAGAGAATTACAAGGGACAAAAAAACAAAGAAAAATACTAGAGAATTACAAGGGACAAAAAAACAAAGAAAAATACTAGAGAATTACAAGGGACAAAAAAACAAAGAAAAATACTAGAGAATTACAAGGGACAAAAAATAAAAGAAAAATACTAGAGAATTACAAGGGACAAAAAAACAAAGAAAAATACTAGAGAATTACAAGGGACAAAAAGCAATGAAAAATACTAGAGAATTACAAGGGACAAAAAATAAAAGAAAAATACTAGAGAATTACAAGGGACAAAAAAACAAAGAAAAATACTAGAGAATTACAAGGGACAAAAAATAAAAGAAAAATACTAGAGAATTACAAGGGACAAAAAATAAAAGAAAAATACTAGAGAATTACAAGGGAAAAGTGTGGTGTCTTTTCTGCTTACTGTTTATTAATTAATGGGTCCTTACGGTACACTCGATAGTGGTAAGGTAGTGATCTTGTGGAGGAAACGAAGGAAGGATCATAACTGGAAGATGACGCCAAGCGAACGCCAAGGGAAATACTTAACTTTGTCAAACACACCTCCATTCTCGAGGACTTCCAAGAGTCACTCAACACCCCCGTAAAGGTCCATTCACAACTGAAAAACTAAGGGCTATACTGGCCTATGAGACGACCCGCTAAGGGCTGCCTGGGTTAACCTAAACTAAACTAATGGTTGATCGAATAAACACCTAATGTATAACGATTCCTGATCCTACTTTAGAGACTTCTTTCATCATCGAAAATTCTTTAATTTACTAACAACTCCTAAGACCCTGGGGGGGGGGGGGGGTTGGACTCTGGGACTCTCCACATGAAAGATAAATCCCTTAACTCTTGGTCACATGACCAAACAGGACTCCAAACCCTGGTTGCCACACAGTCAATGCCAACACACAAAGATGATGAATTTGGACATTTTGTGTGCGTTGCAAAGTCACTTGCTTAAAAGTTATTAGGGATTAAAGAGTTGAGGCAGCAGCAGCACTAGCAGTGGCAGGAGCAGCGGAGCGGCTGGTTCATTAGAGTGGAGAAGGGCCAAGGATTCGGACTCGGGGATTCACATGTGTGGCAAACAGAAGGCAGAAGAAGGACACCCCAAGTCATGAGTGGATTTCGGCTGCAGGCAGGAGGGGCAGGGGCAGGGTCTGGGGGGCTGTGCAATGTTTACTTACCTTTGGTGGAAAGTTTTTGAAAATCCTAAAAGGAAATCACTTTAGACGCGTCCAAAGAGATGCAGTAAAGTTTCGTTAAACCATCTATGGCCCGCTCTTCCTCTCCCTCTCCTCTCCAGCCGCAAAGCCAAAGTTCTCCCATAGCCAGAGACAGAGAGAGAGAGAGAGAGAGAGAGAGAGAGAGAGAGAGGAAGTGTGAACGATTATGAGGAGCTGATAGAAGGAAGATGCTGTGGGATACTCTCTGGCTCCCCCTCCTCTTCTGGGCCGTTTGCAACTTTTGAGACATCTTAATTCCTTTCGAGATAAATCAGAAATTTCCAAAACGAAAACCTCCCTTAGTTTTTTTTTTCTTCACGAAAATTTGTATTTTTATTTACACCATTTTTTGTAACGGGAACTTGTGCATTTTTATGAGCTGCATGGATACCGCCCGCTCTGGCTCTTCCTCTCTGTGTGGGTGGTGGGTGGGTGGGTGGGTTGGGTTTTGGGTTTTATCCTTTCATAAATGGGTCCAACGGCAAACTGATTTATGCCACCGCAAGCTGCAGGTCTCTCTCTTGTTCTTCTGCTGCTGTTGCAGCTTCTCTCCTCCTGTACACCGGAACAGCTTTAGCTTTCCGCTGGATGTCGACGACGACGGTGGGGGCGGGGGTGGGGCAACAAAATAGCAAAACGACAAAACAGAAATTCCAGAAAACAACATAAAACCGATTGATTTATTTTGACAATGCTACCATGCAGTGTCGACCCCTCAACCCCAGCCCCCACCCAACCCCCAAAGCGACGCCACGATCCCCCAAGCGTCCCGTCCGACGGCGGCTGCTGCTGCTGCTGGGCTGCCATTGTTTGCTGCTCCCCATCCTCCCTCTCTCTCTGGCTGTCTCTCTCTCTACTGTCTGTGTATCCGTCTCTTTCTGCTGTCTGTGTCCCCCCCCGCACTCCCTACATCGACATGTTCCGTTCGCATTTCGGACTCCCAGCAACCCAGCAAGCAACCATCTCCAACCCAATCTCTCTGGGCAAAAAGTTGTCCTCGTTGTCCGCTTTGTAAAATATTTTATTTGCACATCTTTCTTATTTTAATCCTTCATTGCATTCTGTTTGGTTTGGGGGCCTTGAGCCTTCTGCAGCCGCCTCCAACCGTCTCCTCCACTGATGCCTCCTGTGGGTGGCTGGAATCAGTGATGTGGTAGTGTACAGTGGTACAGTGGTACTGTGGGGTGGGGGGTATGTGGATGGGTGCTGGTGTGGCGCTGCGTGTGTTTCTCTATGCTGTGCCAAATGGCCATAAAACACACGTTAATTACCCTCAAAGCAGCGTCAACTATTGCTCTCTCTTTCTCTTTCTCTTGGCTCTTTTCAGAGAGAGAGAGAGAGAGATGTAGCGAAATTTTTGAAGAACTTTTGAAATCGAAGATGGAATCATTGGGTGGCTCAAGACTTTAGCAGATTTTCTGAAGGAATCACTAAAATTTCCATTAAATGAAGAGTCGGCAAAGACTAAAAGTGTCTTCAGGAAAGAATGGGGAGAAAATATGTAAAGAATTATAGAATTAATGTTAGGATCATGAGACTTCCGCATATTTCACAAGATTTGCTTAAAAAAACTGCCAGAAAATGGAAATTTCTCAAGGTTTTGGCCCAAAGCCTTTTATAAATGTTAAAGAAACATTGAAACTCAAAGATTGGATCATAGAAGCCATGGAAGAAGATGTCAAGACTCTTATAAATTGATCAAATAACCCAAAAGAACCTATATAAGGAACGTTTTCCATAAAAGTCTCCCAGGAAGTGCCCCCTTACCTTTAGGAAGCTTTACCATCTGAAATATAGCTTAAAATGCTCATACATCATAGAAGCCATTGATAAAGATGTCCGGAACCAAAAATGTTTAAGTAAAGGACGTTTTGATAAGATTTTTCATCATTTTAAATCATTTTTTAGTCATAAAAGCCCAGGAAGTGCTCCTTTCATTAAGGCGGCTGTAAATTCTCTGCCTTAGAAACCATCTAAAAAAATAGCTTTAAATGGTCCTTAGAGCCATGATTTTCCAGTGAAAAGCAATCAATCGATTTCTCCCGCAGGCATGTTCGGGTTTTTGCTACACACGCCACAGCGCACTTGCTATAGATTAAATATATATACGTTATACGTGTCATGCGGCAACGCACCTCAGTTGGCTATTTCTGCATTTCTGCCTGGTATCCGTCTTCGTTTTGGAGTCTCTTTCCATTGGAAGAAATGGAACTTAATTGAAGTTTACTCCATGAAGGGGAGTATGCGAGCCGAGCTCTGATCTATAGACCATTATATATGGTTTCTATAAAGTTATCTACCAAAATACCAACTAATTTCCTTGGTAACTCTTTTTAAATTTATTTTTTTTTAAAGGGGAAACAAAATTTTCTTTTCGAACAATTACGATTTGTTTAATTTGGTGTCTTGAATCGAGTAGATAGTTTTCCAGATCAAATGACTTTACCAAAAGGTTCTACGCCGACTATCCCGATGGCCAGCATTTACGTTGAGACCTGCAAAAGATCATAGATCATAGATCATCGATCAACGATTATAGATTAAAGATCTCTTAGGCTGCTGAAGACTTACGTTCATTGACCGGAAAGGTAATACCAGCATCACCGCCACTCAAACGTGGGATATCATTAGGGGCACTATGGAAAGAAGTCTTGGATTAATGGATATCACATACGAGTGTTAGGGGGATATTCTGGAAGGAGGACGACTTACTGCAATCCATTGCGAGCCAACATTTGACGTGCCCGCTGCTGCATGATGGCCATGCGGCGATACTGTTCGGGACTTATGGGCTGATGGAACACTCGGCCATCGGGATGGGCACGGAAGTTGTCGGAGAGATCCTCGACGCTTGCGGGTATATTGGGATCGTTGTGGAAACCCCTGGGATTGGGATTGCTGAAGACCTGTCTGGCGCTGCCATGGCCTTGGCCGTAATCGAGTCTTTCTTGAGGGAAACTCATGTTCCCGTTGTCGTGACCAAAAGAGTGACCATTGACAGTGCCGCCCCGAGCAAAGTTCCCGGCGTTTCCCTGGCCGAAGTTCCCGGCGTTTCCATGACCAAAGTTCCCGGCGTTTCCATGACCGAAGTTCCCGGCGTTTCCCTGACCAAAGTTCGGGCCGTTTCCCTGACCGAAGTTCCCGGCGTTTCCATGACCAAAGTTCGGGCCGTTTCCCTGACCGAAGTTCCCGCTGTTTCTCGGATCAAAGTTCCCCACGTTACCAGGGCCAGGGAGTTCCCTGTTGTTTCCTTGATTCGAGTTGCCCGCAAGTGGCATGCCACCGACCTGTGCCGGAGGATAGAATGCCTCGGGGGCCAGCATGTTCCTGGTGTCCGTCAGCTGGGCGTACGTGGCATAGTCGATCTCCATCTCTTCTTCGCTCATAATTTTTCAAAGATTCAAAGAAATGGAAAAATAAAATCGTATTTACTTTAAAAGCTACGAAAATATTTCGTATATATTTTGGGAATTTTCTAAAAGTTTTTGTTTTTGAACGTACGGAAGGCGAACAGAATTGGAATGAGAATAAGCCAAAAAAGCCAGAGAGTTTAAAGAGAAAAGAAGAGCAAAGAAATATTGATGTGAATAAAAGGTGAAATAGAGATGAGGATTGGAATGTTAGAAATATTTTCAGATGGCAGGCAAAGGGAAAAATGTCACATAGAAAGAACTTTGAAAACCGTTCGCTCAAAATGATGGTGAAGAGCAGAAGCAGAGCCTTCCTTCAAGGACTCCCCACAGAAGACCTAGAAGGATGCTTATCTAGAGGGAAGCCCCTACGTATACCCCCCTCAAATTAGTAAACCTTTGACCAGAAATTCCATTTAAATGCATTTATTGTCAATGACCAAAAAATATCAAATACAAATATCCAAAGACTTGTATAAAATCACGCCAGTTATTAGAAGTTTCAGAAGTACGAAGTGCCATTGCCCTGGGGCTGATGATAGCCCTGGGACTCGGCACCGCCCAGACCGGGCAGGGAGTTGTAGCCGTAATCGCCTTGGCCACCACCATGGCCCGCACGCTGTTGTTCCATGGGTGAACTGTGCAAGACAAGGAACAGGATCAACAAGGAAGCTCACCCTAAGATCCGGCGAAGACTTACTAGAGACCATTGCGAGAGTTCATCTCTCTCAGGATCTTGTTGTATCGCAGAGGACTGCGATAGCCGGGACCACCAAAGGCAGCACCGCCTGCCTGGCCACGGGACTCCTCCTGTCCAAAGCCGCCGCTCTGCTGCATATACTCCTGGCCACGTCCCGGCATCTGGCCCATGTGGCTCTCGAAGTTCATGCCATAGCCCTAAGGACGGAGGGGGATAGATTATGGCCATCCGAGGCGCTACCCTTCAGGTCTTACCTCTGGGGGCTGGCCATCGGGCACGGACATGCCATAGCCGGACATTGATTGATAGTTGGTGCCGTTACCATTTCCGTACTCCATGACTAGAATTAAAATTGGTTTCTTTTCTCAGTAAAATAAAATTACGAATTTTTTTTTGGGTTTTTAGTTACTAAAAATTTGGAAAACTTTAGAATTTTAGCTAGAGGTCTTTACACTCCGGAATCTGATTTACGAATGAATATTTTGTGTTTCAGAATTTGGTTGGTCGAAAGTACCGGGAAATTTGTCTATTTCAAGGATAGTCTGATGGGGAAATTTTCTACGAAAAAAAAGAGATAAAAATTCCTGAAGAAAAAGGTGGAAAACCAACCGATTGGGAGACCTTATCTGAGGGCCAACCACATTGCAGGCAAAGTTTCAGCTAAGAAAAAGAAAATAGTAGAAGAATCGCCCATAATGGAAATCACAGCCAAGGAAAGCCACCGCCCCTACCTCCCAGGAGGAGGAGGAGGAGGAGCAGCAGCGGCAGCAATGAATATGCAAACGGCTGAATGTCGCCGAATAATTAAAATCGAGAAGCAGCAGCCGGAGCCGAAGCATCTTCCCAGTGTCTTACTGGTTGCCGGATTAGAGATACCGGCAAACACTTTACGGCGGACAATTAAGTGCTCCACCGTAATCTGTCTGTCGTAATTATGGCGACGCGGCGTGTATTTATCTGCGGCAATTAACGCCAAGTCCCCAGCCCCAGCCCCAGCCCCCCTGCCAGTCCCCAGCAAACTCCTCGCATATTTCACATCTCCAAAGATGCCCTCGCAGACACTTTAGAACTAGATAAAAGCCAGAATGCAGTGGCACCGAACGTAACGTAACGCAACGTAACGTATCGTAGTTTATTTAACGTATTGAACAAAAGTAAACCAACATTCAGTCGCCTGGCTTTTGGACCACAATTATGAAGTGATTCTCCTCGGGCACAATCATCAGCTCGTGCTTGAGGGTGCGCAAGCGTAGGGCCGACAACTCGTTGGCCTCATCCAGATTGTGGACCATCTGCGAGGCCTTCATCAGCAGCTTGTTGGCCAGGGCGATGTAGTGGACGGTCAGGGTGTAGCCAATGGTGGTCTTGATGGGTATGGAAAACGCATCGGCGACGATGATACCCGCCACATTTGGGTAGTTGGAATAGCGCCTGAGGATCTCGTCGATTTCGGCAGACATCTTATATAGGAAAATATATAAATGTTCTATGATATTTTGTTCTACTTGGACAACAATCTGTCTACTGTCTACGATTTGGATTTTTCTCCATAAAAACCCACCCATCTAGCATCTAGCAGGCCTTGAATTTAGAGAAAGTTTCTAAAGTTTCAAAGTTTCGTTCATTTCCAAACCTATTGTCAGCGTTTAGTAATCTCTCAAAAAACAAAAAATTCAAATATTTTCAAATTATTACACAAAAAATTCGTCATATTTCCATTATATGGAAATATACATTAATCTTTTTTCGAATTCTTTGGCTAAGCTCTTTGGCTCTCTTTTAAAACAAGAACAACCTGCACAATGAATTATGACAACATTCTTGGGTTCCATCAGGTAATCAACCCAACAAACTTTGGTTGTCCAACTACAGAAGGTTCCGATGTAAGTACAGCTCCATTCCAGAGATAGAGATCCATTCTTTACATGGTTTTCGATAGCTCTACCAGCAATATATGGGCATGGATCCTGTGTACTGCCACCAGCGAGTGGCGCACAATGTCCCTCCCCCCCAACATGACTTCTATGGAGATGATGGCGGCTATCATAGTCCCCAGAGACGCCACAGTCCATACGGCAAGGCCATGAACTCACGTAATGGACTCTAGTGAGTACCCTGCGATAATCTTGGATATGCCTAGTTCCATCATTTCTTGTTTGTTCATGTTCATAGTTCACCCATGGAACTTCCTTTTGGTAGAAGACGAAACGAGTACTGGACTTCTTTACCAGGCATTGGCGAGTATTCGCAACGAGAATACAGCAGAAGTGTATCGAGAAGACGTTGAAACGGCGCCCCGTTTGGGTACTCCTCTAGTCAGTTCCCAAGTGAAGTCCCTGATGGAGTTCAGATCGGGTGAAACTTGGTTATAAAATTGAGTGTTTCGAGTACATCATACATACATCATATCGCTTAAAGATCATTTGTATTTGTCTTAGTTGCAAGACTTCAATCACATTTTACACTTAAATCTTATATCTTAAATTCTAAATCTATTAAACATCTTTGGGTCTAATCCCTGCCCAAAGCAAAAGGATCACTCGCCGAGGTCTTTACGTAGAAAATGCCCCTCTTAGGCAGCGACGGTTCGCCGGCCATTTGGACGGTCTGGCGCTGGCTCTGGTCGCACTGCCACCGCCCATTGTCCCGGGTGCAGGGCGTGCCCCAGAATCCCTTGGGGGAGTTGATGGACTCGGCGAACATCGCGTAGGAGCGGATGTGCGAGCAGCCCAGGTAGTAGCAGCTCGGCTGGATGGTGCCATGGTTGGGGTAGAAGGTGGCACTGCCTGTGGGTCGACGGAAGCCGAAGTTGACGCTGGTGTGCATGGACTCCACGTACTTGGCGTCCGTGGGATCGATGCGGAACTCGGCGCTGCGGTGCCGGAACTTGGGTCCGGCCGGATCCAAGGCAAAGATGGTGTTGACCTGGTCGGGCTTGAGTCTCTTGCCGGCGGCACCGGCGATCTGGGCGCCCAGCGAGTGGCCGATGAGGTACATGCTGTCGAAGCTGGCGCCGTACTGGCGGTTCAGGTTCCGCGTAAACTGCGCCAATTGGGCGCCAAAGACCTCGATTAGGCTCACCACCGAAAAGTAGTTGACATTCGCCGAGGAGGCACTCCAGTCGGCCACAATCACATTGTACTCGCCGCGCTTCAGATAGGCGTTCTTCACGTCCCGATTGAAGGAGCCGCGCGACTGACTCATCCAGCCGTGAATCATCAGCCTGGTGGGCAGGGAGGCATTGAAACCGGAGTGGCGCCACTTCTTCTCACTGCCAAAGTCCAGCTCGCGGCCGCATTCGGGAAACTCCCGCTTGAACAGGTAGAACTGCATGCGGGGCTTGTGGCTGCCGAACGGGTTCAGATTGCCGGCGATCTTCTTGATGAAACTCAAGTCCAAGAACGAACCAATGCCCCGGGATTCGCTCAGGTCCTTGTCGCAGGTATTCCACTCACAGTGCTCGGCGCCCTCGTACTCATCGTCCAGCGAGGCCAAGATATCATCCGATTCTGGCTCCTCGGAGAACGACGATCGCAAACCGAATCCATCTGGCGTCTCATCCTCCGCCGGCAGCATATCCATGAATGCACTCATCTCCGTGTCATAGTCGCCCTCGACTTTGTTCTGCCCGATGGAAGGTTTGCCTTCAGCTATAGATACAGAGATACAGATACAGAGAAAGGTTGTTAGCAGATTGTTGCAGATTCAAACATACGAGAGAGAGATAATGCTCACCATATTGTGCCGCCAGCAACAGTACTGCAAATAGTTGGGTCCACATTCTAAATCGTTTGATTGGATCAGCTGCAGCGATCGAAGCTATCAATGCCACTGACAATTGCACTCTGTTGCTCGACTCTAGCTGGCCAACTCGTTATATAGGAGCCGGAGAGAGCGATGCCCCCCGATGCACTCTCATAGTGCAAAACGTCACGCCGCCGCGACATTAGCAACAGATCAAATCGATGGGGAAAATGAGAGCCAGCCCAGGTCTCCAGGTTGATGGCAGTGCTGTGGTCTGAGAAGGGGATTTCAGTTAAGAATATCTTATTGGCGGGTTTATTGCTATGATATGCTCAAGGTGGCATAATTGTGCAATTAGCCATCATTTCAGTCTCTTCGTATTTGCTATGGAAGAGAAAGAGCTTTACCTCTGGCAGTTCGAACGTTCTTTGCATCATAAGAGATATACAGACCAGAACAGACCCCCCTTTAAGGCAGCCTCTGCTTGGGGAGTATAGTTCCCAGCTGATGTGAGGCATTGCCCACTGATTCTACATATAATGGCACGCGTTTCTTCCCATTCAATTAGCTAACGATAACGTGTCTAACTTTTTGTATTACCGGTTCCACATTCATTCATTTGATGACGTATTGCACTGGGCACGAGAGCGAGCGTATGGGAAATTCTCAGCGAACTAAAGAACTGGCTGCAAAGTGAGCAAAAAAGCGTCGGCTATTGGCAATTACAATTATCATCTAGCGTAAAGTGCCGCTATTTAAAGTCGTTTGTGTAGGTCATCTAATTGGATTATTTACAAATCGGGGAAATATCACTTGGGGCTCATTTTTCAGTGTGATATGTCGCCTGGGAGACTTGTCTATATGTCACAGATATTTTATGCATTTTATGCTGCTCTTAAATGCATCTTGATTCAAATCAAATCTAAAGTTTATGGCAACCCTTTACCAATACTACTCTACTATTACTAGCCACTATCCAACACTGGTTAAATTCGCAGTCTATTCAAGGTATCGATAATATCCTTCGATACATTCTGTGCACCGCCAACTTACTATTGAAGTGAGTGGCATGAAATTGTGCCAAAAAAAAAACACTTATTAGAAAAAAAAAATTTTTTGGAAATAACGAAAAAAGGGAGCAAAGAGAATGTATTGAATAGACATAAATATATAAAAAAAACTCCTGTTTCACACTCAGGCAAAGCCAGAAACGAAAATGAACAGCCACGACGCAGCCTCTTCGTCTTCCGTCGCCGCCAAGAAACGCCGCAGCCATGAGCCGGTGCACAACTTCGTCGACCAACTCTTGGCTAACATTCACGGCCTCTGCATGAACGAGGACTTCTCGGACGTGTCTTTCCTTGTGGAGGGTCAGCGCCTACCGGCGCACCGCGCGATACTAGCAGTCCGCAGTGAGTACTTCCGCGCCCTGCTTTTCGGTGGCATGTCGGAGTCAAAGGAAAGCCAGATTAAGCTGGATGAGCCGTTGGAGGCATTCAAGATGATCCTGGGCTACCTTTACTCGGGCACTCTGCCCATATCCACACTGGAAGTGGAGGCCATCTTCAAGGTGCTCGGTTTGGCCAATCAGTATGGCTTGCTGGAAGTGGAGTCCGCCATAGCCAAGCATCTGCAGGAGAATCTAGCCGTCGAAAACGTGTGCTCTATCCTGGATACAGCGCGCCTGTTCGATCTTGCAGAGCTGACAGCGAAATGCCTCAAGTTCATGGACGGAAATACGCGCCATCTGATAGAGCACGCCTCCTTCCTAATGCTGTCCAAGGAGTCGCTTGTAGAAGTCCTGCAAAGAGACACTTTCCTTGCCTTCGAGATAGAAGTTTTTCAAGCGGTGTGCATGTGGGGTCGCCACAATCCTAGTGTGGATATCCAGTCGGTGCTCTCGGTGGTACGTTTCCCTCTGATTTCGGTCAGAGACTTGGTGTCTGTGGTGCGTCCAACTGGAATTGTCGACCCGGACAGAATACTCGACGCCATCAATAAATACAATGAAGCACTCAGTCCTTCAAATCTGGACTTTCGTGCCTACGTACCAGGCGTAGGCGTAGATGTGGCCTCTGGACAGCTTGAGGCGCGCCTTTTGACGGTCAGCTCGTATGAGATCGTAATCAAACTGAAGTTCTGGTGTATAATCAACCATATCGTAATCAGAAGTATTCAACGTACACTCCCGACAAACTGCATCTTGGAGGTATCTTGCGACATGACCCACTGGGAACGCGTAGCAATTGTTGCAAATGTATCACGTCAAGAACATGTGTTCACGCGCAGGCCTGTTCGCTTCATTCGGATCTGGCCATCCCGCAAGGACGCAAGGACTTTGGGAATGTTTTGGTGCTCGAAGCCTATCTAGATCCTTGTATGCTGCATGAAGAAGCGACCTTTTCCTCTGAGTGAGGATCTATCGACTTGTTCCTTTTCTTATTATTTATATTTGAACTTATTATATTCAAATAAAACTCGAAGCATGAATCCTAAAGCCACGCGTCTGACGATGCATTTAGCAGCTTCCAATAAACAAGGAAATGCTGCTTAAACCTTGTTAACAGTTTGTTTTTGTACTGCGAAAGCCAAAAACTAACGGACACGATGCGGGTGTAGTACCAATCAGCTGTTGTGTACTAGCAGTAAGTTTTAAGCGCAACGCTGTTAACCCATAACAGAATATACATATGTGGTGACTGTTGGGCGCAGTATTCTTTTTTCAATATTTTCGTTGAGACTTGAGGAATTTCAGCGCAGTTCAGGTGATATATGTGTATTGTGCGTAAAGAGTTACATTTACTGTGGTATTTTTCGCGGCTTGACTCAAATTGTGAACCTGTTTAAATGTTGGGTTTTAATGGGTTGATATGTGCAACATTTACGCGTTTTACAGCACTGGTTTTCTCGAAGCCAACAACATAAACAAAAACAAAGAACACTTTTCCGACGGTGAAAAGCCGCAACGGCTGCCAAATCAATATAGAAAATGAGCATCGACGACGTCATCTATGTAATCTGCCTGCTGGCGTGCATTGGGGCCGGCAATTATGTGAGGAAGGTACGCGATGAGGCCCAACGCAAAATGATCTCCACGGCTTTGGGTGTTGTTGTGGTGGTCATTGTGTCGGGGCTCCACAGTCTGCATTGCGTTGCCTCCTTGGCCTTGGGCACCGCCAGTGTGCTGCTAGTGCATCCAAGGTGAGTTCCTGCCTCTAATTATGATAATTACTTTGGAATTTCCCTTTTCGCTTTCCAGCAAATGCCATTTGGCTACATTTGGCATAATGTTTGGCTACCTGGTGTTCTTCCGGATGTTTGACTTCTACTGGAGCATTCCTGGGCACACGAACATGATACAAATGATACTTACACTTAAGGTTAGTTGCATAATACATAATGTGGTTGATTGATTGACTGACTTACTTTCTGCGCCAGGTATCGGGTATTGCCTTTGAAAAAACAGCCGCCTGGAAGCGTATACGTGAAAAGGATGAACAGGACAAGAATGAACAGCGGGATGTGAACAGCGAGAGTCCCATTGAGATCACCGACTACGACTTGGAGCTGCAGCAACTAACAGCCGTCGAAATAGTGCACTACAGTTTCAATTACATTGGAGTTTTAACAGGTAACGAATGATACTCGTATGTACGCTGATATCAAAGTCCACCGCAATTACTGATAGCTAGCGTGTATCTGTGTGTAAACTATGATCAAACGATAGACTAATCTGTCCAATCTGTCCTCCCATCAGGCCCCTACTATCGCTATCGCACATATAGGGACTACTTTGATATGCCATTTAAGACGCATGCCCCGAGCATTGGTGCCACCATTGAGAAGCTCAAATGTGCCGCCTTCTACTGCGTCCTGTATCTGGCCGCCAACTACGTTTGGCCCCTGGATGTGAGTCCAATCCTTACTTGTACGCCCCACCCACACAGCATTCCATTCTCCCTTTTTGATGCTCCTCTTTTAGTATGCTTTGACCGATGAGTTCTACAATGATCGCTCCTTTGTCTACCGGCTGCTGTATGTGTGGCCCACTTTCTTCACATTCCGGGCACGCATCTACACGGGTCTGACCCTCAGTGAGTGCGTCTGTACAATGGCCGGGTTTGGGGCCTATCCGGACGAGGCAGATGCCAACAATGGCGAGGGACCGCGCAAGCGGTATCAGCACTTGAAACGCGATGCAGACAAGCATGCCTATAACTTCACAACGATTGTCAATACCCGAGTAATGGAAGTGGAGCGCTGCTGGACCTTCCGCGAGGGCATGAAGCACTGGAATGTCTGCGTACAGTACTGGCTGGCCGTCAATGTCTACAAGCTGTTCCCCAGCAAAAAGTACAGGTGCGTGATGAGTATTCCGGGATTCTATGATGCTATGAGAATCTATGAAATTTTCGTAGCGCTGTAGATCGCTTTTGTGTCCTTATTGCTAGCTCTTGTAATTGTTCTTTCCATTGCCACTGATCGCAGGGTTGGCAGGTACATATTTTCCCCCGTAGTGATGCTATTTATAGATCTCTCGTTCAGTTTCCCCATTAACATGCTCTTGAAATCCTTTTAGAACGGGCGCCACTCTGCTCTGCTCTGCCTACTGGCACGGATTCCGACCTGGACACTATTTCTGCATCATGGGCGCACCCTTCTATGTCTCCCTGGAGGACATGTGGCACAAGCTGGTGCGCAAGGATGCCACTGGCCCGGCACGGACCGTCATTGATGTGCTCTTCTGGATATTCAAGTGGTTCGCCTTCAGCTACTTGGGCGTGGCCTTCCTGCTCTCCTCGTTCGGCAACATTTGGCGCTTCTACAGCTCTGTCTATCACATTGGATACCTCTGCTGGGCGGCAATGATTGGACTCGGCTTTTTCCTCACCAAACAAAGGAAGGCAGCCGAACGTCGCAGGCAGAAACGGGCAGCTGGTGGAGACACCGCTGCAGTGGAGGAGAAGAAGGCCCAGTGATGGCCACTGGGTTGGCTTTAAAAGAGAGTTCAAATACAGGACAGGATAACTCGCCCAATTGTTCCAAGTGTTCCATAAAGTCCAATGGTCTTCGCCACTAGTTAAATTCCCAATATAAACGACACCAATCCAGGCACCATTTTGTTTGTTAAAGTTCTAAAGTTCACACAAATATCCAGGCGTAAGTATGTACAGAATTATAGCCATGGCCAACAGTTGAAGCCTTTCCTTCATATGTATAACCATCCATATTTTATCTGGGAGATGATGATGATGATATGATATTAATTAGTTTCTAGTTTGCATTATGTTAACCAAAAATAAAGTGTATCCCTATATATGTAACAAACACAGATTTTGGTACTTTTCAATCTATAACTTAAGTTATCTTCTCTTTTGGTTTTGTTTTATTGCAAATACTTCTATGATTTCACACGAGTCTTCCTTCCTTGTTGAAAAATTCGAGATTTACACAAATGGGATTTGCTTTTTTTGCGAATAGAATACAAAATAAAATTCGAGTGAAAATTTAATTAATTTGCTGTGAAATTGTAGGTGTAAAATGATTTAGGGAGCCTTTTTTTTGTGTGTGTGTGTAGGTGTGTTTGTGTGTGTTTGTTATTCGATACCAGCTCGAATTTGGTCTAAATTCAATGCGTTACGATTTCAGTTTGTGTGTGTAGTTCGAATATGGGGGGTGTAGCATGGCAAGAGATTTCCTGGGGGGGGGGGCTGCTGGGGGTGGGATATATCATGCCGAGGATGGCTCATCGGTGACCAGAGAGAGGCGACGCTTTACATCCTGCGTGGTGTTGTAGGCACCGCAGTGCACGCACTTGAGTCCAATGAAATGAAATTTGGTTTTGGAAGTCTGAAAACACACACAAAACAGAGAAGAGATTATTATTATTATTAGAGGTATAAACTTTAAGCAGACTCTCGATCGAGGTTTACCTTGTGACAATCATTGCAGAAGATATGTACTCGCTGATTCTCGTACTTGGGCGTTACGGGCATGCGTTGGGCCTGATCGTCCAGGTACTCCCAGAGGGCCGTCATGTCGATCAGCGAGGTCTGGCAGGTGGGACAGGTGTAGTGGCCGGAGGCGAGTAGCTGATCGAAGCACATCTTGTGCAGCAGATGGCCGCAGTCGGGAATGTGGCAAGGAATGCGCGAGGTGTGTATGTCGCCCAAGCAAACAGGACAATGCGACCGGGAGATGTTCTCCACGCACTGGAAGGCAATTCTCGATTAATTATAGATTCAAATCTGCCACGAATCTGCTGGCCAATTAATTAAGCTATCTGCCGAACAGTTTTGACATTCATAACCACTCAACGAAATCGCGAACCACAAAAAGCAATTAGGCAACCGGTTTTCGGCTATGGATTGACACAAAATTAATACCAATATGCCGCCTGCCAGCTGATGGCTGATGGCTGATGGCTGGTAGCTGGCAGCTGGTGATCCGCTTTCAAATTGTTCGGAGGTCAATCGACAGTTTGTGGTGGACTCACCCGATGGCCGTCGATCTTCAGCTGGATGGGCAGACACATGTTGCAGACCTCGCAGTGAAAGAAATTGTCAGCGCCGCCAATGCGACAGATGCCACAGCCATGACAATGATATTGCTGCTTGTCCGCATCGTCAAAGAGATTGCATATCAGGCATGTGTACTGCAAAAGCAAAGAATGATTATTCCAGGGTATCACTTGGAGTGTATACACTATATACTGGCTATACCTTGCCAAATCGAACGCCACAGTTCTCGCACTGCTCTTGCACCGCTTGCCGCGTGTTGCACTCGGAGCAGATCAGTTCTGTGAGTGTCTTCCGATCGAAGTGATGCGTCTCGTTCTCATCGTGACAGAACCGACACTTGTAGAACTTATTGCAGCAGGGTGTCTGGAAAGGAATGGTTGATGGAAAATTAGTTGTAAGCCATGAAAAGATTCCGCCTCAAGGACTACAACAAACATAATTCATTAGCAGTCGCAGCAGTCGCAGCAGTCGATGCCGGGCGGTGACAAATCAACTAATTCTCTAATTGAGTTGCTAATCAAAGAAATCTGCCTGGAAACGGAGCACACAAAAAGAGTGACGTGACGTCTGGGGCTGGCTTAAAAATCAATCTACTGGTCTACTGCTCTTAGCATTATCATAAAGATTGGCTGCAATCGAAAAGCAAAGACTCCCAAAGACGTTATAGATATTATGGGACCCCTAATCAAATCACTTGTAAAGTGATACCATAGCAAACCCCCGAAAAGCTACCCGTGTCGCATCGGTTCATTAGATGTTTGCTAATTGATTGACAAATTATCAACATTTGGTTATGATAAAGATATAAAGACCAAAACGTAGTATGTGTTTTTGGTTTTGGACTTTGTGGTGGTGTAGGATTAAAGACGGATTTAGTTTATATTTTATCTGTTATCTGTTATCTACTATGTAACTTACAAGACCCCAGGAATTCTTGTATATTTATCAAAAGTGAGACACCCCCACACAGTCGTAATGCTATATCTGGCACACACGTACTATCTTTGAGGATTATTTATAACTTGAACAGCACTTTTTCGTATATGTTTGTATGTATGTGTATGTCTGTATGTCTTTCGTATTCTTTCATTCTGATGCTCTGATGATAACACTTGAAATATACAGAAATACTCGTGCACAAAACGGAGTAGAAGCATCTTTAAATCCGGTTTCTTTGTCTGTTTCCAGGGATTTTATGACTGTGTTTCACTAATGATCATATTATTTCTTTCCAGAATTCATATGTATATTTTTGGCCCAGACAAAGAGAGAAGTCAAATAATTGCAAGGTTCTATGATAAATTGATACACAGACTTGTACTTGTACTTGTACTCTTGCTGATATTTGAGGGGTAAGTAATGTCGGGCATTGCTCCATTTGTGTTCTTAACATTGAGCTTAAATCCACAGGTATGCATAAATTAATTTCACGCATTGTTCAGCTTACAAAAATACACACAAACACGTATAAATATTAAGAAAAACAAAAAAAAACTCCACCTGATTCAACATTTCAGTAAATGCAAATACTCGTACTGCTCCTCGTACGTTGGAAAACTTGTCTTCTGGAATATTACGAGTGTTACGAGTGTTACGAGTGTTAGTATCACATTATTCCACTGGGTGTAACACGTGTAAAACACAAAATGTCAGGCATTTAGGACAGATTTTGGGCGTAGTACTACGGCTATACGTGACATTTTTATAGAGTGCCCTAAAGCTTGCCATTAAATTCTTTATTTTATGAGGAACTTCCTCAGCAAAGTTCATAATTTATTGGATATTTCTTTCTTGGAACTCTAGAGAATTCCATCTTCATTATGATCTTTTTCCTAATTGCTTTCGAATGCTTTTCCATTTCCTTTCATTTTCTTGCTTGTATTTCTACTTTCCCTGGCATTGAGTCACACTTGTTCTCCATCACCTACATAAATATTATCGTATATCAACTATACGATATCCCCTACTTATCACCTCTCAATAATTATGTCTCTGGTGCCTCCTAATTGGCAGAGTAAAGACCTGGATATTACCGGGAGAATATCCGATCCACCGATTGCTTTATGTGCATACACAATCTCACATTTGTTCATAATTGTTGTTGTTTTTGTTAAAGTAAAGAAGACACACACGAGTATACACGCATTATTTGCCCAGATCAATGGAGAATGGAGGTGTTAAATGGGCGCTCGCCTGCCCACTGGAAATTCTTTCGTTTCATTGTGAATCCGGAGCAGGCAGACGGAGGGCCGATCCGGTTTAATTTGTTGCCAGACCAGACCAGACCAGACTCCTATTCGTACTGGTATTACTCTTAGTACATATGTATCTATATCCGACGGATAGACCTTCCCCCCCCAGGGCTGTCCGCGCAATTTCCGTGCAAATAGTAATTCCATTCAATTGAAATTACATCAAACACTGGAAGGTGCTGCTCTTCGTATGTATCTTCGTATCTGTTTAGACTTCTCCGATACTTTATCTGTTTGGTTTGTTTAGAAACATATAAATAAAGCTTTGAATACCATTTTTTGGGGGCTTGGACGACAGCAAAAGTGCCAGATGGCTTCTGGCGCCAACATTACTTTTCCCACAAAATGTGCGAAATTCTTTAAAAGGTTTGATGGGAATTCCTTTCTGAATATTGCCAGCAAATAAATATACGGAACTGGCTATTGAAAGTGATTTTCTGACTGACAAAGGAATCCCAATAAAAAAGTGAATTCCCCGGAAGAAATCTCGATAAGTGGGGGTATTTCTATGCTATGGTTGGTCCCAGACTTGGCTCCCTGGTTCTTGTTCAATTCTGATCAACTAAAATGTTATCCATGCATTTTTTTTTAAGGGAATCCCAATAAAAAAGTGAATTCCCTGAAAGAAATCTCGATAAGTTTAGGTTAGTCCCAGAGGCCTCCCTGATTCTTCGAATGACTAAGAGCAGCCTTTGATAAAGAATTCTTTCGAAATTCTTTGGTAATTATTTCTCTTTTTTTATTGTCACGTTAGACCCCCCGCATATTGAGTCAATTTATATTAATATGGAAAGAATATCGTGTGGGGAAATATTTATTGAGACATTTCCACTGAAGTCCAAAGAGTTTTCCCCCCTTTAGAAAAACGTATTCTTCCAATTAATGGAACAGAGAAAAATGTGATGGAAGACTTTGATGGAATATTTCCATTATATCTATAGGTACTTTTTCTTTCACAACTATGTATTCCTTCAGAGACTTACAAAGTTCTTTAACAATTACTGGATCTAAAGTGTATTCCCCCTCTTGGAAGTATTCTTCCAATTAATGGAACAGAGAAAAATGTGATGGAACACTTCGATGGAATATTTCCATTGTATCTATAGGATAGGTATTTTCCTTTAACAACTTTTCTTTCAGAGACTTACAAAGTTCTTTTACATTTACTGGTCCTAAAGAATTTCCCTCCTCCTGGAAGTATTCTTTTAAGAACAGAGAAGAATCCCATACTTTGATGGAATATTTCCACTATATCTATAGGTATATATAGGTATCTATCGGTATATATAGCCACTATTCTTTCAGAGGCTTACAAAGTACTTCAACATTTACTGTCTCTGAAGTATCTCCCTCCTCCTGGAAGTATTCTTTTAAGAACAGAGAAGAATCCCATACTTTGATGGAATATTTCCACTATATCTATAGGTATACATAGGTATCTATCGGTATATATAGCCACTATTCTTTCAGAGGCTTACAAAGTACTTCAACATTTACTGTCTCTGAAGTATCTCCCTCCTCCTGGAAGTATTCTTTTAAGCACAGAGAAGAATCCCATACTTTGATGGAATATTTCCACTATATCTATAGGTATACATAGGTATCTATCGGTATATATAGCCACTATTCTTTCAGAGGCTTACAAAGTACTTCAACATTTACTGTCTCTGAAGTATCTCCCCCCTTCTGGAGGAAGTATTCTTTCAATTAATGAAACAGAGAAGAATCCCATACTTTGATGGAATATTTCCATTATATCTCTAGGACTTTTCCTGTAACAACTATTCTTTTGGAGGCTTACAATGTTTTTTTATCATTTACTTTCCCTGATGAACATTCCCCCTCCTGGAAGTGTTCATTCAATTAAGATCTTTCTTTTTTCCACTAGCAATTCAATTATTTCGTTTAGTATTCTTTCAGAGATTCCTAAACTTGTTTGTCATTTTTGTGCCATGATTTGTTTGTTTTGTTTTCCTGTTTTTTAATCGTATGACAGAGAGACTTACCACAAACATGGCCCGTCGCTTGTAGTGTGCACATCCAAAGCGCAATGACTCCGGTGTGGTTGGCGTTGCATTGCTGCAACTATCGTTCGTGCCGCTGCCGCTGCTGCTGCTGCTGCTGCTGTTGCTGTTGCTGGTGAAGCATGAAAATTGTTCATGTTGCTGTGTTGCTTCCACTTCCATGCAGTGACTGTTGCTGCTGTCGACTGAGGCGACAGTTTGGTGGTTAGCCTCCGAGGCGGTTTTTGGCTGGGAGATGATGTGCCGACGCCAGACAATGGCCGGCGGCTCCTCTTCGAGTAGGAGACTTGGCGTGGATTTGGATTTTCGCATCTTCACGTAAGTTGGAAAATTGCTCGTCATGATTGTAGGCGGCATAATCAGCTGTAGACGCTGCTCTTGTTGTGCTGCTGCTATCTGGGAAACAGGAACAGAAACAGAAACAGCCGGAGACGGAGACGGAGATGGAGACGAGGCATCATCAGCAGCAGTAGAAGCCTCCAGTGAGGTCGCAGCCGCCGCTCTCGACGACAGCTTTGACGATGAATTTAAATTGACTTGATTGGGTTCTTTTGTATTGGTAGATATTTGTACATCAATGTGGTGGTTGAGCTTGTTGTTGTTGTTGTTGTTGCTGCTGTTGTTGTGGCATTCATTGAGAGATATTCGGCGCTGCCTCTGGCGATTCTTCATTCTGTTGCAGGAGCGTGCGGAATCGAAAATCTACAGATACTTTTCTATATGTATGTATGTATATTTTGTATCTTCTTCTCTTTGTTTTCCTACAAGCTGCCCGTTGCAGTTGTCTTTGTTAATTGTTGCCTCTTCAATTGCTGCCGTAGCATTTAAATTATTTTTTGTTGCTGCCGCTGCTGTTGTGACATAGACTTTGTATCCGCCTCATCGATGGCCAGCAGCAACGTGAGTGGACTCCAATCCGCGCTCTCGCTCTCTCTCTCTCTCTAGCCGAAAACTTTCATTTATGCAACAGCTCCGCCGTTACTCCTTGGGTATGCGAAGCGCGTCGTTGTCAAATTTTTTGCATCTGAGACAGTGGAAGACGACCGGATGATTAAAAGGTGTGTGTGGGAAAGTGTTAACTGCCTGTTATTTCCGCCCCGCCCCACCCATTGTTTAAGCACACATTAAGCGAATTAAGCCAAGTGAAAAAACCAGAGAATATATCAACCGGTGAGACAACTTTAATGTTTAACTAAATAAACGTATTACAAAATGTGGAAAAAAAGCAATAAATCTAACTTTCAATGATTCCCAGTCGCAGCCCCAGCCCCGACCGCGGCATTTGCATGGAAAGGCCATCAAAAATTAGATAAGAATAATCTTGATTTTAGACGCTTTTCTTTGGCTTTTCGTTTAGTCTATGAAAATGCGACGAAACGGGACGGACGGAGACCCTGAGCCATGTGAGCTCTGGGGGGATTTAGACGATGTCTAAGCTAAATGGTTTTTAGATATATTTTTCACACTGCCCTGACACACAGTGCAGTGGGCTATAGGGATCGGGGATCGGAGATCGGAGAGTTCGGGGATCGCATACACCAAACACTTGTTAACATAAACCGGCGCACGACTCTGCAGAAACTTTCGCTCTGCTAATATTATGCTACCGCTGAAAGGAGGAAGAGGCACGGAAAACACCACCAGATGAGCTTTAGTAGTAGTAGTAGTAGTAGTGTAGTGTTTGTGTGTGTGTGTGTGTGTGTGTTTGTGCATCTCTGTATCTCTCAGTGCCTCTGGCTCTGGCTCTGCCTGTTGTGGGTCTCTGTTGTCATTATCGTATTGTGGTTATTCCTATTTGCATAGCCGCTGAGAGCAGAAAAAAATCGTTGTTGGAATCTCTTGTTGATTCAGTTTGTTTTTTCGCAATTATCAAAAAGGGGAGCACAGCCAGCGGCCAGTCGCAGCCGCCAGCCGCCAGCCGCAGCCGCCAGCGACAATAAATATTGAAAGTGTGCAAAATATTACACACGTAAACCAGTCGAGTCGCGCGGCCAAAAGAATCGCAAAACGAAAACGAAACTTTAAACTTGATTTCGGTTTTCAATTATTGAACATTTTCATGGTTTACGCACGAACACGCACACGCACAGTAGACACACACACACACGCACACACAGGGACACAGTTGGTGTGACACTCGCTCATTGACACACAAACTGCAGTCGATCAAACAAGACAAACGCATTAAATAAATGGTCACGATTCCAATGTAATCGGTTTCTAAAAGTTTCCAATACAATCCAATCCACCAAATCCAAACCGCCTTCAACATGAAGTTTGGCAAAACATACGGTTACGGTTACGGTAACGGGTACGGGTACGGGTACGAGTACGGGTATATTCAGGGTATATCTCTAATTGCTTTTTTTTGGCAAACCGATTTCTTGTCTAACGTGTTTTGTTTTTATCGATTTGATTTGATTTGATTCGCGACTTCTTCGCTTAACCGCTTATTGTGATTTTCGCTTAATTTCAGCCTTTAATTATAATTTTACTCGTTCGTTAATTATAATTTATTAGCAATAACAGATATGATATACTTGAAAGTAAGGCAACACAACACACACCATACACCATACAGATCCGCAGATCGCAGCTCTCGGATCGTCAATTCAATTGATTTGAATAGCCACAGCCACAGCCACAGCGGAGACGACACGGCGACGACGACAGAGTAATACAGATCCGCGTTCAACGACACCCGCAGATCCGCTTCGTGCGCGGCGAGCTTCGGTTCTCTACTGAGCAGAGCCGCCACGCCACCGTGGGGCTTCAAACACTTGTTGCTGCCTCCCGTCCGTCCCCAAAACAAACAAAAAAGCTTTCTCTCACTTCGCTTGTGCTTAAAGCTGCGTGCGTTGCCCCAGCTTATGTTGGACAAGATCGTTGAAGGATTAAACAGCAATACGTATATTGATATATACTATATGTGTGAGCCTCTGGGCAGCTTACAGGATGCGTGTGTGTGTGGTCGTAATTCAAATCACAGCTAAATGCTTAGGCATAGACTAATTCGTAATTGCATTAATTATGTCATAAACAGGTCACTAGCTAAGGCCAAGCCGCTCCAAACTAGATCTAGACCTTCTCAATTTGGACAAATCTCTCGCGCTTGTACTGATCGTAATAGCTGCCCACAAAGTTGAGGCGACCCTCGTACTTCAGATTCATGATCGTCTTGACCAACGGCGGATGCTCGTTGCCCAGCTCCAGCCAGAGTTTTCCCCCGGAATGCAAGTGACGACAGGCCAGTTCAAAGACCAGGCGAGCCACTCTCAAACCATCCGAGCCGCCATCCAAGGCATTGAGGTTCTCATACCTAGCAAGAGAATGGAATCTATGGAATTATAAAATCATCACTGCGACTGGCGACTTGCACTCACACAACCACTTCGGGATGGAGAAACTGAAACTCCTCCGTCTTCACGTAGGGCGGATTCGATATGATTAAGTCATACTTCTTATCCTTCAGTGGCTCTGGCATGTACTGATCCTCCTCCATGGTGTGATTGTGCACCTGGAAACGGTCCTGCAGACCCAACGACTTGGCATTCTCCGCAGCCAGAACAGTGGCCGCCTTACTCCGCTCGATGGCCGTGGCCTCAACCTGGGGCAGTGCATGCAGCATGGACAGTGACATGGCGCCCGACCCACAGCCCACTTCCAGCATATTCACATGCTTCCGATCCTTGTAGTTCTCGATTACCAGACGCACAAACTCCTCCGTCTCGGGGCGTGGAATGAATACAGTGGGCGCCGTCTTCAAGGTAATGTCCATGAAATCCCATTCGCCGATGATGTGCTGCAACGGCATACGGGCACAGCGAGCCTCCAGGAAGCGCTCAAAGTCCGCCAGTTGCTTGGAATCGAACTGCAGCTGGGAAAAGTTATCTGGAACGGTGTTCTGTAGGCGGGGGGAGGTTAGATGAGGTTAGTTATGGCCATCAAATATGTCTTGAATGCTATTTTCTGACTGATACTTTACAAATTTACGCTTCAACACATGGGACACAATACATTTCAAATTGAATTCGGTGTCTGGGACGCCAGCGTCCTTCAGCTTCTCCTCCCATCCCTGTAATGCTTTGGTTACGTCCACCAATTGTCCGCCAGTGGAATTTGTCCCACTTCCGCTGGTGCTGCCGCCACTGCCGCTGCTGCTGCTGCTGCTGGTGGCATAATTATAATGCGTCAGTGCGCGCGAGGTCAGGCGCATGGACCGTGTCAAGTATTTAAACATAATTTAGCCTTATTATCTAATTTCGATTTTATCAACAAATTTTGACTGCACTGCAGTCTTTTGATATTTTACCAACACTGGTAAACGTTGATCTCTTATCGATTGCTAGGAAATCGGTTGACAACTATCTGTAAGTGTGACCGTAATGCAGAAAGTGTGACTGCTTTGCTAAATGGGTTAATGGCCGTTATTTTTCTTATCAATAAATTAAAAAATGGTTCCTACTCTGCGTTTTAAATGTAGAGTAACCTTTGAAAGGGTTTTATCAGCTGTCGTAAATAAACTTTCTTTACATTTGTACAATTGCACTCCTTTCCTAGGCTGATAAAAATGATGGATCGCAATTATCAAGTGCAATATTTATTTGCTCTATGATCAAATAAACCATTTAACAGCCTTGTAAATAGTTCAAGACACTTGTGCATACACATGGGATCGGTCGAGAGTGTAGTTCCGTTCAGTTTACTCTTCCTATCTAGATTGAATTCCAGAGAATTGAAAAACGTATCACTTTTTTTGCCATACTTATCAATTTTTTTTATTTTACAACATATTAAAATATTCATACCATTATATGTGTATTGTATATATTCACATTACGATTGCACAATTTTTTTTTTACCGAAAAACGAAAAAAGAACAGAAAAATTAAGCAACAAAATTTTACAAGTTTCCTTTAAGTACTGAAAATTTATGGAATTTCCGTCGTTGCTCTGTCTTGATGGCAGATCGCAACATTTAAATTGAAACGAAGAAAAGAACGAAAAACTATCATCCTCAGTCTATATAGCGATGCTGCGCAGTCAGAGATGTCCGTGCAGGGGATCGCGTGTGTCCCTTAGGTAAATGGGACTGGTGAACGATTTGCCCTCGACCTGCGAGGCGAGATTCTCCCCGGCGTACGTGACGAACGGCGAGATCTCACAGATGTCACCGTGCACAATGCCGCCGGCGGTTTCAATGTACTTCTTGTGTAGCCGATGCAGGTCCGATCGGGCCGTGCTGGGGCAGTCCTTGCCGGCCACATCGGCATTCTTCAGAGCGCTAAACTCCTCGTCACGCGGCACTTCCATGGCCACAAACTTTTGGGCAAACTCGAACACATCGAACACAAACTTCTCGATCTTGATGCCATTGGGCTTGTCCGGGGTCAGACGTTTCCCGGCATTGTCCACAAATGGGATCTTCTTCTTGGCCACGTGCAGCTTCAGCTCTTGCTCGAATTTGTGGCCAATATCCTGCAGGAAACTGGCGCTGAAGAAGTGATTGCAAATATTCCCAGCGCTGAATGTCAGCCTGCCGTCTGAGTTGCGCATCTCCGCTGTCTTGGCGGAGATCTCACTGTACTCCACCACCTGGTACTTGCCATCGACAATGGCCACCACGCCCACGGGCTCATTGGGGGCTGCCTTCTCCACCACCTTGGCAGCGCAGTCGGCCTTCTCCTGCACGCAGTAGCCAATGAAGACGGGATCGGCCACCTTGATCAGTATATTGTCCACACTGTGGGCATGCAAGTAGAGCACTCCCCGCTTCTGCATGTCATCCAGTATGCCCTGGCGCCGCATGGCCCTGTAGATGCCTCCGTTTCCGTCCGGGGCACGTGCCACTCGATGCTTCTCGTCCAGAATGATGCGTCCATCGTATTCGAAGCATGGAAGTGAGCCCTGCTCGAAGAGCAGCACATTCTCCGGCTTCAATCCGAAGAAGTTGTTGGCCACAAAGTAGTCGTATGTCGGTTGGACTGTGTGCTCCGAGGTCATGATGTACCAGACGATATGTCCCCGTTTTCCGTTCGCCTCCTGGGCCAGCTCCTCCAGCTTCAGAATGCGTTCGCCCTGGATGCGGAACAGAGATTTTCTCGACTGCAGTCCAACATCGTACATTCCCTTGGGATGATCGAAGCCAAGTCGTGTGCCTGCAAGGAGTAGGGAAGTACAAGGAAATATACAAGGAAAGATCCCTAGATTCCAATTTATCTTCAAAAGCAAGGCATTGATCCATCAGTCATCCAATAACAAGAAGTGCAACATATTCAATTTCCTACCCTGTTGGCCTTAAAAACATGTTTCTTATTTTTCTTTTTCTTTTTTGGGCTTTACGCTTTGTCTTTTGTCCCACACACACATTTTAACATTTAAGCGGCTCCCCAGAAGGTCAGCCGCACTACCGGTTTTTAATTATCAGTTGATATATGCAATTTATCGGTTGGTGAACCATACTCTCCGCCATGGACTCCCTCTAGAGAGTGGGTAGCACTGGCCACTGCCCCGTTTCTAGCCGGGGAATGGCAGCACTGTTCCTCCTACTCGTACGAGCAGTACCGTTGTCTGGAGTTGTCTACGTGCAATAAATACTACAAATGGTCAGGCCCACTATAAGGTACAACGCCCTGCCCCTACCACTACCACTACCAGTGTCGCTGCCACTGCCCCAGCCCGGCTTTTATCTCTTGATTGTTTCGTTTGATTTCTTCCAAGTCAATTACGTGATTCGACTGCACCTCTCTGCTGGGTCTTTCTGCTGCTCGGTTCACTCCCTCGCACTCGCACACACTCAAAACGGGAAAGGAAATGTCAAATGCCGCTAACATTTCAATATGGCGCTTGAAAAAGAAGAGTTCAATGTAGATCAGACTTGGGGGATACTCTGTACTCGGAGTAGCAAAGGATCTTGTTTTAAGTTCAGCTATAGCTGAATATGGTTGTTCTTTCTGGCTGGCCAAAACCTGGCTATTTTTTTTAGCAGCTATACCTGAATATGTTTATTCTTTCTGGCTGTTTCATATACCCTTCTCCTCTAGGGTATTACTACAGAAAAAAAAGAAAGGCAGTGACTGGCCATAAGAACGGCTTACATTTTGTTGCAGGAGGCGTGTGTGTTGGGGTTGGTGTGTCTTGCACATGGAATTACAAAGCCAGCAACAACAATCATGCAGCTGCTTGAGTGGGCAGCTGATTGAGATTGAACGTCCGTCTGTGTGTTGTTGTATTCTGTATTCCGCGCTCTGTCTCTGGCTCGATTTTTATATCAAGTTAATTAGTTTTTTCACACCACCACACAGACATACAGACAATGCCGCTGCTGTTGTTGGTGTTTCTCTTTATTTAAGTTTACATTTTGTTTATTGCACATCAAGGCAGAAATGAGAGTGGAGCGGAGTGGTGTGTGGGTGGGTGGGTGGGTGGTATGGTGGTCTATCTGATTGTGGTATCTCATATCAGATGGAAACAAATAAAACAGAAACAAATATAGAACTGAGCGAGTTCCTCTAAACATGCAGAAAAGTTTAGTCATCAGTTGATGCCCTTGAGCTGCAGATAATTTAAGAGTTTTTAGGGAATTCCAAATGAAATTGAAAGCAAAATGGTAGTCGAAAAAATCATATTTTGTATACCAGCTATTTTTTCAAAATTCTTTCTACATTTTTGCTATATTATATGTAATGTTTCCCATCGCCCATCTGAGTTTAAATCTCATTTAGTTCAAACTATGATGAATCATTCTTTTTGGAATATACTAAGATAAGCAGATAATCTATATAATCGCCTAAGCCCTAAATTCTAATACAAACACTAACATAAATGCTCCTATTATAATTCAAACCAAAAAAACACCTTTGGCTAGTCATTTGTGTTAATTAAACACAAGTGTTTGTTGTCCCATTGCTCCCCCCCCCATTTGGGGATTGTGTAACCTTCACTTACCTTGTCCGCCCGCCATAAGCAGCACAGCGACATGTCCGTTGCTGATCTGACGCAGTCCTTCATCCCGATAGGAGGCCAGCTTCTCCTCGGGGGTCCGTGCAATGGATATCACCTTGCCCTCGGGTATGGGCTGAAGGCGATCGTCCAACTTGATGCCGTTCTCGTTCATCGAGACGGTGGCCCGATCGAAATACTGTTTGATCTCATCCAGATTCAGTTCCTCGATGTCCCGCACCAGATCGGCGCGTTCGTTAGGTGTCAGCTCGGGCCAAAACTTCAGCAGATGCTCCTGGTGCACCTGGGCGAGTCGCGTCTGCAGCGACAGGTAATCCGTCATGGTTGGTGTGGGTATTGCTGGTGTGGATTTTGAGGTGGCACCACAACTGGCTGATGGAGTAGATGGAGAGCAGTTAGCGGATGTTGATTTAGCTAATGGAGTAGTAGTCGCGAGTAGTAGTAGTAGCAGGCTGGTTCATGTACTTTTCTGTCCAACTGTTGTCTCTACCCCCGTGTTCCGTGCGTGTGTGGAGCAGTGATAATATGACGAGAGAGTGCGATAAAAAACGGCCGAGACGGAGCCAGAGTCAGTAAACGTTTCGTTTTTCTTTTCTTCGGGCTTCAGAGCGCCTTCGCGAACCGTTATACGTGGTAGCCAAAGCGCAACTGAGAGCCAAGCGATCGCCCTCAGTAGTTTTTCTTGCTCAAAGTGGAGCTGCCCCACTGCCTCGGCGGCCTTCCGTCTGTGTCTCGCTGTCTCTCTGTCTTTGTCGCTGTCTTTGAATGGCAGGCGCGCATGTGTCTTGGTTTTGTGTTGTGGAATGCGCCAGTGTTTGTGTCTCTGTTTTGACGTATTCGCAGGCAGGCGCGTTATTAACATGGCTATGTTTAATGATACCCTGTAAAAGTATGATCTGCATTTGGGAGTGCGAAATGATGCAGAAACAGTCGTTATATTGGAAACCCAATCGTGCACAAGTAAATCTTCTTCTTGGGCATTCCCTAGGCCATCTTTCGACAGCCTCGTTATGGTTTTTGGGCGCTGCTACTGCAATCGACTGGCTGCGGGGCAAAATTTGCACAAACCAACCTCCCTCCCCCCTGCCTACAGTGTGGTGTTGCAAATGCAAACCCAAACGGCCCTGAACGATACAGTGGCTCAAGTGAAAGTAAGAGGTGGCCCCGGGCTCCGATTGGCAACAAGGAAACACTTAAGGGCAGGCGGGCAGGCCAGTTCCTGATAAACAAGTTCCCACTGGAGGAGGGAGGCCTACAGAAACTAGTTGAATGGGTTAGGCCACAAGTTATTGGAAAGGTTATGGATATGGCATTTAAATAAGCCAAGAATCGACCACAAATTTTATACGAGGCACTCGACGGTGACTCCAATCTGCTGGTCTCGTCGGCCGGTTTGTTTGGTTTTGGTTTTTGTTTTTGCCACGAAGCCAAAGAGCCAGAGCGATCCAAGCTATATTAAACAGAAGGTAAGGCAGAGCATGTATTGGCATCCGCTCTCCCGGAATGCCCGACCTTTTATGTAGTCTACTTTGGGCTGCTCCAGCTGCTGCCGAAATACACACGTAGCCATAAAAAACAACAAAATCCCCCACCAACACAGGCCCCCAAAACAAAAAAAGGAAATAAACGCGATTGCCCACAATTTGTTTTCCGCTGCTACGAACTCTTATCGCGGCCGTTAGGCCTTGCCGTTTCGTTTTATCATTATCAATATACGAGTTGTCCTCTCTTATTGTACACTCACCATTGCGATGGCGCCGCACATTAGTATGCTGGTGCTGCAGCAAATTGTAATTGTGGCGACCCATTTCTGTGGGAGGCACTTGACACAGAAGAATATTGGAGCTTGCACTTGCACTTGCACTGCCCTATGCCCTATGCAATATCTTGCTATAATGCCCTTGCCTTCACCAGCTTTCGCTATGCCATAATTTTGTAGGGCGCAAGTTGACTAATTTAAAACATAGGCACTCTATAAATTAACTTAAAAATACAATTTTTGGAAAAACACGACTTGGAGCCCCTAAGCAGAGTGACCCTGCGGATTTATCGATTAAATATACGGTCTGACCATCAGAATGTATACCGTCTCATTTTCAAAATATACGAACTTAACCCACTTAGCCCCCACATTATAAACTTGAGTGAAACGGTGGAAAACAATACCATAAGTGCGCTAAAATTCTTCAAGTTTAATAACATTTTCTTCGATTTTTATAAACTTTTCGCTTGTCAAGCAGCGATATAGACATTTGTATACCCTATGGCCTTTGATTAGTATTAAAATTCTGTTTTCCAATCTGATTTGATTGGAATGAGGTGTTTTCTCTATATTTATCTCGATTCCTGTTCGAAGTCTCTGCAAGAAGACCATAAGCTGCAAAATTTCTTTGAGAGATTTCTCAGTTCTATAATATCCTTTTTCCCAGGGTATGCAGAATGTTGCTTATTGCGTGCCCAAGTTGCGGGACAGTGTTGCTCATTTTTCGGTAAAAGTTGCTAGCCATACTGTTTCCGAGGGTAAAACATGTTATTGTTTTCCAACACTACAAAGGAATAAGACTAATTTCAAAATTAAATTAATTAATTAAATTGAAATTAATTTAATTAAATTCTCTTTGACTACTGATTGATTTATAGAATTGCTTTTGGGCGTTTACCCACTGTATTACATCGAAAAAAAAAACTCCAATTGGTTTTTTGGCTTTTTTTTTGTTAAATATATTTACAATTATGAACTAAATAAAGCATTATTTTCAATTACATGTAAGGACTACAACAGAAAGTATGCATCTATGTATAGGCTCTAGTTATTCTCAAATTTACTGGAAGGTTTTCTCTCTCATATTTCACGGTCCTTAGGAGCACGGACCGCGGTGTGCGCAGCAAGCAAGTGTTAATCTAAAGGACTCTACAATTTCACGAACGAACGAACGGTAATTACAAGAGGGGCGAGGGGGTAGATACGTACTTGATGCAGAAACATACAAAACATGGGCGTAAATCATTAATTAGATCATTCTTTTAAATATCAAAAAATTCATTTATGTTCAAAACGAAACACTGTCTAAGCCGATGACGACGTCGTCGGGACGTCGTCCAAGTTAATTAGCGTAGCTCCACCATCTTGAGGATCCGCTCCAGACACAGGAGCAGCGGTGCCATCTTTCTGTGGCGGAGCCGGCATTGGTATTGCAATGGTACTCATGGTGCTTATCATTCGCGGCTCGGCCCGCGACGTTGTGATGGGCATCTGAGCGGAGCTGCTGGCGGGCTTGAGGAAGTCGGGCTGCGGTGTCTGAGCCGGCCCAGGACCATGACTATGACCAGCTCCACTATGACTATGCCCAGCCCCATGGCTATGACTGTGTCCAGCTCCGTGGCTGTGATGCTTCTGCTGCTGGTGAGGCGGATGCTGGTGATGATGGTGGTGATGCTGCTGCAGCTGCGGCTGCTGGGGATAGGACTTGGGCAGCTGGGCATGCCGCGTGGAATCGGTGGCCTTCAAGCGCTCACTCAAAGCCTTCAATGCAATTTGCCTGCAAGCGAAACGATTTTTAGAACAGTTTGTGTTATCAGCATCGTAGTTTCACTTACCGCCTGCGCTCAATATCATGCGGATCCGCACCCGGCATTTGCACTGAGATCGACGTCAGGCTGGCCGTTGATATCGTTCGCAATGGCGTGGGCGTTTTGACCACGCCCGCTCGCAAGCAGCAGTTGTAAATGGGATTTACCAAAACACTGATAAACGGCTGCGAAACGTTCGGAAAGAAGCTAACAAATGTGAAGCTCTCAGAGCTGTCGCCACGCCCATTCGGATGATGCTGATAAAAACGCAAGTAGATCCATGAGACCAGAGAGCCCGAGGCAAACATGGCCGGATATGTGCCATCCAGTAGGCCAACAGCCCATGAAATAATTGCCATTATGAGCACGGTTAGAGGAACGTTCCTTTAGGAACAATATAAACAATAAGAAAATCAAGACAATCAGCATTCAATCATCATGCGATTACTCACCTATTGGTCAGACGTCCATAGCGGGTCTTGAAGATCAAATGATCGGGCATTATTTGCCTCACGGCCACACAAATGCCAGCCACATACCCGGCCAGGCCATGTATATGCACATCGAACAGAATGGTTGGATTCTTGGTCACCATATAGTAGAATAAATAGTAGATGGTAGTCAGCAGCGAGACACCGAAATTGCTCAGGGCGAAGAACTTGAACATCTCCAGCTGGCCCCAGAGCGGCTCGAGCATCTTGCCACACAGCCCGACAGTGACGACATCAACGGCCACCTCCCACCAGTGCAGCTCGATGAAGCAGAAGGTGAATGCAGTCCATATCCAGAACTTTCCATTGGGCAATATGTAGCCCGGTGTGACGCTCAAGAGGAGGATGGCCTGATCCGAGAAGGAGAGCAGGTAGCCGAAAGTGGTCACCACGCAGATGAGCGTTATCACCGGCGAGGTGTTATGCAGCAGGGCGTTCAGCTGTTGCCATATATAGGGCCAGTTTCGGGCGAGTGGAGCTGACATGGCAACTCGAACGGCGCTGGAGAGTCTGATGATTTTTCTGGCTGGAGAACTTCACTTTCTTGTCTGATCTGTTTTTATTCAGCCTGCTGCATGCGAGTCCCGATGCTGTCCTGTGTTAAATGCGTATCGGGCTTCGTGTGCTTCGCGATACCAGACGTTCTTGTAGCCTCCAATTTGCACAAATTTTTGTTTTATTTACGATTGTGTTTCACTTTATTTCTCATTTTGTTGCACCAGTGTGACCAGTCGCTAAACTACTCAGAATACCTCCAGTGTTGATAATATTTGTTGGCAAAATACGGCTAGATTTCGTAGATGGGAAATCCGAAAAGAGCTGGAATTAAATATGATTAGATGAATGTAAATTACAGAAGGAAACTTTTCCGATTCCATAAAACGTATGCATTCTTGATCAGCACAAAATCATATACATTATTCCCGTGGGTGACTTCTCTGCTAAACTCTCCACCTTCCATCGCTCCCTGGCGGAGCTAGATCTGACGGAAAAAAGCTGGTTTAGCTATCGTAGGTCACACTGATAGGTCGATAGCAATTGAGATCGATAATCTGGTAGGGCGCGTAGTTTTCCGTTTAAACTTAATTTAAGAGAATTTGCGTTGATTGAAAAGCTCACTTTATAATTAAAAAAGTTATCTAATTTACGTTTTATTATGACAATTTGTTTGAATGTGTTCGTTTGATGTACATCTTCGTTTTAATAATTTCAATATTCTCCCTCTTGTCTTGGTTTTAAATATAATTCATTTGATTTAATATTTAAACAATTATTGCATTGACATTCAATCAATTCGCAGAAATATTGAACTCAAGCAACGTAGTCTCACAATTGAATACAACTAAAAACTATTCAAAATAAAGTTTCTCTCGTTCATTATGTACGCTTCGGTATGGTAGAAAACGCCTTAAAAGTATGCTGATAGTGGGAATTCGGACGTAAAAAAAAACAAAATACGGAATTTAGATTGTTTTTTTTAATGGGCGAGCGAGCGTGTGAGAAATATGATGAAGTATTGGTTGATTGCATTTCGGATCGACTGCTTAGAACAGCAGCGTGCCCATGCCGCCCATTTCAGATTGTTCCTTGACGAAAATCTCAAAGTACTGGTAGATGATGGTCACAGCCAGCAGGATACCCGTGCCGGAGCCGATGGCGCCGAGGAAATCGGCCATCACCGACAGTGCACCGATGCAGAGACCGCCGAAGGCAGCCGCCGTCGGGATGTAACGATTCAGCTCGTGGATCATGGAGTTCTCGCGATGGCCGCGCATCACCATGTGCTGCTCCTTCAGCTGCTTGGCAACCTGCAGAAAGCAAAGGAACCAAGTTAGTTTTTCCTCAATTACCAGTACCAAACATCAGGGACACTTACATCCTTGGCTGAGCTGCCGGACACATCGATCCAGGTCTTGGAGAAGAACGCACAGGAGCCCAACATGAAGACAATGTAGAGCAGGGCATGGATGGGGTCTGTGAGTATGTGGCCGACGCTCTCAGGCGGCGACAGATAGTAGCACAGACCACCGATGGGGTAGGAGCGGGCTGGGCCGCCGCCTCCAACATCGGCCCACACGCCGAGCAGGTTGATGAAGAAGTTGCCGTTGAACTTGACGGCCAACATCTGGGAAATCACGTACAAGTTGGAGACCAGAGCCGACTGCAGAATGATGGGAATGTTGGAGGTGTAGAACAGCTTGATGGGATAGCTGCTGTACTGGCCGCGGTAGCGGGCGCTCTTGATGGGTAGATCCACACGGAAGCCTTGGAAGTAGATGACGACAGCGAACACCAGAATGGTGGCCAGCAGGTTCATCAGGTTGGGCAGGTTCTGGCGATAGAAGGCCTCGCGCAGAGCACGAACCTTATCGTTCCTGGTTGCCATCAGGTGGAACAGGGCAATCACAGCGCCCTCGAACTCGGTGCCACGTCCCGTCGTCACCGTGGTGGGGGAGAATGCCTTCCACACGATCGTCTCGCAAATGTTGGTGGCAATGAAAAGGGAGATACCCGATCCCAAGCCATAGCCCTTCTGCAGCAGCTCGTCCAGCAGCAGCACAATCAGACCGGCGGCAAACAGCTGGATGATGATGAGCAGGCAAACGCCGGCTCCAATCTCCGCTGGATCACCGTACATGCCAGTCATCACATAGACGATGGCCTGGCCAATGGTGATCACCATGCCGAACAGCTTCTGGGCTCCGTTGAACAGGGCGCGATCCTTGGGCGTGTCACCGACCTCAATGATCTTCGCTCCGGCCAGCAGCTGCATGATCAGGCCCGAGGTGACAATGGGCGAGATACCCAGCTCCATGAGGGTACCACGGTTGGAGGCCAGGATGACACGAATCCAGTAGAAGGGATCCGCAGAGTCGGAGCTCATGATGCCGAACAGTGGGATCTGACAGCACACCAGGAAAATGAACAGTGTGATGGCGGTCCATAGTACTTTTTCTCTGAATTGGATCTGGGAAAGGAAATTATGAGATTAGGAATTAATTATAAACCCTTTCATTAATTAGCCTTGAACCTAAACTAGGCAAATACTTGTACGAGTGCCGCTATGTTGACCTACATGTGCCGCGAGCGTGTGTGTACGTGGGGGAAATGTTTAAACAAAATCAGGTTTACTCATCGGCATCAGAAAACGTCATCATCGGCTCCCCTTCCCCTATCATATGGTTAACAACAAAAATACACGAGGCTGACGTCGACAGTGGTTCGGCTCGCAACTTCGGGTCGCGCCGTCGCCCGAAGTTTGACGTTTCCACGTCGCGGTTTGTTTTCGCTGCATGTACGAGTGTGTGTGTATGGAAAAAGTACTCTGGCAACAAGTAGCACGCGAAAGTAGTATCCGTGATAAGAAAAGTAGCAGATTCGATGATGTGGAAATTGGACGATTCCTCAATGAAAATGTTTGGCAAAGACAAAATAATATATAGGAACTTTTTTAAAACAAACTCTTTTTCCCAGACAATTAACAAGAAGACGTTTTTTCGATTCTGTGGGAGACTAAGACACGTTAAACTCAAATTTAAGGTGCAAATTAACTTTTTAAATGATCTCTGAATATTGGCGAGTTAGTTTAAAGCATTTTATTTGCCTTTTACCCATATTTTCTTTCATCACTATCATATGCAGTAGCAAACTGTTTGCGTGGCGTTTTGGTTACATTTTTTGACAAGTGAAAGCCAAACGCGTGCGCTGGCAACACTGGCAGCCACCCGACCAATTGTTAACTGCACTGCACACATAAAAACGGCAATAAGCCGCTAAATATTAAACAAATGAATTAACAAACAAATCACTTGGATTCACATCACTTCCCCCCACAGATGTATTGCTTAGATTGAACTTGACTTAAACTTTAGGTACAACTATATTATACTATACACACCTTGCGCTCGGGCTTTGCAATTTCCGGCAGTATACTGCAGAAGGGTTTAATAACTTCGAGGAATTTGACTGCAAATAATGAATGGAAAGGGCTGTGGTTAGACGCGAAACTCAATTTTTACTTCAAGTTGTGTCTTGCAGACCGCACAAATCACAGAACTCGAGGTGCACACCGACACGTAAGCAAAGAGCAAGAGGGGTGTGCACTGGAAGCGGCACTTTGCTTTCACGACAATCACTCTTTGCAAATATGCAGGAATTGTGAACGATCTACTTACTTCCCATTGTGTTTGACTTGTGTTAGCGCGCGTCTGGAAAACTGACGGTCTAGTTGGGTACTTTCTATACAAAAATTAGAAAGTTATAATTCAGCTGCGCAACGAACGCAACGTACGACTGGAAAAACGAAAACCCGAAAACCGAATGTTCAAAAAACGACAAATGACACGACGACGAAAAAATTTCTGACAGGGTCAGTGTGACCGCTAAACCGTCCGACCATGTGAAATATGCCGAAAAGTACGGTCTCATTTAAAAAAGATGCCGTTAAAATACTGACGAGAATCATATTCGTCGATTTTGAAATTCGGGTTGAGATTACTAGCCAACTAGGACCCTCAGGCCTGAACACATAATTTTATACAATAGATAAAACTATTTTCTACAAGACTGGCTAATTTTAAGGACTGCGTTTGGTTGGATTGTTTATAAAATAACGTTTATAAAACTTAAGTGAGCATGACATCCGACGTAAGAAAACGTAAGTGAGCATGGAATGTCACGTCATTTGGTATAAAAAAGGTAATATAGACATATGTATACCCTTTTTCATTTAATTAATGTTAAAATTCTTTTTTTCCACATATTTACAATTTTCGACCCAATAATGCATTTGATGAATTTATTATTACTAACAAATCGATCCCGATACCCATTTTCAGTCTTTATAAGAAAGCCAAAAACCGTAAAATTATCTGAGATAGAGACTGACTAGTTTCTGCAATAATTGGTGCCTAGTAAAACAAACTTTTTTTAAATTCTATAACATCCTTTCGTAGAGGGTATGAAAAATGTTGTCTACGGCGAATTACGTAAGTGACAGTGAAATATGACGTAAGGCAACGTAAGTGAGAGTGAAATGTGAGGCGAATATGTTGCGACGAATTCGCCCTCAGCCAATTCGCTCGCTCGCCGTGAAACGAATATACCGAAAAGAACGGTCTCATTTAAAAAAATACCAGCGATGAAAAAGGAAATTGTTGGGATGATGTTGCTTCCACAAAATCCCTCAAAAAGTCCCAGAAAAAGTCCCAATAATATATACGGCCTGACTTCAAAATATACCGCAATATACCAAAAATATAACGTATTCTGATCTTGATATTCGGTTTGATATTACTAGCCAAACTAGGACCCTCAGGCCTGAACACATCATTTTATACGATTGATCAAACAATTTTCTACAAGATTGACCAATTACAAAAAAATCCGCTTATTGGATTCGGTCTAAAATAAGACTTAAACAGGGAAGGCATTAAACGTAAGTAAGCATGAAATGCACCGTAAAAAAACGTAAAAGAGCACGGAATGTCACGTCATTTATAGGCTTTTTACACTTGGTGCGTTACCTATCGATATCGGAGAAGACGCAAAGAAGCAGGTTTGCCGTTTACACCACAGCGTCTTGCGTCTTTGCGTCTTGGAAGAGGAAGACAAATTTTGTAAACAAAAGAAAATAATGTCTGAAAATCAACAAAATATGTCACAAGACGATCTAATTCTTTTATCTGCGGTGGCGCAAAACGAAGCGAATCTTTTGCATGGAAGTATCTGGGCTATCCTCAGAAAAGTTGCTGTTCATCTTGCAACTGCAACGTCCTCCTCGCGTTTGGACCCTTGTAAGTAAATTGCAGATTATCTCCTCTTATCAATTAAATAATGTATTCTATGTATATGCAATAGCCACGATATGGTTCATTTTGGGAGGAAGATGTTGTGGAGAACTCCGATGCCTTTTTTAAGGAAAATTTCTGCATGGAAAGGAGTACTTCAACATTCTCGTTGGACTGTTGCCCAATCTCAAAAAGAACAAAACTCCTTTTCGACTGACAATCCCTCTGGAGAAGAGAGTAGCCATAGCCCTTTATTGCCTAGGATCGCCTGCGGAATATCGCACGGGAGTCTATTTGGTGTGTGGGCTTTTGTCTGCCTCATATTACTGCAGTTTTGTCGCGAGGTAGTTGCTCAACTTGCTCAACGGAAACAGTGAAAGGATTCAAAGACATGGGATTTGCAGCAAAAAATTTTAAATCAACTATATTGTTGAAATGTTTTTATTAATAATAAAATTAGTTTAAACAATATGTTCTAACCATTACATGAATGTTTGCCCCTTTTTACTCAGTTAAAAATTTTACGCGGCAAAATTTAAATTTGAATATACTGTTTTTTGTTGTTATTAGTGCTGATAGTTCCGCTGATTAGGCACAACAGCACGAAAATTGCTGTTATGCGCACAGAAACATAGTATTTAACTACCGAAATACCAAAACGCAGTTGCGTCGGAAAACGACGCAACTTTTTGCCACCACTAGGGCCCTATGCCAAACCTATGTAAAAAAAACTGCGTTTCTGGGAGGACGCAAAGAATCAAGACGCAGCCTCAGTGTAAACGGCACCTTAGAAACTAAACCGGTGGTATGGACTTATTTAAACCCTTTTTAATTAATGTTAAAATTCTTTTTTCCCAGCTGCTTTAAAATATAATTAAGCTAATCTGCAAATATAATTTTAAATCTGTCTGGGAAAGGAAATGGTTAAAATATTCATATAATCCTTAAAATAAATAGTTAAAAACATTTGCATCATTTTTTTAGAGCATTTCTTTAGAACTACAGTGAATACAACTTTGATCAAATGGGTTATCGGTATCGGTTTCACCCCTGATTTGATGAGCGGACAATTGCCAATTTAAAAAAAAAAACATCGATAGAAGAGATTTGAAGTTTGAACTTGAACAGAACGACAGGACAGAAAATTGAAACGATTCATGAATAAGCGATTAGTTTATTGGTTTTAAAATCGTTTACTAAACATCGAATTCTTAGAAGTAAAGAAAGCTTTTCCTTCGTGTTACGGAATTGAATATATTTATGAGGTAATTGATCAACAGAATTGAACCGAATATGTTGCAGTTTAAAATACATGTGTTGATTCCTTTTGAAAACATTTTACTTTGGACGAACCATCATTTGCATTACTTTAAACGAATAGTTAAAATCGCCCCAAGTGTACCAATACATTCCCTTATACTTCATGATTTCCACTAATCCATCCACATACATGCCGAAAGGTTGACTGAAATGATGAGATTAGAAGCAATTATTAAAAGACAAAATGTACAGACATACCAAAGGGTACAACTGTCGTGCCACCAGGGATTCATTTGGGTAACTGCACAGTTCTCTGTCGGCCTGCTATCGTTGTCCCTGTCGTAGGTGGTAAATCTCTGGTTCTGGCTGACTCTCATCGAATCCCCGGCATCTCCAGTGAAGGTGCCCAACCTTGTCATTCGATAGAAGTCATTTTCACTTTCAATGTAGAACTCGTCGTATCTGGCGAAGCGTGTGTTCCCATCGAAATCCTCCAGGTGTACGTATAACTCTTGGGTCTGTAACTTCGTTATGGCATGCAGCTTATCCAATCCTATAAAGAAGTCGCCGGTGATGTTCCCGAATCCCCTCTTGTACTCCTCCCAGTTTCGAAAGAAATTAAGAACTCCGTTTGTTCGACGAGCGATCACAGTCCAGCCAGGACCCGCGATCTTTGCATCGCAGAAAACTTGAAAGGGTTCCAGATTCGGTAGGATTACAGTATATACACCGTGGGCCCTGGGATCAGTAGGACACCTGCTATAGAGATCCTCAAAACCCAGTCTACTCTCCGTTCCGCTTACGACACTCTGAAAGTAGGTTTATGTTTACTATTTCTTGTTTTTCTTCGTATAATTACACTCGAGACATTACCATTGCAACATCTGTTAGTCCTGTGCTGCTTTTGCAGAGAAATAACACTAGCATCCAGGAGTATGCATACGTTGACTGCATGATTACCAGGTGAGGACTGACTGCAGAATGCCATTCAATTGCGGCCTTTTATATCTCCTTTTAATCTTGATTTGTCTTATCACTCAATTACTTTTTGGCTGATTGCAAGACTTGTAAGTGAACTTGTAACATTTGTTATTAATTTTTCAAGAATTTTGACCTTTAAAGGGTTCACATGAAATGTGGTTTAAACAAAGATAACAAAACTCCATTCTATATACTTATACATATACATACGTACTTTTTGTATTCAACCAATGAAAATCGTCAAAATTCTTGTGAAAACGATAATGTAACTGCTAAAAATTGTAAAGATTGGTCATTGGTCAAAAACAAAAATCCCGTATTTTGGGATATTGTTGCATTGTCACGTCATTGAATACTTGTTGCTTGTCAACCGGTAGTATCGACATTTTGTCCACTGCCGACAACTGATGTTTATGTGCTTAACAGCACATTCTCGTACTTTTCTGTCTATAAGCGAAACTATCCCCACTCACTAACAGTTGATCTGCATATATAATTTTTAAATATGTCTGAGGAAGGAAAAGGTAAAAATATTCATATAATCCTTAAAATAAATAGTTAAAAACATTTGCATTATTTTTTTGAGAGCAAAACACCGATGTTTTTCCAGACCTGTGAATACAACTTTGATCAGATGGTTGATCGGTATCGGTTTCAACCCTGATCTGATGAGCGCGGACAATTGCCAATTAAAAAAAAAACATCAACACAAGAGATTTGAAGTTAGAACTTGAACTGCGATAAGTTTATTGGTTTTGAAATCGTTTATAGACACTAAATATCGAATGCTAGGAAAGTTTTCCCTGCGTATTACGGAATTGATCAAAAACAGAATGTATTGCAGTTTAAAATATATACATATGTTGATTCCTTGTGAAAACATTTTATTTTGGACGAACCATCATTTGCATTACTTTAAGTGAGTAGTCAGCGCGCCAAGAACTCCATCTCATTCCCTTCCACGCCATGTCTTCCCGGGTACCCCTTAGATACATGCCGAAAAGGTTACTGAAATTATGAGATTAGGTAGGGTTTCGTTTAAGATTAAAGTTATTATTTAAACATCACACTTACCTGTCGGTACAACCATTGTGCCACCATGGGCCCAAGCGAATCACTGCACAGTTTTCGTTTTTCCAGTTGTCGTTGTCCCTGTCGAACGTTGTAAATTTCTGGTTCGGGTTTTTATACATCGCATGGCCCGCATCTCCAGTAAATCTTCCCAACTTTGACATCCGATATGAATCATTTTCACTTTCGATGTAGAACTCGTCGTATCTGGCGAAGCGTGTGTTCCCATCGAAATCCTCCAGGTGTACGTATAACTCTTGGGTCTGTAACTTCGTTATGGCATGCAGCTTGTCCAATCCTATGAAGAATTCGCTTACAAGATCCCCAAATCCTCTCTTGTACTCCTCCCAGTTTCGAAAGAAGTTCACATGTCCGTTTGTTCGACGAGCGATCACAGTCCAGCCAGGACCCGCGATCCTTGCATCGCAGAAAACTGGAAAGGGTGCCAAATTCGGTACCGTTACGGTATATATACCATGGGCACTGTAATCCATAGGACATCTACTGGGATCCTGAATACCCAAAGCTTCAATATTCTGAAAATTCTCCGTTCCATTTTCGAAACTCTGAAAGTAGGTTTTTTCTTTGCTAAATCTCTTAATTATATCTTTTAATACTCTTGAGACTTTACCACTGCTACATCTGCTAATCCTGTGCTGCTTTTGCAGAGAAATAACACTAGCAACCAGGAGTATGCATACGTTGACTGCATGATTACCAGGTGGCGACTGACTGCAGAATGCCATTCGATTGCGGCTTTTATATCTCCTTTTAATCTTGATTTGTCTTATCACTCAATTACTTCTTGACTGATTGCAAGACTTGTAAATAAACTCGTAACATTTGTTATTAATATTTCAAGAACTTTAATCTTTTAATAACCAAAAAAAAACCATATATATCCCATTACTACCAGCTGTCCACCGAATCTCAAAGTGCCATTGCCTACAGCGAGGGCCGAGGAGCGATTCCTAGACAAGGCACTACGCTGCCTGACCTTATGATTTTGATATCAGAAATCAGCAGTATCCTTATAGTTTTTCATAACCCTAGCCTTAGCCTCAGATTTTGTTTGTAAAACATTTAAGTATTTAAAAATTGAGAAAACATTTAAGATTAAAAAGAGGTTTTTAGTAGAACTTTGAGAGACTTAAAATTCCAGAAGAGATTTGCAGTTTGAACTTTGAATTTATGAATGCGTGACCTGCTTTATGACTTAATTATGACTTATTCGATCGAATATTGATTATATGTACATAGAAAGGATACAAAGAGTTCTGGGAGTGTAGAAATATTGAAGAGATGTTCATCGGAAAACCCGCATGTTTCCCTTCCCTTACTTATAACGTTCAAAGGCGATTGCTTGTACTCGTACCCATCGATAATGTATTGAATTGAATTTAAAAAATATTCGATATGAAAATAGATGGTTATATAGATGGTTATCGAATATAATATCGGCATGAAACTCGAAAACGATACGGTAACGACGCAAACGTCAGAGCTATCCAAACTCTCCACACTCTCCAAAAAACAAATGCAAAGCAACAATACAAACACACGCACAGTCAATTTAAGCAGTCGTAATATATATGGATTGTCATATAATAGAGAGCGTTCGACACAGACACAGCATACACATATGCGTGAAAAACTAGCTGGCAACAACGATAGTTGATATAGCTGATATAGTCCAAATGTCAAGTAAAACTATCAGAACGCTGAGAATAGATATTATAAATTGAGTGCAAGTATTTAATGCAAAACCATGGCTGCGTCGCTTATCTGTGTGGATATAAGCTCGGAATCGGAGGATGAGGTAAAGCTATAATCGGTCGATTTTGTGTGTTGAAAAGTACAGTTGTATTTTAAATAGGGTTTGTGCGTAAGTGTATGTGTATTACAATGTATGTGAAATTAATTTTTTCGCGCTGCTTTTATTGAGAGCGAAACACACATACCAGTGCAAGTGAGAGTGCTGCCAGACCAGCAGTGTAGAGTTTTGATGTCTTGCACTTGCAATGGGCCCAATATTGTTAATTACGTTAGCTAAAACCAGTTGATTGTGTGCGTGCAGTAGTCTCTCTCTCTCTCTCCGGAGTAACTTTATTTAAGGCGTAATTCATCAGGAGAACCATTGAATCGGCGAAAAAGTTTCGAAATTCAAAGAACTGCACATTACGCGCGCTCTCTCTCATTCTACACAACTCATACAGGCACACACAAACAAGCACACATACATATGTGAAAGCATGCTCAACACTGCATGCGGCGCCAGTTTTGTGCGGTTTTGTTTTCATTCAAAATTTAAAAACTCCGAGCCAACAGGTAGCCCAATTCTTAGGCAAGGTCTTGTTGGAATCCATCTAATTCAATCACTTAACACCTCTTGCAGTCTCCTCCTGGCGCCAAGCGACGACGCCTGGAGAAGCCCCGCAATGGGACCGCAAAACAGAGCCAGAGCCTGCCGGAAAAGCTGATGAATTTACCAAAAGCGTCCGTGTCAGGAGGCGGAGGAGTGGGCGGCAGACTGGGATCCCTGAGTGGAGCAACAGCAGTAGGAACAGCATCCAATCCACCTGAATTGCAGCCTGTCAAGCCTATGCACATACCCAGTGGCATTACAATCACAAAGCACGGAAAAAACGTAACCAGCAGCAGCAATGGGATGGTCATCACATCGATTGCCTCCATGCATGAATTTAACAATAACAGCAATATCTTTAACAACAACAATAATAATAATAAGAATAAGTCACAGAAAACGCCAATGGCTCAGAAAGCTGCCTGGTCGGCGAACAACAAGCCTCTCGGACAGAGCATTATGATAACCAGTGTGTCGCCCAATCACCAGGCGAAGCCGACAACCACCACTCTGCCGATGAAGATGGCGCCTGGTCAGCAGGTGAAGCTGACGCCCGCCCAACAGGTTAAGCTTACGCCCATTCAACAGGTGAAGACGACACCTATGCCTACGCCCAACCTCCAGGCGAAGCCAACCGTTGGCAACCAGGCGAAGCCTATGCCCAATTTCCAAGTGCAGCAGACTTCCGTTTATCGCATGAAGGCTACACCTGTTCCCGGCTACCAGATGACGGCGTTGCCCAACCAGGCCAGGATGACGCCCACTAACCAGCTGAAACCGATGCCCAGTAATCAGATAACAGTTTCGGCAGTGGCCCCCAAGCCAGTACCCGTAAATCCAGTGGTATCCAAGCCGACGGCCCCTAAGCCAGCGGCCGCCCAACAGCCCATGGCAATGCCCCAAAAGCAGCTGCCACTGGCGGCTGGGCCGCCAAAGAATCAGCCCAATGCCACTACCGGCCTGCAAGAGAAAACCACAGCCAGGCTGAGCATGCCACAGCAAAAGATGACGGCGGGACAAATGCATCATCAACATCAGCTGCAGCAGCTACAGCAGCAAAAGAAGCAACTGGCCCAGCAACTACAGGAGGCTGTCCTGAGCAGTCCGCAGTATCAGACGCAGCGGGTGTCGATGATCCAGCAGCAGCAGAAACCGCAGCTGCCGTCTCCGCCGGCTCAGAAGCCGCCGATGGCACAGAAACCACTGCCCACACTGCAGAAGGCACCGGCGAGAGCAGAAACGCCTCAGATGCAGCAAAAACAACAGCCGCATCAGATGCAGCGGGCGCCGCCACCTGCTCATCTCGTCCAGAAGCAGACACCGCCGCCACTGCAGATGATTTCAACGCCTCCCCCGCCAGCCCACAATCCTGCGGCCAAGATCAATCCACCAGCAGCTCGAACTCCATCCGTTCTACAGATTACACCCGTTCCCCGGGTTCATTCTGGCCTCACAATGAAGCAAGTGCCCAACACAACCTCCAGTGCCGCTCGCACGCTGCCATACAAGAGCTCCGGCAGCAAGTCGGGCACGCCTCCGATGACATCCCATCTGCAGTCGTTTACGGCCAGTGCCGCGCCACCGCAACGCCTGCTGGCCACACCACCGCACTGTCCAGCGTCGCTCAACGAGCCGCTGCTGGTGAATCTTCCGCCCACCACAAGCATTACGCCCCAGCTGACGCCCACAACAACGCCGCCGCCGGCAGGGACAATGCAGCACCAGCAGCTGGCCAAGGGGTCCGCCTTCAAGCTGAACTCCCTGCCAGGCGCCAGCATCTCTCCAGTGCCCTCGAAGCCGGCAGGCAACATCAAGCGAATACAGCCGATCACAGTGCTCAAGAAATCTGATGAGGATTGGCGCCGGCATCTGGCCCAGCAGCATCTACAGCACCAACATCAACTCCAGATGCAGCAAAGGCAACGCGACCAGCAGCCGGCGCCGCCAACCATTGTTCTGGTGGAGTCCCCGCCCACCACGCCGCCCACAGAGAAACAGGAAATGGAGAGCAGAACGAATCACACAGAGAAGGCGCTGATACACCCGATTACGGCGGCACAGAGAAAACCGAATAGGATTAAGCCATCGGCACCCAGAGTCAATTCCCCAACAGCCACATCAACACCAATAAATCAGGCGAAAAAGGCTACGCCACCTCCGGAAATAGTCGTCAACCTGGACGATCTGCCTGATACGCCACCCACTAAGCTGCCATCCGAGAAGAAGTCATCGTCACCGCCACCGGCAGAGAAAAAACCAGCCCCAAAGCCTGCAGAACGTGATCCCTTTGTGCCGGAATACGCGGCACTTCTCAAACTCTGTGCAGAAGCGGATAAATCCAAGGAAATGACGAAACTCATTGAGACAAAGCTAACAAAATATTATTACAGTGTACACGAGAGTTTCGTAAAGTCACGCGGCTTCCGGAAGCTACTGGAATCGGCCATGGAGCGGATCAAAGCCGAGGCGGATCTGGTCTACATGCACCTAAGCGGTGTGGTGGAAGAGCTAAAAGCCAGACGCAAGGCTAAGCTGGTGGTTGCATCAGAAGCAGAGTCAGAGGCTTCAGTCAAGGAAGTCGCTCCAATTAACCCGTCCACACGCGTTACGGTTGAGACAGGCAAAGTGTCGAAGCAGCAACGCGAGCAGCAGCAGCCGCAGGAACAGGAGCCCAATGATGCTGGCGATGAGCCCATGTCCCCATTAATCGACAAACGCACCGATGAACGCATCAGGAGAATGAACATCGCACTGCATAGAATAAACAAGAGGATCCAGGCGCTGGAGAACGCTGAAGTGGACTGGGACGACGATGACAACTCCAGCTATTTGACGGTGGAGCGCTACAAGAAGCGCGCCTGCGAAATCTATGAGAAAATCTGTGATCTAACCGGCGAGAGCAAGAGTGCCTTTCGCCAGCTGAAGCAACCGATCCGATTCGAGGATAGTCCCTACCCCCAGTTCAATCGCATGCTATCGTCCTTTGTGAATCGCATGCAAGAATTCCCCGACTACCACGATGTCCTGCAGTTGCTCGAGCATTGCAACAAAATGCACGAAATGGGCTTGGCCACCTTCGAGATGAAGCGAATAGGTAAGACAGCAACTCCAGACTCACACGGAAAGTCAGAATCTTTATCTCCGTTTGCTAATTTGCAGCCAGCGATGCCTTCCTTTCGGTGGGACGACTGCTGCAGTCGAAGCGCAAGAGGGATTTGTACGAAACCGCTAACCACTTTACGGGCAGTGTCAAGGATCCGGCTGCCTCGGACCCGGAGCTGATGGCCAAGTTAAAGGAGAACACCAAGAAGCATACCAAGATTAGTGATGTACTGGCAAAGTGAGAAATTCGAGTATTACCTTTCCTCCACATTCGTTGCTAATTCGGAGGGATGTTCCTATTTTTAGATATTCCCGGGAGCAGGATCTCAATGCGGACAATTTGCGCGAAGCGCGTCTCAAAAAGCAAAAGGAAGCGGCAGCCGCTGCAGCTGTGATAGAAGAAGATGACGACAAGCCATGCACCAGTGCCCAGGCAGCAGCCAAAGCCGCCGCCTTGCTCAATGGTTCTGCAACTCGTCCCGCCGATGCTGCTGCCATCGATGATAAGGATGATGACGATGATGAAGAGGAGGACTCTGAATCGGAGGAGGAGGAAGAGGATATTGAAGAATTTGTGGAAAAATTCAAGACAAACGGCGACGTAAGCGATGCCGATTCGGAGATTGAAGCAGAAACATTGACTGAAACAGCAACTGATACAACACCAAAGACAGATGCGCTGGTGGCTTCGAAGGATGTGATAGATATAACGAGAGATGAGACTGTCGACAGCGATGTGAAGGAAACCCCCAAGTCAAAGCCCAATGATGTAGCTCCCAATGGCAAACTGAAGATTATATCCGTTTCCAGTTTGAATGCCAGCGTCAACAACGAGAAGGCACCGGCACTGGCGCCGGCACAGAAAAGCAAACAGAGCTCGAATGCGTTACTGCCGCCGAAACGCGTTATAGCCGCCGAGATTATCATTTCCGACGAGGAGTCATAGTACGACTGGGGACGCGCATCTGCAGGACAGCCACAGACGCCTGCCACCTAAATTTTGTTTATTCTAAGTAATTTATTCGTTTCAACCACACACACAATATTAGTTGATTATTTTCTAATTCTTTTTCACATTCACCCAGAATGGCATTGTATTCTAAATTGTATTGTATGTTCTGCCATGCCCCCCTTGGTATACCCTGATGTTATTGCAACCTGCAGAAACACAAAATCCACAACAAATTGTAAATATTTACCAGAGCAGAGCATGCAATTAAAATTAAGATTGTTTTGCAAAAACACTAAGAAACAATATTTTAGAATCCATTTATGATCTGTTCAATGTTTAAGGATTTCCTGCAGGTACTTGGTTATAGTGGAGTCATCGGTGGCCGTTTCCAAGATGATATCAAAGTGATCGTACCCCTGCATCACCTTGAAGCTTGCGGGAAAGCCAGCCTTTTCCAAAGCCTGCCCAAAGACGCGACTTTGCTCGATGAATGTCACGCTTTCGTGCTCTGCAGCCAGGACATGGAATTTAGTGGAACTCCAGGACTTGGCATCCGGATATTTCCACAAAATGGGCGACAGTGCCGCGGCCTTTTCCGCGTCTAGCCCGAGAATATTATTGGGATTCACATTTTCCAAAGACCACAGCTCGCGTAGATCATAGACGCCACACATGAAGAGCAAAGAGCGGATATTCCTGCGTCTCTCGGATGTTATCACTTCGGGAGCATTTAGAATCTGCGCCAGCATATGTCCGCCCGCCGAATGTCCTGCAAAATGTATCTCCGTGATCTTAGTCTTCTCGGCATATTCGAAAGTCCATTTTAGGAAATTGGTAAACTCCAGCATCAGCTGCTCCAGGGTCACCTGTGGGCACAGGTTGTAGTCCATGACAGCCACCCGGTAGCCACGACGCACCAACGGACCGACCATGGAGCAGGACTGGGTTATGTCCAGCATTTGCCAGTAGCCCCCATGGACATAGACAAAGAGGGGGGAGGAGTCAGTGGTGGAATCGTTGTAAAACACGTCCACGATTTGCCGATCGTCTTGGCCACCATATCGTAAATGGTCTACTTTAATCGCCTGCTTGGTAGTCAGATCTTTGCCCTCTGGAATGGTATCAGCATCAGTATCGTGGAATATAGGAGCATCCTTTAGTTCTTAATTATTTTCTCGATTGCTTACGTTGCACTGTTAGCTCTAAGAAATGGTCTACCACAGCCAAATCGGGTGCGGGCTGGTCTTGGAACCGTATGGTGTGATAACTGGGAAAGTAATCGCGCCCCAGGTCAGTGTTTTTGGGATTATACATAGTGATAAGAACTATCTCTCGTTGTGACTCGGGGTCAAATGAAGACTGAAAATGCACAGGGAAATTGTTTCACAAATGTACGATCCCAATTGAGTGCTGTGTTGTATTACAGCCTGTGGTTAAGTACAATGCAGTTTTTAGATCTGAGTTGAGTTATTTTTAAAACAAGTCTAACCGGCTTTGAACTTGAAAGATTTCTTTGAACGTTAAATTGAGCACTTTTTTTATGCCAAACTGTCTCTGTGGAAAGTGTTTTACAGCACTGAAACTGAAAGATATGTTAGCGTCCAATGTTGCAAAACATTGATACACTAATTAAACCAATTAATTGATTAATTTTTGATTTTAATCTACACGAAGATACCTCTATCATTCCCTCAAGATCCATACCACCCCACACTTTCAATTGATTTCATGTTACCATCTTCAAGCCCTATAAAGTCGTTTATTAAGCCTTCAAATATCTATTGCTTCAAGAAGGCTGATTTCCTCTCCTTGAATACTGCCCTATCTCAGATGGATTGGTCATTCCTTGACGATTTCCAGGAAATCGAGTCTGCCACGAATGCATTCTATAGCTCTATTTTTTCCATCTTTCCCATGCACGTTCCTTTAGTCACCCCCTCCAGAAATCTTTCTGGTCCTATCTGGTTCACCCCGAGATTAATAAATCTGAAGAATTTAAAATCCCGTATGTACAAGAAGTTTAAAAAATCCGGTTTGAAATCAGACTTTTCGAAGTACTCAATTGCAAAATCGAAATTTTCCTTATTCAATACATTGTGCTACAACAGATACTTGACCCAATGCAAGATTTACTTTAAACGCGACCCTAAACAATTCTTCAGGTTTGTTAATTCTAAACGTAAATCTTCCCGATTTCCTTCTTCTCTGCACTTAAATGGTAGTTATGCTGATAGGGATTGTGATATTGCTGATCTGTTCGCTTCCTTTTTTCAACGTTGCTACTCTGTCCCGTCTATTAACTTTCCCTCTATCCTAGCCTCATCGAACGACTTTAGTAGTAGTTACTCTTATCCTATCCCTATAAATAGTTCTAACTGTATCCTTCCCCCCTTCATCGACTATGATGGTCTCCTAACAAATTTAAAACTGTACAAGTTTTCGTTCTCCACTCGACCAGACTCGGTTCCGAGTGCTGTTCTAAAACTTTGTGCAGAATCTCTTTGTGTGCCTCTCCTAAAACTTTTCAACTTGTCTCTCAAGACAAGACTTTCCCACCGTCTGGAAAGAACCCTATATAGTTCCCTTTCATAAAAAGGGATCTAAATCTGATGTCTCTAACTACCGCTGTATTTCCAATTTATCTGCCATTCCTAAACTCTTCGAAAAAATCATCACTTCTCAGCTGCAACATTTTTGTAGTTCTGTATTCTCTGAATCACAGCATGGATTCATTAAACGTCGCTCAGTTTCTACTAATCTCCTTGAATTTTCCACCTTCGTAACTTCGGGATTTGCTAAACAGTGTCAAACTGATGCCGTTTATACTGACTTTAGTAAAGCCTTCGACTCCGTCAATCATAATGTACTTATTCATAAACTGTCTCTTCTAGGGTTTCCGACTAAGCTTCTATATTGGACTAATTCCTACCTTTGTAACCGCTCTCAACGTGTCTGCTTTAACTTCTCTCTCTCTAAACCTGTTATTATCTCATCGGGGGTTCCTCAAGGTAGCCATCTGGGTCCCTTGCTATTTAACCTATTTATTAACGATCTTCCACAAATGTTATCTCATTCCCGTGTCCTAATGTATGCTGATGACGTTAAGCTATGTTTTTCCTACAGTGACCCCTTGTCCCCACTATCTTTGCAATCAGATCTTGATGTCCTTAACAACTGGTGCCTAATCAACATTCTACCTCTTAACATTTCTAAATGCAATATAATGAAATTCTTCAACGCCTCTTCAAAGTTAACGACTTGGGCATTACCTTTGTACCTAATGTTTCAACTCTCATATCTCTACTATCTCTAACAAAGCCAAAGGAGTCCTTGGATTTGTCAAAAGATGGTCTAAGGAATTTACAGACCCGTATACAACAAAACTTCTGTATGTTTCGCTGGTCCGGCCTATCTTGGAATATGGTTCTTGTGTCTGGTCTCCTCACTACCAAAAATTTCGGGATATGCTCGAATCAGTACAAAAACAGTTCCTCATCTTTGCCCTTCGGCAGTTCTTCAATTGGGACCCTTCGATCCATCTTCCTTCTTATGAAAGTAGGTTGCGCTTAATTAACCTCCACTCTCTTAAATCCCGTAGAACCTGCCAAGGAGTTCTCTTCCTCCATAAGCTTCTCTCTGGTGAGGTCGAATCGACTGCCCTTATCAACCTTATTAGTATTGCTGTTCCTTTCCGCCCGACTAGGCATTACTCTCCTCTTCATCTCCAACTCTGTCTTTCTAACTACTCGGATTATGAATCTTTCCGTAGCCCTTGCCGTGTAACTATAACCAATTTTTCCATCTGTTTTCCTTTGATACTAGTTCTAATATGGTCAAAATTATCTTATTCAATAACTTAATTTAATTTAAATAGCTTTAATTGGGAATTGTTCGGCTACCGGCTCTTCTCTTACCTAAATTTGGCTGTTGGTGGGATCTTATCGGCTACTGAGTCGATAATCAGCCCCACCGGGTCTGAGTACTGGCATTGGCCCTTTAGTTTAATTAGTTAATATGTAATTTTACCCTTACAGTTTAACTGTACATTGTTAAACTTTAAACAAAAATAAACAATAAAAAACATTTTGATTGAATTTTTTCCCGTAAGAATATATTTATTCGCCACAGCAAGAGCTGCCAAATCGACGTTGCATAAATTCATTATAAAATGTTGTTTTTGTTGTATTAAGTTACTACTGTCCAGCCTTCCCATGATTTTCAAAAGACGTTATCTTCGTGGTTCCGGGCACATTTCACTACCAATATAATAATGGGGGAGGGGCCCAGGATATGCCATATATCGTATACGATTAGTATGCTTAAACACGTAGAATAACGAAACATCATCACACATTTTCTTCGAACTCAGATCGAAAAACTGTGGATATTTCATTTATCATATCACTAGCCAGCAAACTTCGACCAAACTTTTTAAATGCAACCGAATTTGCTGACTTCACGAGATAACTTGAGGCACAAGATGCTATATATGCGGGATTTGGATGATTGGATTGCAGGGACCAGTAAAAAAACGTTGCTAAAGATCCGCTTAGTAAGTCCCCTTGACCTCCACATCTACGACCGGAGCCACCCGGTGGCATGGAGAAAACTTCGTTGCTTTGAGGTATATGAATTTTATCATTTACGCCTTTTTCCAGGACCACAACACCATCTCCCAAACGAGACATCTTTTGTCGCACAGAATTCGGGTCCTCTCCAAACAATCTACGGAATTCCATAGCGTTCGGGGTCAGTATGATATTCCGTTGTTCGCAAACCAGATCAATGTTATCATTCAGAATAAATAGCCCATCTGCGTCTATTACCATTGGCTTTTGCAATTTTGTGCACAATTTTAACACATTGGTTACAGTCTTCAAAATAGGCGGTTCCCGACCCAATCCAGGGCCTATTACCTTCAAAGCAAACATAGATTAAAGACAATTGATTAAATTGAAAGAACATGAAATGATTTACTCACAATCACGTGTAAACGTTCTAACCACGGTTGAATTTGATCAACTGCATCCAAGCAGTCCAACACTGGATGGACGATTAAGTCGGGGCTGTAAGATTTGATAACTGGGGCTGCATTTGCTTGACAGAAGACATGCGACAGGTCGGCTCCGACTTTCATAGAACTTATAGCAGCAAAGTAGGGCGCACCGGTGTACTCCAAACTTCCTCCAATGACGCCGATTCGACCATATTGTCCTTTATATTTGTCGTTTGTCAGTGCTGGCACAATTGTCTTAAACAAAGTAAGCAAGTGAGGTAGATTTACAGGTATTATTGTTGACATTATTTTCTTCCTTTCTTTCTTTGTACAGGCCTTTCTTGGGAGTGCTTTTTATATAAGGGTATCGATAAAAATATTGCATGCCTGTATTTCGTTCGATGCAAAATATTTTGATAGCGGCCGAGTGTTGCAGCAAGTCAGCTGTGTTTTGTTTACGTTTCTATGAAAAGCTTACAGTTAGATTTAACTTTGTACAAAAGAAACCATTTATTTGTAAATTCTAGCTTAAATTCAACAAATCTTAAACTTCATCACTCTCGAGAGCCTCCAACTCGTCGAACAGGACCATAGTCATTTTTCTCTCCACCCTTGCAGCATCAGATTTAGTTAGGTTTCGTAAGTACGTATCCCAATAAAGGAATGCGGGCCTTACCGCAGGCTGGTTGGCGAGCTTCTCTAAAATCCCAACCACCTGGGATGTTGATGAGCTCTTCTCCACCTTCTTTTTCTTGGCTGGCGTCTCCTGTGACCACAAGTTTTTATGTTAGGAATTTTTAACAATTGTATCAGGTAAGGTACACTACTTACATGCGAGTCCACCGGCTCGTCGCTCATATAGCTAACCTCTTGTTCCATGGCCTTCTCGCTCTCGGCACAGCTGTTTTCTTCGTCTGTTTCGATCGTGCCGTCGTCATTGTCATAATTCACAGCCGGGTTCACGACCTTGTATACAAATGAAGAGTCGAACGTGCTGTGGAAATGTGGAGTTGGGAATATACAATACAGAATACAAGTAAATATATAATATAATACATACCGCCTTTGCGAGGAACAGTCTGGCAAGAATGCCATGTGCGGAGCAAACACCCAGTCCAAACTGTCATTGGCCCCCTTCATTTGCTTGTTTGTAGCCGTCTTTATATGATAGCGGTAGCTTTCTTTAAGTGATTTCCACGCCTGTTTGCAAGTAGTCTCTAAAAAACATAGCTTATGTTTACATTTTCTAAACAATTTAAGTTTCACTTACCATCCTTATCTATTTCGCTGGCTACAGACTCCCATGCATTCTTTACTGCAACCGGGTTAAAATGTTTTTTCTCAGTTAGGTCCCATATAACACGCCTTTTTTTAACAGACTTGATTAATTGTAGTTTTGATTCCTGGGAGAACTCCGCAAGCCGCTTGTTTTTTGTTTTCCTGTTTTCCATTATATCTGAGTGTGAAATCTAGTACTCAAATCAGCAAAATTTTTTCATCGATCGAATCATAAAAATGCATGCCTGCATTTTCAATCGATGGAAAATTTTGCAACAGGCGAGTACAGTACTCAAATCAGCAAAATAAACAGGCGGTTAATATTTGGTTGGTACACTACTAAATTATAATTAAGGAATGTGTCATTTTTATGCCAAGAACCCTAATTTACAACTTCGGTACTTCGGTTCGGTATTTTACCATCTTGGTAATATTATCCTTTGAGATAATTTGATAAATTCGAACCATTAATATCGTTGGTGTTTTTTTTGTGAATCGCCACCAAAAATAGAATCGATATTTTCACATCATATCGATGTTGACATTGGTATTCTTGCAGCTCTGTTTCCCACCTCTAAAAGCCAACTCAGAGGTTTACGTTTTTAATTTTCTGCCAAATAAATCCAAGGAAATCTCACCAACATGAGCAGGGGCCAGCAAAACGATGAGGATACCAATGCGGTGCTGTTCGATGCCCGGAACGAGTATTACATTGGCAACTTTATGGGCTCCATCAACTTTGTGCTGCCCGAACAGGGAACGGCTGGAGCGGAGCTGCTGTCCTACATGTACTTGTCGTACCTGGCCATTGACTCGGGCCGCATCATTGCCTCGGACATCAAGGAGGGCAGCTCGACACCGCTGCAGGCTTTGCGTCTGGTCCACGAAGCCTTCGAGCAGCCATCGCGGTGTGAGGAAGTGCTGGAGAAGCTGACAGACAAGGTGGCCGGCGAAGAGGATGAGACCAATCTCTGGCACATTGCCACCGCGATTGTTTACTGCTATGACGGGCAGTTCGAGAACGCCCTGAAAATCCTGCATGGCTCCACTAATCTCGAGTCGATGGCTCTCTCGGTGCAATGCCTGCTGCGTCTCCAGCGTGTCGATCTGGCCAAGCAGCTGGTGGCCAAAATGCAGGAGATCAGCGATGATGCCACCTTAACACAGCTGGCTCAGGCCTGGGTGGCTCTAGCACAGGGAACGGAGCAGATGCAAGACGCCTTCCACATCTACCAGGAGTTCTGCGAGAAGTTCAAGCCCACGCCAGCCCTACTCAATGGCCAGGCAGTGGTCCACTTGGGCCTGGAGCGCTACGAAGAAGCCGACGCCGTTCTGCGCGAATCGCTGATAAAGAAGCACAACGACTACGACACTCTGATTAATCTCATGGTTTTGTCGCATCTGACGGGCAAGCCCACGGAGAACATTACGCGTTATCTGGAGCAGCTGCGTCAATTCTACCCAAAGAGCGACTTCGTCACAGACCTGGACAAGAAGTCGGCAGAGTTCGATCGCCTCTGCCTGCAGTATGATATTGGTGGCGAGGAGAAGCTCTTGGCCGTCTAATAATTCCATGTTTATATCAAAACTTTCTATGTATATTCATTAAATTACAATAAAAATTTATTAGAAATGTATCAGAGGTATCCAGTAGGAGAACATTAGTAGCTGCAGAAGAAAGAAATGTGATAAAAATCATAAAGTTTGGCATTCTTTTGGGATAATTACTTTTGTTTGAAGCCATATTTCTTTCGCTCGTAGAACAAATCAGTCTTGGAGCTGCCCAGATTCACGATTTTGGGGCAGCCATCACGCTGGAAAGAACACACCACACAATCAATAAAATATCCTTCTGCATCCATAAAGTGCAGGTGCTACTCACATCCTTCTCCTGCATGGTGCAGGACTTGCAGTAGTAGGCATCGGACACTCCAGGTCCTCCGCAGATGACACATCTTCCCTGATAGGATCCGTAGTTGCACTCATCGCAGATCCGCACCAAGGTGCAGGGACGCACATAGGAGTCGCAAATCACACATTTTCCATCATCCTTCTCGCAGAGGCGTCCAATGGCTGCCGCGCGTGGTAGTTAAAACGTAGCAATTACACAGGGAATTACAGCCTATATATCTGAAAGGTCTTACCCACGCCAGGTTGTTTGCGGCAAAATATCAAATCGGGATGATGTTTGGCCATGTTTTATTTACGTTTTTATTAAAAATTCAATTAAAACAATTTTAGCGAAAAAACTAGCGGCGTACTAGTATGACCGTTTCAACTTTCTTCTTGTATTCGATTTATCGAATATTTGCAGCTAGAGGTGGAAGCACTTCGATGTTAGTTGTTTTCGATGCAATTTATTTTCTGTATCTTTGTTCAATGAAAAGTGGAAAAAACAACGACAAAATGCAACACCTTAGTTAGACAGAGACATTGAAAGTACTTGCAGCTACAAAACCTAGAAAATGTCACAGGCAGCGTCTACCACGCAGAGTGCAGCTGCTGCACCGGTGGGTGGCGGCAGTCGAAGACTGCCCAGCGATGGCGTGGGCGGCGTTGGTGTCATGGGGACCACCATGTCGGCGCGATTCGGTGAAACCGAATGGGAGGCCCGAGAGGTGAGTGCAGCGCAACGATAACAAGTTTTCCATATTAATGATTTCCGTTCTCTCCTGGTAAAAGTCGCAACGCCAACGCGAACTGCATGAGGCCCGTGCCAGGGCGGCGCAGATGGAGAAGACCATGAAGTGGTGGTAAGTGGAGAGCTAGAGAGCCAGAGATATCCACCTGCCGGCCGTCTGTTAATCACTATACTCTGTTTGCAGGTCCGATTGCACTGCCAACTGGCGCGAGAAATGGAGTAAGGTAATGGTTGCCATGGCGGCTGTTGAATCAATAGGTTGCACGGATTTGTTTGATAACAAAAACGTCTGTTCTGCAGGTACGCAACGAGCGGAACAAGGCCCGGGAGGAATCCAAACAGTTGAGCGTTAAACTGGACGTCGCCATGAAGGAAGCACATTCGCTGAAGCGCGAGAAGAATGATCTCGAGGTGCAGATCACGCAGCTGAAGAAGGAAATGGAGAAGGTGCACACGCTGATGATGAAGCATGCGGGCCAGTTCCATCGGGCCGACACCAACGAGGATGCCGAGGCCAATGGACGCGATGCCAACTGCTCGCCGGACATCTCTTCGGATGGCCTGAAGAATATCAATAGCGAGGATGGTTTGGTCACCAAATTAACCAACGATGTGAAAGATCTGGACATTGAGGAGTTTGCCATGAAGGGAGCCATGCCCAAACATTTGACGGATCTGGATGAGGCTGCAGCCGCCGAAGAGAAGCGTCTGATACAGCAGTTGTCTAAGGATGACTTTGACGAGGATTATTTGCTGCAAAAAATTTCCATGCTGCAGTTGCGCCTCGATGAAGCGCAGAAAACTCTGCAGGCCGAAAGAGAGTAAGTGAATAGAGTGCCCTTCCCCCTCCTATTTGTTTGCTCAAACTCTGTTTTCTTTCAGCGAGAAGCACGAACTCCACAAGAGCATTGAGAAGTTGACACTGGAGATACAGGATGTGCGCGGACGTCACGAGGAGATGCGTTCAGCCAAGCAGGAGGCGGTTCGCGAGCTCTTGACACTGCAGGAGCAGCATCGGGCAGAGATGCGCATTGTGAACAATTCACTGCAGGAGGAGATTGCCGCACGCGAGAATCTAGAGCGCCGTCTCACAGAACTGCGAACCGAACTGGAGCATCTGCAGGCGGAAAACGCCTCCGAGTGGGGCAAGCGGGAACGTCTGGAGTCTGAGAAGTTGGCCTTGGAGCGCGACAACAAAAAGCTGCGCGCTGAGCTGCGAGACTATCAGGAGCGTTCTGATCGCAAGTGTCGCCCCATGCAGGCCAACGATGTGGAGCTTCGAGCCCTGCAGCAGGAGCTCTCGGAGCGCAACAAGGAGATCAGCGAGGTGAAAATGTCGCATGCCAAGCTGAAGAAACTGTTGGCCGAGACTAACACGGAACTGAGCCACGCAGTGCGTCGGGCAGAGCAATACGAGGCAGAGGTGAGTAAATCTATACCTTATCTGATGATATATATGATTATGGAGTAGCTGTAGCTACAGCTGGAACGAGATTAGGCATATCAGCTTATCAATGGCAAGAACATTTCTAAGTGGGATGTTTTCTTGGACAAGAGAACAGTTTTAGACAAAGATACTTTTATTCCATATGACACGTAACAATCTAACGATTCTGTAAATGCAGTTGTCTCCATCGCTCCCTAATCGCTACTCAAATCAGTTGGCAAAGGCCGCCAGTCCGGTGATGGCACGTCCGAGAATCAGAGCGTGAATGTCGTGGGTGCCCTCGTAGGTGATGACCGACTCCAGGTTCATCACATGCCGGATCACATGGTACTCATCGCTGATTCCATTGCCACCCAGCATGTCCCTCATTTGACGAGCAATGTCCAGAGACTTGCCCGTATTGTTCCGCTTCAGAAGGGAGATCATCTCGGGTGTGTGGAGCTTCTGGTCCTTGAGGCGACCCACCTGCAGACAGCCCTGCAGGCCCAAGGCAATCTCTGTGGTGGCATCGGCCAGCTTCTTCTGAATCAACTGATTCGCCGCCAATGGGCGTCCGAACTGCTTGCGATCGAGGGTGTACTGGCGGGCTATATCCACACAGGCCTCAGCGGCGCCCAAGGCACCCCAGGCGATGCCATAGCGGGCATTGTTCAGGCAGTTGAAGGGGCCACTGAAGCCAATGGCATTGGGCAGCAGCTGCTCCTCGGGCACGCGCACATCGTCCATGAGGATCATGCCAGTGGGTGAGGCACGCAGTGAGAATTTTCCCTCGATCTTGGGGGTGTCCAGGCCCTTACCCGATATCTTGCGATCCACCAGGAAGCCGCGCAGCTTGCCATCCTCGCACTTTGCCCAAACAACCAGGACATCGGCAATGGGGGCGCTGGTGATCCATGTTTTGGACCCATTCAAGATGTACGTCTTCGTTTTGCTGTCGTATTTGGCATTGGTTTCCATTCCAGCCGGATCGCTGCCATGGTTGGGCTCGGTCAAGCCAAAGCCCCCTTAGGGGAAGAAACCAATTAGTTAATCTGTTGGGAGGAAGGCACTCCCCCTGTTTGGGCACTCACCAATTAGCTTGCCCTGCGCCATGCTGGGCAAATATCTCTCCTTCTGCTCTTCGGAGCCGTAGTCGTATATGGCACCCATGGCCAGCGAGCTCTGGACACTCACTGCCGAACGGTAGGCGGAGTCCACACGCTCCACTTCGCGGGTGAGCAGGCCATAGGCCACACTGGACACTCCGGCACAGCCGTAGCCCTTCAGGGTGCAGCCCAACACGCCCAGACTGCCGATTTCCTCCATGATCTTCTTGTCGAACTGCTCCAGGCGATTGGCCATCTTCACGCGAGGCAGCAGCTCCGCCTGGCAGTAGCCGCGGAAGGCATCGCGAATGGCCACCTCCTCTTCGGTCAGCTGGCTCTCCAGGTTAAGAGGATCCTGCCAGTTGAATTTGGGAGCTGCCGCCTTGCTGCTTGCCAAGCGGCGAGCACACGGATTAATTAGTTTACTTATCACACTTTGCGCAATCATTTTCCCAAATATTTGTGTGTGTTTTGCGTTCCTTTTCGTGAGAAATTCGCACTACAGCTGCTCCGGTTGAAGAAATGAAATGAAATGAAGAAAGCTCCGAAGAAGCTACAAAGCTTTCAATAACAGCTGCAACAGGTTTGCGCTCTCCGCTCTCTAGTTTAGTCAAAGTATATTAACATAGGGTGCGACGTGCCTGAAGTGCGCTCTCAGTTTAGGCGACATATTTTCTTTCAATGCGTACAGACCTCACAATGCCAAAAAGTCGCCACAAAAATAAGCCACCCGAAGAGCTTGGATGCCTCACCTTGGGGCTTGTTTACCGCAAAAATATTGTTGTTGTGACCGGATGATCATAATATGTGGCCCGTAAATTTTCGCACTATCACACACTTTATTTGGGACTTGACGATAGAATCTAACGAGGGGGAACGTTGTGAGCCGCGGCAAAGGCCGCGGCTCTACCTTATACCCGGTACACAGTCAGTATACACATATGTACATACATATATGAGCAATGTTCGCAAAAGGGACAAATTAAAATTTGAGCAAAAAATACTATTTCAAAAAATGAAGTTAAATCATTTTTGGAATATTTTCAATTTTGTTTGCATATGCTTTTTACATCTGCTTCTAAATTTCTACATGACATGTATAACTACATATTTGAGACGTACAAATGTTTGCGACAGAGAGAGAGGGAATGAGTCAGCGCTTGGCAGGCGTTGCGTAGCCACTGAAATTTAATTTGTTTCTTCTGGCCATAATATTGATTCGACCTGATCCATATTCGGCAATCTGGTAGATATGGTAATTTTCCATGATTCTGCGTTTTTGGTTTTCATTTATCTTAAAAATTGGGGATTCCACAGATTTTCGTCCTTTGTGGGGGCGAAATTTTTAAATACACTTGTGCTGGTTTGATATCACAGGAGCTTGGATAGAAAGTTTGGTTGCTTTAGCTGTAATAGTCTCTGAGATATAGGCGCAAATGAAGACGGACAGACGGACGGACGGACGGACAGACAGACATGGCTATATCGACTCGGCTATTGATGCTGATCAAGAATATATATAGTTTATGGGGTCGGAAACGCTTCCTTCTGGGTGTTACACACAACCGTTATCCCCACAAATCTAATATACCCCTATACTCTTCGAGTACCGGGTATAAAAATGAAGTGGAGCTAGAAAATTTTCCAATTGTTATCGCATCTGGCCTAGCGGGGGTCGGAAGCTTATCTGCGCACGCCCATTGTGCGCTATTTCTAAGCATGAATCGTGGAATGAATGAAATAGTGATAGGGATAGTGGGGCGTGTGTGTATGTTTGTGTAGACTGGAATGGAAACCAATTTCCAATGCAACGAAGAATATCACTTACACTAGTCGACACGACTTTTCCGCTGTCTCCAAAAATGACTTTTTCTAAAAGATTTGGATGTTTAAAAATTTTTAAAGAATGTTTTTTTTTTCATGGAGTAGTTTTTTTTAAAGAATTTTTAAAAAATCTGGTATTTTTTGTCATAGGTAGTGCTTCTATTTTTCACATAACTTAAGTTTCCTACAACTGGTTGTATTGAACTTTGCAGTTAAAAAAAGCTGATAAATGCAGCTATAAATCCGACTCAGACACTTTGTAGCTGCAACTTAACGTCTGGAAGATATAAAGCTTTCAAATTGAAATTTCATCATTTTTTCGGTACTTTTCCCCCGAAATTTTGACTTTGAAACCTCAGAAAAAGTCGAAATAAAAATATATGAATGCCTTGATTTTTGGTTTAAGATAGACACATTAATTAGGCGTCGTTTAAGGTATCGCTTATAAAAATAAACGGCTAAGTTATAACTTTTTGACCAAAACGACCCAAATCTCATTTTATCTGAAAAAATACCGAAAAATACTTGAATTTATTTAAGTGTTATGATACTTAAATATTTTTATTGTTATTGCTTGTTAGTAAACTTGTTACTAAACTTGTTACTTGTAACTTGTTGTTACTAAACTTTCTTTACTTCTGTCAACAAATAACCTCCAATCGTTTGGGTCGTAATCTTCACCCAGTTCCTTGAAGAGTCCGAAAATGTCGTGACAAACGTCCTTCGTCATATAAAACTGTGCGTTAACCAAGTGACGCATCCGGAAATGAGTTGTTTTGAAATCTTCCTTCAATAAACGGGCATCCTTTAAAATAGATCCAAGAATCTGAGCTTTACTTTTAGGAAGTTCCAGGATACTTTTGGGCCACATCTTATAGTTTTACTTATACTGTTCTTTGAACTTTTCGGTAAAAACGATTTTTTCTTCTTTGCTGGTCATATACTTTCCACATATGTAGCAAAACGAGTCTGCTCGGTAAGCACATGAAGTTGACCGGCTTGAGTTGTCCATTTCAATTAGAAACAAGTGGTATTTTTCGAAAACACACGATCGTATTCTGCTGGAAGTCAGAACTACACTGAGGCAGGGATACTATAGGTACAGAGTTATATATCCTTTTTTATAAATAGCTTGAAGGAGAAAGGTCAAATATCTGCGGGACCAGCACCTGTGAAGGAAAAGAGTCAACATTTGACCCTAACAGTCATTTATGTATATTTATCCTCGCCAAGGCTTAGGTATAAGGAATAAGGAATAAAACTGTCCACAACATTTACACCCCAAATAAATATGACCAGGTAGGGTATATATCCGATATATATCAATACCTAAGACTCGGTAAAACCAAAATTACAGGTCCTTTTTGTTTTTTGCAATCCCATTTTGGAAGTTGGACCAACAACGTGCCGGACGGTATTTTTTCAGGTAAAAGTCGTTTTGGGTCGTTTTGGTCAAACGGTTATAACTTAGCCGTTTATTTTTATATTGTTATAAGCGATACCTTAAACGACGCCTAATTAATGTGTCTATCTAAAACAAAAAATCAAGGCATTCACATATTTTTTTTTCGACTTTTCCTGAGCTTTCAAAGTCAAAATTTCGGGGGAAAAGTACCGAAAAAATGATGAAATTTCAATTTGGAAGCTTAATATCTTCCAGACGTTAAGTTGCAGCTACAACGTGTCTGAGTCGGATTTATAGCTGCATTTATCAGCTTTTTTAACTGAAAAGTTCAATACAACCAGTTGTAGGAAACTTAAGTTATGTGAAAAATAGAAGCACTACCTATGACAAAAAATACCAGATTTTTTAAAAATTCTTTAAAAAATTTTAAACCTCCAAATCTATCAGAAAAAGTCATTTTTGGCGACAGCGGAAAAAAAAAGTTGAAATTTGTCGAGTAGTGTTATCTGTTTTCCTCTGTTCCAGGTCAAACGCCTTCGTCAGCGTGTGGAGGAGCTTAAACGGGAATTAGCGGGCGCCGAAGATGAACTGGATTCGGCGGTGAACCAGGTGCGGCGTCTGCAGCGCTCCAACGACGAACTAGTGGGCCAAACTGAGGGCTTTCAGGTGCAAATCCAACATCTACAGAACAGGTGAGTCTCCCAGAAATATATCCGTAAGTAAGTAAGTCTTTCCCCTAAAACAACTAACTTTTCATTGGTGCCGGTGCCTGCTAATCTACTTCACTTCTAACACCCCCCGTAACCCACTAAACCACAGACGAGCCCCTAGTCCGCAACTTCGCGGCATGGGTGGCGTTCAGTTGAGGAACAAAATAGCCGTGGAGCTGCCCAACGATTGTCTGCCGAATATCAATGATCTGCGCCAGATCTTTGATGATTCTCAGGCGGGAATGCGCAGCTCCCACAATGGCAGCGATGCTGCTGTCCATCATGCGGCTTCTGTAAAGCGTTCCAGTCACACGGAGCGAACGCTGCTGCAGCAGCAACAGAGCAGTGCAGCTGCCTCGGCAGCGGCTGCGGCGGCGGCAGCAGCGGCCTTCTACGATGCAAAGCCCACGCATCTGGAGGAGAACATCTTCGAGTCAAAGTCGAGGAATCTGGAGTTTGAGCGGGCCAAGCAGAAGTTTGACAATCCCCATGGATCGCACCACCACCACCAGAGGCAGCGGTCGGGCAACGGACATGGCCGATACGCCAGTGCCGGGAGCAGCAGCAACTGCAGCAGCGCCAATCGCTCGAATCTCGTGTTGCCCCTCAAGTGCATGACCAATGGGGGTAATCCTTCTTCGATGTCCAGCAAGGACGAGATGAACAGGCAGCTGTACGAGGCGCACGAGAAGGAGCAGGGCTATGCCAGGAATAGTATCAATCTGGATGGTCTCAAGGTATCCGACGATGAGGTGAGCCGCACGGAACCATGTTCTCTTCGCATCTTTTACTAACTTTTTTAATTTCTGGTATTATTTTGGTGGTATTTATTCCGTTACTGGATATTAGGGAAAGGAGTTATTAATTTCTGTCTTTTACGTTTGCAGACTCCGTAGCTATGGTTCGACAAGCTTACTGCTGGACGATGAGACCGAAGGCAATAGCGATTGAAGACAAATTCGATTGAAGATTATGGTATTAACTGCTAGTATTAATTTCACCCCAAATGCGTAAGTACTTTAAAGTTGGTGGAGCACAGGTTCCAAGGTGCAATCCATGATCCTAGCCTATGTTTGGGGACCACCATCAACTTGTTCCTTAGTTGATTCATAAGTTTACTTAAGTACATTTATGTGAACAAGAGGAGAAACCTCTTTCGGCACACAAATCCCCATAGATCAGCAGTAAACTATGTCATTTAATAAGCTTTTATCTTCACAAATATTCCATTTATACTAAGCATTACTATCAGACAATTTAGCTGGCCATATCTCGCATCTCTATGAGCTTAACTCGCCGATAATACAGTTGTTAGGATCCCTTACATCTCAATCATCATTGGAATCCCTTGCCTTGTTGAACAACACAGACTAAACCACATTAACAGACTTAATACCAGATATAACTATATACGTATTGACTCATAATACAGGTTCGATTTTTGAGTGCCAGAAATCCCATAGAAATTTTACAAAATTTACTCGGAACAATGTCGGAGATATATGCTGCTGTCTGTGAATCGGAACTAATTTATTATATATCAAAATCTCGAGATCTGTGCGTTTGTCTAGTCCCAAATCCATTTCGCTTTTTTTTTCCAAAAGATTGCACTTTGATTCGCAGCAGCAGCAGCATATTGAATCTTATCTAGAATATATATACATAATATATTTAGCAATATTAGTATTCTAGTGTTTTAATAATACCAGTTTATAATTAACTATTAAAACTACATACATATATAACAAATATATAGATAAAACTGATATTCCAATAAAGTGTTTTGGATGTTACCATTGATTGAATATTGGAGTGTGTGACTGGCGTTTCTTGCCGTTTTTGGTTCCAGATATTATTTAAACCATTGAATATATAAGCCACTTCGTGTCCGTCAGTCGACGCTTAAAGGATTACAAAAGCATTGATGTATCTGGTCTAGGCTAGTTTCAAAAAGGAAGGAATACATCCAGGTTTATGTATTGTTGGAAAAATGTCTCAGATCACAGCTGGCTTTCTTTTTACATGTTCATAGTAAATCATTCGTGAGAACACTAACCTGCAAACGTTTGAGATTTAGACAAAATTTTTCTGTTTAGCAAATAAAAAATTTTCTAGTTTACAATCATGGTTCAGTTGTCCCGTAGTACAAAATTTACCTGCATTTGCTTTGGTATCTACCTTTCGTATGCCGTGTTTATTTTCGTGCTGTTGCCCATGCTGATGCCCGATCCGGTCACCCTGCACCGGTCGATGCTGGCCTACAAGACCCGGCACCTAGGCAACTTGACCAAATACACGCTGGAGACGGGAGGTGAACCTGTGCGCTCGCTTCTGGTCACGTTCCGGGGCTCAGGGGCCCTGAAGCTGCTGGATAACTTGTCCTTTCAGCCGGGCTGCTATCAGCACTATGCCCCATTGATTGCCTATCAGAACCGTCTGAATGCGGCGCAGAGGCATGATGTGGCTTTGGAGGAGATGGTGGCGCTGTTCAAGTGCGACTACAACATGTCGGCGCCGATGCTCAGCTGGGGCAGGCGATCGTCCACTTTCCAACGCTTCTATGGCGTGCAGTGGAAGAACAGCCTGATCTATCCTAAAGAGGTTTGCTGGGACCCGAAAATCATGTCGGACATCTGCAAGATTCATCCGTTCCTCAACATGGCCGTGTACAATCTGAAGCTCGAGTATCTGAGTTCTCTGCTGGATCGAGAGGAGTAAGGACACCGAAAACCTTTGAATGCTTTTGACATTGATTGGTTTCTTTTTCAATATCCCCCCAGTCTCAACATAAGGATTATGTTGCTAGTCCGCGATCCCCGCGGCACAATGCACTCACGAGCCAATAGCCAACTGTGCACCATAGCCAATAGTCCGGAATGTTCCCCAGCGAATCTGTGCAATGATTTGGTCAGTGATTATAACACGGCTAGGCTTCTATCGAAGAAATATCCGCATCGCTTCGCGTATGTCTATCTAAAATTGTATACTTTAAGAATTCAATACAGCTCATCCCGAACATCCCAACAGAGTCACACGATACGAAGACCTGGTCCATGACCCCGACGAGATCATGATGAATGTTTTCAACTTTTTCGGCCTGCCGATGAAGCGGTCCAAGGAGGTGGTTCGAGGTGTTCATCCACGCATTGCTCACCGTGAGGGCGATGGCTGGGAGTTCCCCTGGAGACATTCCAATGAACCGGCATACGATTGGATGTACAAAATGAAGATACAGGATGTGAAAAAAGTTCAAGATGTCTGCATGGAAGCCCTGAACATGTGGGGCTATCGTATCATCAAGGACTTCGAAGGATACCTACCCGAGGCCTTTGAGCCGTTGATTGCCATGAATTAAATTTGAAATTTATGTGGCAACTCTTGGCCGAAAAGTGATATCGAGGTAATCAAAAGCTTTAGCGCCAGTAGCGAATAGGGAATAAGTATTTGAATTTATGAGAGCAGATAAAAGTGAGGCAATCGTTTGAAATGTTAAAGTTAGAATTTGATAAAGTTTCGTTCCGATAAATGGAATACCCGATAAGCCCAAAAACTCACAATTGAACGAAAAATTGAGCTTGAGCTTTTCCCCATACCTAAGAGGTATCGCCGCGATGTATCGGCAAATTGTCATCGCTAAAATATTTTGGACCCGACCGGACGTGCTAGCGGAAACTTTTATTTAAAGCGCGTAAAAAACATTAATAAACGCGAAAAAAAAACGTCCATCGTCTGTAACAATAAAAATTAAAATGTCCTCCAGCTAAGAGGGGGTCGCGGTATGTGCGAGTGCGAGCGTGTCAGGGGGAATGTGTAAAGCGACCGAGTGCAAAGTGTGTTTATTGTTACATTGCCAGCAATTAGTGGAGCATTAACAGCCACAAATGAGCACAGCGGAACTGGATGCGGACTTGGAGTCGTGTGCGCTACTGAACGCTGGTGATACCACCGTCGATCCTGGCAGGACACGCGCTAAGCAGCGCGTCAGTTTAAACTCGAAGCGTCGACGCACCCGAATGTCGCGCCGGGCGAACCTCATTGGCATCTGTGGCGTGGGCAGTCTGTGCATCCTGCTGCTGATAGCCACCACCCAGCACCGACCCCTCACGACGCCCTTCAACCAGGGATCGGGCGGCGGCCCGGCAGCGGGCTCGCTCAGCCAGGCGGCCAACTATGGCGTCGATGGTGGTCCCTCCAACAGCCTAGGCCGCAACTCCTTCTACGAACGCCTGCAGCAGCAGATGCAGCAGCAGCAGCCCTCGCAGACTGTCGTCTACAACCTGACAGCTACTATAGCGGATGTCCTGTCAGCTCAACGGTCGCGCATCCTCACCGAAATGGAGAACTTTGAGTATCCGCGCGGCGGCGCCGAGCGCCTCAGCGACATGACGCCCGCCACAAACGGCACGCCTGTCCGCAGTGTGGTCGTCACCTCCTGGCGGTCGGGCTCCACCTTCCTGGGGGACATACTCAACTCCATTCCGGGCAACTACTACCACTACGAGCCGCTGCTCGACTTTGGCATCAAGCAGGTTCGCGATCCCGACGACCAGGACCTGGCCGTCCAGAATCTCAAGAATCTCCTCAACTGCGACTATGCCGACATGACGGACTACCTGAACTTCGGGAAGACGCACACATATCTCTTCGAGCACAACACCCGACTGTGGGACGTCTGTCGCGAGTATCCCCGCTTCTGCTGGCGGCCCCACTTCCTCACGCGCTTCTGTCGCCTCTTCCCCATTCAGAGCATGAAGACGGTGCGGCTGCGCCTGGCGCAGGCCGAGAAACTGCTCGAGGACCAAAGGTGAGTGCTCCACGACATACACGTTGTCGGGATATAGAAAGTGAAAGGCGATAGATAACAGGCATCTCTGGTGCTGCTGTCTCGTTGTGTCGTGACGCATTTATACGCTGTCCCAGCTCGTGCTGAATAAAACAATAGGGAAACCGCAGAGCCGTTTTGTTTGGTGATGTATGTATCTTGATGTGTATTTAATCCCACAAAAACATAAGCACTGTCCCTACAATTTCTTTGTGTATTTCTCTCAACTACATCTCATCTCATTTCATTTAATTTCATTTATCTTGGAGCAGGCCAAGGCTTCCGCCTTATGTGATAATTACTGGGGCATATACATACATACATATAATGTATGTATGTACATATGTTCATTCGTATTTTGTTGTGTTATTTTTCTAAGTTTCTTTCCCTGGGACTTGCTCAACTGGTAGTTGGGTTATTCTGCTTATCGTACGGGTATTTGCTGGGCCGGCGAATTGAACCCTTGAAAGCTTATCAAAAAATGTCTGAACTTTCCTGAAACATATCACTAAATAATTTCTAATTTAATGCGCTCTATAATAAGTGATTTATAATCAAATATGGTTAGGATAAACCCTAATTACAAAACTGTGATAAAAACAAATCAGTTTTTGATAATATATTCTCTGAATCCATTAATAAATTGTCTGCTGTAATATCAAATGTTGATTTTCCGACACTCGCCTATCTTTTCATGCTACTGCCGCAATATATTTTACAATATCACTTGGGCAAAGCAAACCAGATAACTATATGGTTTAGAGGTTTACTGGAAGATAGTAAAGACTACACGGGTTACTGGGTTACTCCCAGCGGATATACATACATATGTATGCCGAAGGCTGTCTTATCTGAAGTGATTGCTTAGACCAACTTGAGTAGGTGTACGAGTATTCTGCTTCCATTTCCACTCGACTCGAAGAATACTTGGAAATAAGCCCCCAATCTTGTTCGAAGAACTATTTAAGTAATTAACTAATCTTAAGCGAAAAGTAAAGATGCCAGAGGTATTCTCTTCCAAAATGCCAGATCAGATTAGTTTTTAGTTGAAATCACTTCCCCACCACTAACCAATCAGCAATTACGAATATCGATAGCAAACTTATTGCTTGCCAAACATTATGAATTTGCTGTTTCATTGCTGTTCGAACACTGGTTCTTTGGGGCTTAAAAACAGAACCAGCTCGAGTGTCTCTCTCCTTGGCAGAGTGGAAAACCCTTTTGGCACACAGTCACACAGAGAACCGCACAAATCCTCTGGCAATAGTTGAGGAAATCGAATCCCTTCTAAGCATTTCCTCTTCACCCCACCCCCCAAAAGTTTCATTTACATAATTTCCCATTTAAAATGTAAGCCAAACAAACAAACAAGCAAACAAGCAAACAGACAGACAGACGAACAAACCAGCAAACAACAACAACAGAAATCGATAAAATTAGTGTATAGAACAATCTCTGACCAAGCACACAGAAAAAGGAAAATGTATTTGATTGATGTGATGGTGGGGTCCCCCCGCCCCCTACCGCCTCCTGCTGCTGCTGCTGCTGCTGCTGGCTTTGTGGTTTCGATTACATTTAGGGGCCGCCACTGGCCCCTCCTGCTTTTTCAGTCCTTTTTTCTCTATAAGGACATTAGGGATACTATGTATTGGTTTTGGCTTTTGTGGGTTTGCCTGTGGATTGTGTCAATGTTATGCAAAAGATTTCATTCCATTCCATCCCATACCCTCCCCCCTTGCCCCAACTATAACAAATTTCAATCAAATCGAGAGGGAAGCTGAAATTTTTGTACACAGAATTTCGGTTCAATAAATAAATAGAAACCGATGTCATTTATGGGCAGGCTCTTCTCTCGTGGCATACAGATGTCTCCTCCCGGGGCTTGTAAATGTCAAAAGAAAATGCTTGATTTCCCCTAATGGATGTTCTTTTGAGTGGCTTGTGGCTGCCTCTCCTTTGCTTTCCCCCTGCAGTTCTGTGGAAAAACAATTAACACACTAAATCACAAACGCGAACATGAGCCAAACAGAAAGAGTAACCCAAGACGGCAGAAGCGGAGCTGTCTGGCCAGTGAAGTAAATTAACAGGCACTTGGAAACAGAGCTTGCGGAATCTTTTCTCTTTTGGCCAGCGCTTTCGCGTATACTCTAATGTTTTACCCTTCAGCAGTGATGGGGTATGCTCCTGCGATCACTAACCAAAGTCCTGTACTCCTGAATGTCCCTTTGAGATCAAAACTATTATTATTCATTCCACTCTGCTCCACTGCTTTGGCTCCATTTCTTACTGATTCTGATTCCCACTTAAATCAAGTTATTTTCTCATTATTCTCGACCAGTAGAGAGATGCCTGGTAAGTAGCTCTGGAAAGGGCACTTAAGCTTCGTCTGGCACTTCATTGCTGGCCTGCCACTTCTCCGGTTGCACCAACAAACATTCTTTCACACTCTATTAACACAGCAAAGTCTTGCCACAGTTGCCCAAGCCTCAGAGTGAAATGCATCAAAATTCCGGAAATGTTGTCCGGCACTTGGATTTATGGGCCTAACTACCCTTTACCCCCTTGCCCCTACCTTGCCCCTTGCCTCTCTGCTTCCACACACTCTTTTTGGGCCACAATTTGGGTCAGTGCGCGCATTGTGTGGGGCTGGGGCTGGGGCTGAGTGGAGTGTTGGCTGAGTCACTCGCTCAAACACTCGCTCTCTAAGCGTCCCGCTAACTGGGCCTCTAATTGTCGATTGGGACTGTCCATGGACGGTCGGTTAGCTCTGGTCTCTGGATGGGTGTGCCCAGAACACACAGCGCAGCACCAACCTCTGGCTGGCTCTTAAATTTAATGCCAAGTAGGCATTTTATTTATAAATCACACATTATTTTTATGTGATTTTTCATGGGGCGATAAGGAAGGGAATGTGGCTGCCTAATTAAATGGAATGTGGGTAAATTGAGGAGAATTCTCTTTGGTTTTGGTTTTATTTTTATATATTTTATTAATAGAAATAATAGAGAATACTTCAAGAGAAAATACTCATTTTATAGGCCTCTTCCTTGCTGGTTTTTATGGTTATCTTTTAGTCAGTTTGACCCCCGGCTTTAATCAAAACTAACCGGCACTCTCTGCCATTTATGTCCCCGATAGAGCGACTTTGCTCTGGTTTTTGTGGCCGCCAACTTTGAGCGGCTTTTCCGGCTTGAAGTAGATTAAAATTTGTGAAAATTGAAAGGCGGCAGCCACGCAGCCACACAGCCACACAATGGAGGGTTTGCTCCTCCTTCCCTTTCAGAAACTGCAGCGGGAGAAGCCGTAAATACCGCAGAAACCACAAAGAGTTTTGGGCCACCACCACCTCCCTCCCCCACTCAGTTGTTGGCCGTTAGTTGGCTTATAATGAGCAAAGTGGCCATTAAGTCGAAAACTTTTCTCAGCTGCGTTTCAAAGCACGGGGCAAAGCAATGGCAATGCTAGATGGAGACCCGCTGGATGTCAAGACCCCCCAACCCCCCCGAAAAAACTTCTTTTGAAGCGTTCTGAAGCGATTATTGCACCATAGACGACCCCCATTCTGGGGCAGCGACTGCGACGGCAACTGCGACTGAGACTGCGGCCTGTTTAACATTTTTTTCGCCTGTGAACTTTTGACTTGACAGCTTTGACAATAAACCAGAAACCAGCAGAGATACAACAGCAGCAGAGCAGCAGCAGAGCAGCAGCAGAAGCAGGGAAGAGGGATGGGATGGGATGGGATGGTATGGTATGGGATATATATGTACCCCTAGATGGAGCGATCGTGGGTTCAGTGAACGTTCAAGTAGCATAATTTTCGCGAGGCTCTCGGTGCGGGTGCGGGTGGGGGTGTCTCCCCCCCAGACGTTGTCTTTGGCTTGTGCATTCGAAATAAAAAGCGAAACGGGTTTCAGGTTGTGGGTTTCAGTTAAACCTTCTTTTTTTCTGTGTGTGGGGGATACCCTAACCCGAAGCGGAGACCATACACTTGAGCAGGTAATTGGCAGAGCAATCGTAGACCTTCTAGCCATAAAAGCGTTGAATCTTTGAGGGTATCGGAAATTAGCCTTCTTTTATTTGTTTTACTATTATTTACGTTTGTTTTCTGGCTGTTTTGTGGTACGTGGTTGAGATTGGTTTTGTGGCGTAAATGGGTGAAAAGCAGCAATAAAAATTGTCGGCGGGCCAAGAGACACAGACAGAGAGAGAGAGAGACCAGAGCCAAAGCCAAACCCGTATAGACCCCTCTGCGGCTATGACAAACCTCTCTCTGGCCTGGCCGGCAGTGAAAGTGATTGATTTTTTCGTACCTCTTTCTCCAAAGCAGCAGCGGTGGCAGCAGCAGCAGCAGCAGCGGTGGCAGCGGCAGTCTGTCGCTGGTACTCGAAGTTTCGCTTTTTTTCTGTGTTTGCTGTTTGGTGTTTGGGCGTACAAATAATTTCTAAAATAAATGTAGCCACAAGACGACTTCGTTTTGGTTTGTTTTGGGTTTTTTCTGGTTTTTTTGCGGGTTTCTATGATCTCTGGGGTGGAAGTTTGATGAGGCGTTGGACGAATGATAATGGCACATAATAATGATAAGTATAGAAACTTCGAGTGGAAACCAGTTAAGCCAGAAAACCAGTTGGAGTTTGGCCTGTAAAATGTTGTGCAAATAATAGTTTTAATAGTTTCTTTGCCACAATAAACATTAAATATATTAGTCGGGGGATAGCTGGAAATCCTTCCTTTAAAAATGCTTGGAATTGGAATGTTATACGAAGTTTAAACTCTAAAAATTATATCTTTGTCTTCGGATGAAGTTTTAAACCTTAAATTTCCTCAAAGAACTCAAAATGCAATCACAACCAGCTGCTTTCCAGCTTTTTCCTTTGATTCTGGCAAAAGAAACATAAGTTTCCCTCAACCATAAACCATTTTCCCCCCATAAAAACCAGAACAAAGGCCCTGTCCCTGTCCAGTCTTCAGCGCTTCGGGGAGCCGCAGCCGCAGCCGCGTAGCCTCTTCCAATAACTCTGTGATCTTACGAGTAGGAGTAGGAGTAGGAGAGTGGTTCCTCCTTGTGCTCTGGGAGCGTGTGAAAATTACAATGATTTAGTGGCTGAAGGCAGGCCCATCTATCAATAGCATCGATCCGTCTAATGCAGCTAACGATGCCGCAGTCGCAGTGGCAGTGGCGGTCACTGAAGCTGCCCCGAAACGCACCGCAAATTGATGAACCATAGATGGAAGAGGGTCTGCAGTCTGCAACCAGGCCCAAAACCACAACCAAAACGAATGTCATAAAGCTGCAGTGAGGTCTGTCCCCCCCCTCCAAGAAGTGGAGGGCCAAATCGCATTAGGCGATACGAACCTTGTCTATGGGGTATGTAGGTATGGGGGTATGGGGGGTATGGGGTAGGGGCTACTGCCATAACTACTTAAAGATTTACACCGCGACGCTCCGGCCATAAATTCTGCCTAGTAATTGTGCAGCAAAAGCAAAAAAAACACCGACAAGAAGCAGAAACGGAATCTGAAAAACCAGAAACCAAATAGTTCTCCTCAAGGCCTGATCGAAGTTCTGTTCTGGCTTACTGGCCACCGAATGAACAGAGAGATATTCGTACTTCTCTCCAGCCGTTTATGCTGTGAGTATCTTTCAGATAGTTTATTTTCTGTCAGCGTTTAAAAATAACCAAACAAACGGCCATTGGATTGGTTTGATGCCAAAAGAAAAAAGCGTTAAGACATTACCTAATCGGTCTGCAAACAAAAAGAAACAATTAATGATTGCAAAATGAATGGTGGGGAAAACAAGAAGCGCTTAAGAGGTGTTTTAATGGAGACGGGAGTCAAGGGTTAAAAGAGAGAGGAAACACGCATTTTGTTCGATGTTTCATCGGGGTTATCCTTGAACTTTCTTTCTTCTCCTAGGCCTAGCCATGGCTTTAACTAACCTAAACCAAAAACTTTGTAAGCCCCACCATAAAAACGGGTGTTTAACAACTTTTTCCGCTGCTCTCGTGATTCCATTATGCATCCAAACTTGTGCTCGGCTGACCTTAGCCCTTTGGCACGCTGTGTGGATTCCGTTTTCACACCTGGGATTATGGCCAGAACATGCCCCAACCCAACCCAGCTGCCTCCTGCTTTTGGGCGTCATTTAATAAATATGTAATTTGGTGGAAAAACATTCGACGACCCCAGGTTTCTGCTTGCTTCAAAGTTTGTTTTTCTGTTGGGGAAATTGAAAACCCAGTTTTAATTGGAGTTTTTTGTTTAAAGGAAAGCGTGGTTTCAGAAACAGAATATTAGCCATAAATATGAATGTGTTTCTGGCCATTTTTCTGCGAGTGTATTGCCTTTACGTATTATCGAAGTTTCCACTGCAATCCTTCGACTCGTACAACTTGCAGGACACATTTCCTCTTTTGCACCTCATTTCCTGTAGTTTCATTGGTTTTCCCTTTTCGTTTCCGTTTTGACCAACGCTGCTGCTGCTGCTGCCATTCGATTTATAAACACGTGGAGGGAGGTCCGTGCTGCATGCAGCACCACTCGATAGTAAAAGTATTTTGTTTTACTTTTAATGACCGGGAAAAGCGTTGTGCAGTTTTGTTTTCTACGAGTGTTTTGTTTCTTTTCCTCACCTTGCGCTGGCATTTAATTCCAGATGGAGAGACAGAGCGAGAGAGAGAGAGAGAGAGAGAGAGAGAGAGAGTGTAGAAAGTCTTTAATTTCTTTTCTGTGGAAATTTGTAGCGGAAAAATTGCAATCGTCAGTGTCATTCATTGTGTTCCAAGCCAAACGTGTGCTTTTCTTTCAGTTTCTGTTTCTGTTTGGCTGTGTTTTTCTTTCTTTCTTTCTTTCTTTCTGTTTGTTTGTTTGAGTTTTTCCCCCGTGATCTTTTCTTTTAATAATTGTGTGAATTTTCGCAGAGAGTTTCTGTGCAAAGTAAAGTTTTCTTTTGGAATCTATCTAAACCGAAGCCGGAACTTTTCTGCTTTTCTGCGGCTGCCTCCAACTCCAACTCAATTTTCACTCTCTCAAAAGTTGTTTGCATCGTTTATCATCTCTCCCTGTCTCTCCCCCTCTCTCCGTCTCTTTCTATTGCGGTGGTTCTCTTGGTGGTTCTCTGTTTGAGGAAATTGATAGTTTTTATTCTCGTTTTTAAAGTCGGTTAACTGTGGGAAAGTTTTTCAATTGGGTTTCGCTTAGGTAAGATTTTATGGGCGATAAAAACACCGCCAGAACTAGTCGTTTCGGCTCTTTTTAAGATTCGCTGGTAACTGTAGTAAGTCGGAAGCGCATCGGAAAATTTACGAAGAAACTAAAACAAGGGAAATGGTCTGTAAGGTGTCTAATCTCATGGCTAATTGCCATATGATTACGCGGCCATGACGACTGTGAAATTTACTACCGTTTCAGAGCAGACAGCTTCAGCATTGGCGTAGCAGTCAGCGTTCAAAGTGTCATAGCAATGAGATTGAACAGTGCAAAGTAAAATGTTAACAGTGATACAACAGACTGTGTCCTTTAACAGTTTTACAAAAAACTGGCTCTGGTTTTTACTTTTACAAAAAATTTTGCACATAATTTTGTGCACAAAACGAAAGAATTTACTTCTCATTTTTTACTCCTATACAACAAAACGAATGTTAATTGCAAAATGAAAAAAATTGATGACTTGATGATCTTTCAAGATAAATTTGACACTATTACCAGGGCAATTTAGCTTGTTTGTTACTTGTAAATAATTTCTTTTTAACCCAAACTCAAAACTGACTCGGAAAAAATTGGTCAGGGCAACAACAGTTTCCGATTTAGTGCTAACAGCAGACGCAGGCCTAAGCGGTTGTCAGACCAGAAAATGTTAAGGAACAGCTTTAACAGCGTCACACCAGACAGTTTTAACAGCTCGTTGCAGTGTCGCAGCAGCCAGATTCTAGTTTCATAGCAGCCAGCGTGTATTCATCTTCCCAGCCAAAATATTAATTTAAATTGTATTTTTCATCTGTACATCAGAGGACACTCATTGAAATTCGATCCCAAACATTCGACATTTCACGTTGTTAAACTATTTATTACTAAGCTGTAATACTATTTAATTTCATACGGCCATAAATAATGTGTTTACGCTTCTGCCATGTGGCTTCCATATGCGTAAAAACGCGAATATAAATCATGCTGCGGCCTAATTTGAGAGATTATTTGGGAATTAAACAACCAATTAGCAATAGATTTGCAATAGTACGCATTGAATTCCATCGATCAACTCCCCTACCCCCACAGTGTACAATGGAAATAAACATTTTGTGCTGCATAAACATTTTGCACTTTTTTCCGATTGGAAACTTTTTCTATTTCTGTTTTTTTCCTTGACTCTATTTCGGGGGCCGAGGCTCTATATAATCCTTGCCCTGCCCTGCCCGTACCCTCCCATTTCCCATAAATATATCCGTAACATTTTTGCTAAGCTCAGTTTTTGTTGGTTGTTTTATGCTTTCCCCCTCCCTCTCTCAGGTTTACTTTTTAAGGAGCCAACGCGAAACAAATTTCCTGTCTTCAGTTTTCGTTTTTGGTAACCAAAGCCCAGTGTGTCGGAGGCGGAGACCCGTCGGGGCTTCGTTCTGTTCTGTTCTGTTGTGCTGTGCTGGGGGTTCCGTTGTCGGAAGTCCGTTGCAGTCGGCTTACACCCACACCCCACAGACACATCCGACCCTACCAGCCCCTCCTGGCAGCTCCTGGCAGCTCCTGCCATCCCCCTGCTTCGCTCTTGCTGTTGGTTGTTGGACCATTTTAAGTCGAGTCTGTGGCCATTTATTTATGCATGTGGAGCAAGTTTTTGCTTGCTCCTCCACGTTTTTAAATGATCCTGGCTGTTGGGGGAACGAAAAATCCGAATCGACATTGTCTGAGTGGGAGCAGGGGGTAGGGGTAGGGCTAGTGGGCGTCTCCTGTGGCAGGCTTTCGACTGAATTTTACGTAAGTAAGAGTTGAGCTGTAGTCGGGCCTCGAAGAGAGAGGAGAGCCTTAGCCGAAGCCACGTGAAGTGAAGCGTAGTGAAGTGCCTTTGATTGCATAAGAACATTTTCTCTGTTTGCCCCCCCCCCATAGTTAAAACAAGGGAATGCAGCAGGAGCTGGGACAAAGAGGGGGTGGGGGGATGGGAAGGTCGACTAAGTTGCTCAACGATTTATGGCCACTGGCTGAATTACACTCTTGGCATAAACTAAATGAAATAATTGAACAATGTGTGTGCCAGAGTAGGTGCTTCCAAGGGTCTTAGAATATGGATAACCATACAGGTTGAAGGACCACAAAGGTGTTCCCTGTAGCTCCCATTTTGGTAGGGAAAGTCTTAATAAGTAGAGCTATTTCTTGTTGGGAGTTCAGACCTCCTATAACCCCGCTCCATAAACCTTCAGTGTTATGGTATATCACTTTTAGGCACTCTATTTTTTGCAACATTCTCTTGTGTCTAGAGCTAATACACTTATCTCTGACCCCGCTAGCTCTTTATACCATCCAATAACGAAATTCCTTGGACTTTCGGTAGACACATTAAAGGCAAGAAAAGGTGCTCTAAGAGCTTGCTGCCTGCCTGCCTGCCTGCCCCCTGGAGGCACTCATTTCATAGAGCTACCAATCTAAATTACCACCAAATCCCAGATGCTCTGCTCTGCAGTCGCTCAGCCTCCCCCTGCTCTCGCCCCCCCTTGTGCCTCGCTGTTCTTTGACAGCTTTGTGGCTATCATTAGCACAAGGTACAGATCCTGACCTCCCTCACTGGCACAGCCACTGCCCCCCCCGTTGGATGCCCCCCAAAAGCCTCTCTGTTAAAGACTGTAATCTGTTGGCTGCACTATTTTTGCCGCTTGGGCTATCTGGCTCGTACCTTTTGGGTAGGATAGGAGATATATTAGCCTAATTTATGCGCGAAAGTTTCCCGTCCCGTCCGTTGTTTGAGGTAGATCCAAGTCTCTCAATGGCTGGGCAATTTGAGCGTCCATGACTGTTAATGATTGAGTGGAGAGTGTGGATACAAGAGGGGGGAGAGTGGAGTGTGGAGAGTGGAGTGGGGGCTGGAGTGGAGTCTGAGGCAGCAGTGAAGGGAAAAAATAGACAGAGAAGGCGGAGGAGCCGGCCCCAGTTTCGATTGAAAGCCAGGCCAACTGCAGGCCAGGCCGCATTATAAATTGTTTCTAGTCATGACACGCATTTGTACCTCTGCCCCCACTCCCCCCCAACTGCAGTTACCTTATCCCTCCAATCAGTCAGTCAGTCAGCCAGTCAGCAGTGAGGGAGGGAGGGACTTTCTCTTTTGGAGCTCTTCGTTTTAGGCCCGGCCCGGGCTCATTAAATTCCGTTCACACTCTTGTACTCTCGTACGACTTCTGACTGCCGCCTGCTGGCTGGCATCTGCTGTGGCTTCTGCCCTGCTGTCTGATGTCTCATGTCTTCTGTCTGCTGTCCGCTGTCCGCTGTCTGCTGTCTCTTCTGCAGTTAATCACAATTTAACTCGAGCTTTAAACTGGGTTATGGTGATACGAAGGAGTAACAGCAGCCGCCGCAGCAGCAGCAGCAGCCATGTGAAATCTTCTCTCGTTCTCTGTCTCTGTCTTTGTTTTTAATTTTTCCATTTTCCATTGCCTCGAGAGTGCGGTATGTGTGGTCCGGTTCGTTTTTCCTCTACTACTATGTATATGCCTGTCTCTGTAGCTTTTGATGCTGCTGCTTTCCTATTACCAACTTTAAAGATTGTCATGCCGCGGCGCTCGTTTTCCATTGTTGTTTAGATGTTTTTGCACTCGTTGTGTGTATCCGCTTACATCAAACAGAAAGAGCATCAAACACGACCAACACAGAACACAACACAACACAACTATCATGTGAGAGAGAGATCCGGCTTGGCAATGCGACTAGGGGATACCCATTAAAACAGAAAAATGATCAGTGGTCTCTGACATAGGGATTTCTTATGAGAGTTCTGGCAAAAACTTTCAAAATACAAAAATAAATGAAAGAATAATAAAACTTGATCCTGGATCAATGATATATCTATTTCCTATGATAGTTTTGGGTGATTAGTGATTATAATGCTTGAATTCATCTATCATGATTTTCGGAAAGAGGAGCTATAAAATAGCATGAAAATTGCATCAAAATATCATGAAAATAGTATGAAAAGAATACTTTTACCACAGCCCAATAGTACGGAATGTATCATAATGCCTTATACATGATCATTGATACATTGGATGTCCTAAGATTACGATTATTATGCATTTTCCATTCGATTTCTGATCACAACATCTATTTATTGTATTGTATACTTAGATTTGAATGTATTTAGCTGATTAATAGATCAAAAACTTATATTAAACATCACCGAATATGAGTTTCATGTATTGGAAATTGTTCATGAATTTTGGAACCTACTGAACCTACCTCAATCGATATACCTTATTCCGGGAAAGATTTCAAGTATATGTATGTATATTCTTTATATATTTTTGCTGTTACATTCATCTCCCTTAGACACAGCATACCCTTTTCCTTCTCTACGATCACTGGGTACTACGAAAATCAACAATAGCAAAAAGTACAACAAACACATTAGAAAACTTCCGTTGTAACGGCTCTAGATACTCGTATTTTATGCCCATTCCTCTTTATGCTTGCTGTTAATTTTTTCTATCCCCTCGCCACCCCTCCCTCCGCCCCTCCGCATCGCCTGCTGTCTTTGCATACATCCACACATACATAGACATAGGCATATGCCTTATGCTCAAAAAGCATAAAGATATAGAAGAACTTTGGTGGAAGATGAGCGGGTAGAGAGGGAGCAGAGGGAGCTCCCCGGCAGCCTATACAGACACACACACAGTGACACACAAAAGTGTGTCGCCATGTTCATTAAAAAGCAAATGGGCAAGCACTTGTTAAATTAATAAACGACAAAAAAAAACGACAGACGGACGGACGGAAGAGCAGGGAAAACAGAGAACGCGATGGATGCTATGGAAACTCTCAGGCTCTCAAGGAAGTGCTTTCCTCTCGAATGGGTGGCAATGGGAGATGGAGTTCCTTTTGGGACTGGGACAGGGAGCAGAGAATGCCTTTTATGTTGTTCTGAGTGTTCCTCCAGAGTTCCAAATTCCATTGCTCTTTTGATCATCAAAACAGTTTCATTGTAATGGAAAATAACTCAATTACTTTGGATTACTTTTCAAAAAGCACTGACGCACATTGAAAATGGATTGAAAATGTAAGATGGAAGAGGTATATAGGCTTAAAATCAGGGTATCAAGTTTAACAACATTTTGGTAGCTATTTCGCTTATGAAGTTTTCATTCGTTTGATTTCCTGCAATTTTCTGTGCAATTTCATAGTTTTTCTTGAATAAACTCAAGTTTTGTGCTTTCCAAACGCTTTTTCCTCTACATTTCCTCAGCAAACTCCTCTCCATTTCAGGGTTCAATATCAAACCAAAAACTTCTTTCTTTCTTCTGGAAAAGTACTCTCCATTTCGCTCACACCATCCTTGACCTTCCACAAAACAAAATATGGGCCGCCCCAGGCAATAAATTGATTTTTTTTTTGTGTTGCATTTTGCAAGCTGTTTCCATTTTGCGGGCGGATTTGTTAAGCAGATTGTCAACATTTAACCTCCAAGCGGGAGAGACATGGATACATGGAGACACATGATTACCTGCTCCAGAGCGGGGCAACTCCCCCCCACCTGCCGCCGCTGTGCTTTAGTTTCCATGGAATTTGGTTTGTCAACGCGCCGGCGGTTGGTAATATATATTGTTATAAAATAATACAAATGCCGAGAGCTCTTCTCTGAATGGATGCGAGGGGGGGGGGGAGTGGGTGGTTGGGTTGGCCTTTATATATATTTTTTTGTTCTCTCTCGGCTTTTTGGCTCTTGGCCAACAAGAAAATGTTGTCTTTGCCACACGTTTTCTCGCTTTTCTTTTCTGTCTTTCCTTCTCTGGTTTACGTGTGTGTGTGTGTGAGAGTGTGGCTAACACGGACATTTGCGTTACCCTCCGCCCAAGACCCGCACTTGAACCACTCTGCCCCCGAATCCCATGCCCCACACCCATACACCCATACATACATACATATTTCATTTCGTTTGCGTTTTAGTTTTTCCTCCTTTATTTTTTTCTGTGTGGCACACGCAAAGCAGGAAGGAAGGAAGGAGGGAAGGGATGGAATGGGGATGGGGATGGGATGGGGCCACAGCCTACTCCAGGAACTAATTCCCATAACTATAAGGCCGCCCCCTATATGTGTGTGTGTGTGTTTGTGTGTGTGTCCTAGGAGCACATCTGTCGATCGCACGTGTGGAGGTCCTGACCTGACCCCAAGGCCTGCCCTGTTCTTTTCTTTCCCTACATTCCTTTCCTCAAAGGTAAGGCAGAGGCCTACCACGTGCATAGATACAGATACAGATACAAACATTAGCTGGTACATATATTATGAGTTTTTGAGTGGGTTTTCGTATGTTATTCCTCTCTGTCATGTGTATGGATGTCTGTCTGCGGATGTGACGGCATTTACCACCCACTTAAGTACTGAAAAGATCTTGGGGGCATGCGGATTGTATCTTTATATCTTTGTGCTTTTAGAAAAACATGGAACGTTTATTCCTACTGTTATATGCTGATCACATTTATCAAGAATTAGGGAGCTTAGGGAATTAGGGAGTGACAATACTTCTTGGTACTGCATATGGTACTCATATATGATCTGTAAACTTCTCTGTACTTCTCAGTTATAAAAAGAGGCCATAAAGCCTATTCAGATAAAAGATAAATTTCGAGGGGCAATAAAAAACTGCAAGAGACATGTGGGAACCGTAAAACATGTGGGATTTTGTGTACTATTACTTATCGGATAGTATTTGCATGGTTTGGCTATAAAGTATATTTGGATGTAGGATATGCCAGAGATAGAAAGAGTCACAACATACTGCCAGTGATACGTTGGATCTTTAACAATATTTCAGTTTTCAGACGAGAATATTATTCATGTTTTATTATTATAACAAAGATATTTTGGGAATAATATAGCCTACAATAAACCTACATTTTTGGCTGCGAATAATAATAATAAATATAATAATCAATTTAAAAATAAATATAATATTAAATAGAATAATACATTTAATAATAAATATAGTAATAAATAGAATAATAATCTAAAAAAAAACCAGGCACGCTCCCACCATATCAAAGATACTTAAATATAATAATCAATTTAGGAATAAATTTAAAAATAAATAGAATAATACATTTAATAATAAATATATTAATAAAAAAAATAATAATTTGAAAAATCTAAACAAAAAAACCAGGCACGCTCCCACCATATCAAAGATGCTTAAATATAATAATCAATTTAAAAATAAATATAATAATAATTATAATAATACATTTAATAATAAATATAGTAATAAATATAACAAAAATCTAAAAAATCTTAAAACAAAAACCAGTCACGCTCCCACCATATCAAAGATACTTAAATATAATAATCAATTTAAAAATAAATAGAATAATATATTTTATAATAAATATATTAATAAATAAAATAATAATCTAAAAAATCTAAAAAAAAAACCAGGCACGCTCCTACCATATCAAAGATAGTTAAATCCCCAAATCTATTAACAAAAAATCGCTTTGGTTGGAAGCATCAAAATGCCGTTGCCTAATGCCTAAATCATCAACCCAAACTCCAGTTTCCATCTCCTAAAAAACTAACCAATTCCATCAGTTAATCTTGACCTTGTCTGGCCCTCTGGCACCTGTTCTGTTTAGACACGCTTATAGCACCTAGTTTATAAGTATATTTATGGCATTCCTCAATAGATGTATATTTTTATGGGGTTTATTTATGGATGGATTTAGCACAAATTCTCACCTAAAGCAAAAGAGAACCTGCATAAATATGATATGATAGTTGTGGTTGCTGCGGTTATTCCATCAATGACTTGTATCGAGTATTTTTGTATAATTAGTTGTGGCGTGGCTCTGCCAAGGGGCATAAATGGGTCACAAAGAGAGAGAGAGAGAGAGACAGAGAGAGCGGGACGAGACCCATCTTTGGGCTTTTGGGGGCTCGTACTTGTCTCATTTCTTTCTTGTCTCATTTCCACTTTGTGTAAGCCATTGCAATGACAAGCTGCTGACAGGCTGCGATTCTCCTCCAGGTGGGGGGTGGGGGGGTGGGGGTCTCTGTCTCTTAGTTCCGCCACTCATTATATAAGCCTTCCACATGGCATTGCATAATGGCGCACTGTGCCCGTGCCCCAAACTCTCCTCCCATCTTTTGTTGCTTCAAATTAAGTTTTAAGCATCGTCGAGCGGGACGATGACGCTCGCTCTCTCTCTCGCTCTCTCGCTCTCTCGCTGTCAGGCGTCGCTCGTTAGTACGTGTCAGCCGCACAATATGCACTGCGCCCTCACCCCCCACTCCTACTACCCCTCCTTCTCTTACGACCCACGAGAGTATCTCCAAATCCTCAGATGCTTTTACAGGCCGCCTCCCAGTCACGTCCTTTTGTTGCAAGACCCACAAAATCTTTGGCAGTGCGGCAGGAGGTAATAGAGGGGACACTTGTCCAACGCTTTTCCTGGTGTGTGTTATTTTTTCCTGTGTGTAATTTCATTATTTTACAAAAATACTCTCTAGTCAGCGGAAATATTTTCGGCATCTTCATGGGCGGGGGAGGGGGAAAGGGTGGCAAGAGCTTCCTTTCGAGCAACAAAGAAGGAAAAGAATTGATTCTTGTGCAGAGAACTGCATATCTCCTCCACTCCAGGAAAATCTCTTTCAATTAAAGCATTTACAAAGTTTTCCACCGCCGAGAAACTTCTGAATTCCAAAAGCCAAACAGCTGGAAAATGTGTGTGGAGTGATAGCAAGATAGCAGCGAGCGTCCAGTGCATTGGATGGCACAATCTGCCACAAAATACCTTCCCCATGTAGGTATTCTGTGACTCTTTCCAGTGCATCCGCCAATGCCACAGATTTGTCTCCCCCATCCACTGTATAACAGGCACACAATTTGTTTAAATATTTGCAGCAGCCGGAGGAGGCGACACACGGAGGAGCGGACAACTTTTGGCATTCTCAGGGGCAGGGACACAGCAGTAAACTAGAAGAACCATCCTTAGAGGAGGTGGTGCATCCTCCCTGCCTCCCTGCCTGCCTCCCACCTCTTCAGTGGAAAACAAGTTTGGTTTTACCTGCGAAATTTTCCATTTCATTTGCTTTGGCCAACATTTTGTTGCATGCTATTTGGGTTGCTGCTGCCTGCCTGCCTCTTGACGGAATGAACAACTGACACATTGAGCTCAAATTCTATTAGCCAAAAGTCCGTGTTGCAATTTTCTCCGACATGTTTCGCTCAAGTGCTGCAACGTCTGTCTGTGTGTCTGTGTACGCTGCACGTGCCTCAAACAGAGGGGAACAAGGGCCTTGGCAAATAGAAAAAACATAGATAACCCTGAACTAATGGTCGCAACTCATCAGAGGGAAAATTGGAAAGATAAAGCTACAATTGGGTATTGTTTTCTGCACTATTACAGATTATTTAAGCCAGGGAAATTACAGAAAAGTACAGAAGGCTCAGAGCCATTAAAAACACATTTTCAAAGATCGAAGAATATTTAAATATCTGCCATTTGTAGAATTGTTACATTTTCCTAAGCAAAAACTTGCCTCCGTTCGAATCCAAGCTCTGGAATGGCGTTTAATAGAGCGCAACTCTGGCCTCGATCTCTGAGCGGGTAGGCTCTCTGCACTCCGCTTCCCGTATCGAATTTCAGTTATGGCTGGTTATAATGGATCCGCAGATCTCCGCAGAACAAGGTTGTCATGGCTATGGCTCTGGCTCTGGCTCTGTCGTTGTCATTATTGGCTCATTATAATTATCAAGTTGCAATTTCTCGTTGCTCTCCGCTCTCCAGACAATTCATTCTGCTCTAAATTATTTCCCCCCACCGACTGTCTCGCGGCTGTGGCTTTGCCACACGCCTTTGCCGTTGGCTGGTGGCTGCTGACTGCAACATTCGAAAACTGTAAATTGTTGCCACAATAATCGCAATAATTAAAAGCGAGCCACGGCCACAAATCATGAAAAAGTGCAGCAGCAGCAGCAGGAGCTGCGCAGCGTGAAAAGCAGCAGCAGCGCAGCGTCGAGAGGTAATTGAGGAAAATCTAGAACAGAGCGGCCGGCCGGGGGCCCAGGGATCGTCGGGGGCCGGGGGCCCAGGGATCGTCGTGGGGCGTTTTGTGAAAGGGTTCGGGCTCTCCGGGCCGATCTGCAATTAAAATAAATGACTCGACGGCACTGGGAGGCGCTTTCCTTTTGATGTGTGCCATGGATACCTCCTCGCACGTTCGACTGTCTGGCCGATAAGGAATTGAAACTGAGAAGGAAATTGCATTAGAAAGAGAGGTGATCCTGGTCGCTGGCCACTGTCCATTTCCACGATAAAACTAAGCCATTGACTGCCGACAATACGGAAATTGGCAGCAGAAAAGGTGGCCAGAAATCTGTTCCTCCCCCCAATATGCCATTACCTAATCACTGCAAAAGCAGATGAGAAATTTGCATTTCGAGGTGGCTTTTAATCTCGTTTTCGTTGTGGTAAACAGATGCCCCCGTATATTTTTTACGATATTTATATATATATATATATATGTATATATGTATATTCGCATATTTTGTGGCTGCTTTTCTGGGGCTTATCTCCCGACTTGGAGACTTGTTTTGTTTGCCGGAGCTTTCTGCCACTTAACCTTGGGATTGGCTCCCCTCAACGTGACTTTTGCTCAACAACCTGAGCCAAGCCGTCCCAAAAGGCAGATGTGCCACTGCCCCTGCCACTGTGGCAAACAACAGTGTCAACTCATTCGGACGAAAACAGCAGGTGGGTGGGGGTGGGGCACTGCGGTCGCATAAAAAGTTACGCAGTTCACTTTTCCTTTTCCGTTTTCTGGGGCTGTCTTGTCTTTCTCTCTCTTTTTATACCCGGTACTCGAAGAGTTTAAGGGTATATTAGATTTGTGGGGATAACGGTTGTGTGTAACGCCCAGAAGGAAGCGTTTCCGACCCCATAAAGTATATATATTCTTGATCAGCATCAATAGCCGAGTCGATAGAGCCATGTCTGTCTGTCCGTCCGTCTGTCCGTCCGTCCGTCCGTCCGTCCGTCCGTCTTCATTTGCGCCTATATCTCAGAGACCATTTAAGCTAGAGCAGCCAAGTTTTGTATCCAGTCTCCTGTGTGATCACACTACTCCAAATGTATTTCAAAATTTCGCCCCGCCCCTTTCCGCCCGCACAAAGGACGAAAGTCTGTGGCTTACACAATTTTGAAAATACAAGAAAACTAAATACGCAGAATCATATAGAATGACCATTTCTATCAGAGTGTTGAATCTGGATCAGATCGGATAATTATTATAGCTACAATGAAGAAAACCATTTCGAAAGTCATCGTTCCCTCTCGCTCTCTCTCACACGCGACCCCATCTGCTTTGCCCCTTCTTATTTTTTGACGCCTAGTTCTCAGCCTATCAGAGCTAGAGCAACCAAACTTTCTATCCAAGCTCCTGTGATATCAAACCAGCACGAGTTTGTTTCAAAATTTTGCCACGCCTCTTTCCGCCCCCACAAAAGAAGAAAATCTGTGGAATCCACAATTTTTAAGGTTCGAGAAAACCAAAAACGCAGAATCATGTAAAATTACCATATCTACCAGATTGCCGAATATGGATCAGGTCGAATCAATATTATGGACAGAAGGAACAAATTAAATTTCAGTGGCTACGCAACGCCTGCCAAGCGCTTTCTCATTCCCTCTCTCTTTCGTACACACGTGTACGTCTCGAATATGTAGTAATACATGTAATGTAGAAATTTAGAAGCAGATGTAAAAAGCACATGCAAACAAAAACGGAAACATGTATAAAAATTCCAAAAATGATTTGACTTCATTTTTTGAAATATTATATTTTGCCCAAAATTTAATTTGTCCCTTTTGCGAACATATAATAAATTGCATAAATCGCAAGCTCATATCTGTATGTATGTGTATACTGACTGAGTACCGGATAAGTAGAGCCGCGGCCTTTGCCGCAGCTTACAACGTTCCCCCTCGTTTTGGGATACCCTTGCAGAGAGGGTATGAGGATTTTGATAGGAGGAGAAGGAAGTATCTACGACCCCCACAAAGACCGGAGATTGGGGTAAACAAAGGAGTGTTTTATCTTGTGTGACAATCGGTAGAAAAGTAATTATTATTTGAGGAAAATACTTCTAAAGGGTATGGCCAGATTCGTGGCCAGAAACCCTCTTTCCTTGCTTGTTGTTTGTGTAACTCGTTTGCATATGTCAGAAGGAAAGGGTCATGGGGGGGCATGGGGCATGGGGTATGGGGCAGGTACCGGTACTGGCTCTGTGGCCGAGTGTGTCACCAAGTGGCTGTTCCGCCGATTGCTCCTTGAAGTTTAATTACGGCGCAAAGTCAAGGATTTGCATGCAAACAGAAAGAGGTTTTAGGTATAAATCGAAACAAATGGAGAGAAAAAAAGAATAAAAACAAGGTTTTTAAATCGAAAAGAAACATGCAAAAAAGTGAATGGAATGGAAAGTTTCGGATGAGTCAAGGAAGATTGGGAAGTGCATCTCGTAATGCCAAGAGCTCTTCCAGCTGTTCCAACTCGCATTTCGTGCAAATATTTTTTATAGTTTCGATCATGTGGTGTCTCCATTCTATGCCAAAACACTTGTTGCAATATCATTACGAGATCTGTTTCATTATTTGCAGATCTTTTATGGCTTCGAGCTAATATTTAAATATTTATTTAATGCCTTAGTTTAGAGGTTCTTAAAACCCGATGAAGGCTTCCTGCTTTCGCCTCCGTCAGAGTATCTCCTGCGGCCATCCGATGGAAATGGAGAAACAATAGGAGTACGAGTATCCATCAGATACAATCTCTCTCTGGCCGAACATGAGCACAATGCAATTGAAAAGCGCCGACCAACCGACAGACAGACAGACAGTCATCAAATGCATCTCCTATTGAGATTCGCAGGCAGGCAGGAGACTGTGGAGACTGGAGGCTGCTGGGCCGAGACGTGGATACAGTTTATTGTATAATTTTTATTACCTTTGCAACAGCTACAGGCAGAAAGCCTGAGAGGGAAAAGATACAGATACAGCGTGAGGAGGGGTATGGGTGGTGGGGGTCCAACCTTGCGCCGCATATCTGCAAGTTGTTTAAATTAGTTCTATTCTTGTGCAATTTTCTACGTGGCACCTTTTGTGCGGCATCGTCGTCGTCGTCGTTGCTGTGGCTGTGGCTATGGCAGTCGCATTCTTCGTTGCATTGTTAGCCACGCTTTCCTCCAACCCATCCCCCATACCCCTACCGCCCTACCCCTACCCCTACCCCGCACCCTGCCCTGTCTCTCTCTCCTCTGCTGATGCATCGGACAATTGCATTCGCCAGTACGTTTTGTATCTGTATCTGTATATCTGTAGCTGGCGAAGCGTGCCCGCTCTTCCTCTGCCTCTGCCTCTGCCTCTGCCTCATCGCGATATGAATGCACTCTCGTACCTATGTGCCCACCCCCCGTCCCCCCGTCCGCCCGTCTGTCCGTCCCTCTGTCCATGCATTGTGTACTGTGTATCTGTATGTAATTTGCGCACATTTTGCCGTCTGTAATAAACGCGAAATTAGTTTCAGCTCTGCCCGATTCTTGCTCGTTCCAATGAGAAAATAATATACTCAAAATTGATTTTATTATGTGAAGATTTGCTTCGCTTACCGCCCCCTCCCCGCCTGCCTGCCTCTCCCCCGTTCTTTGTTGTATTTCTGGATGAGGTTGCAGTATTTTGACTGCAATGGAGAGGAGTTCTTTTGTGGCAGTCCGTTAGTATTTTCTATTGTAGTTTAACTGCGATATTTTATCATAAATTGCGTATGATTATCGTGTGTTTTTGAGGGAATTGTAATGTTATGTTGGTATTTACCCTGCTATTACTTTGGGTATTTATGCGGAATTATTGTTGGTATTATTTTGGTATTATGCGAGCTTTTCTTTAATAGGATTTTCATAGCATTTTCAATAACTTTTAAATACTTTTGGTGTCTAGTGTTTGGTATTTTCTTTTATTTTCAAAGTATTGTAATATCTTTAGTATTTTCTAGTATATTTAGTATTTAATAGTATATATAGTTTTTTAAAATTATTTTTAGTATGTTTTTTAATTTTGAATATAATTAATATTTTCTAATATTTTTTTAGAATATTCAAGTATTTTGTGTTTTATTGTATATCTAGTATTTTTTGAAATATCTTTAGTATTTTCTAGTATATTTAGTATTTTATAGTATATATATAGTTTTTTTCATTATTATTTTTAGTATGTTTCTTAATTTTGAATATAATTAATATTTTCCAATATTTTTTTTAGAAATTCAAGTATTTTGTGTTTTATTGTTTATCTAGTATTTTCTGGAATATATATAGTATTTTGTAGTATATATAGTAGTTTCTGATACATCTAGTACCTATTCTCTGGTATATCTAGAATATCTAGTATTTATAGTATGTTTTTAAATTTCTAATATAATTACAATTTTCTAATATTTTTTGTTAGTGTATTCAAGTATTTTTCTTTGGTATTCTCCAACATTTTGCATAATTTCAGCTGTTTTTCGTTTAAAAAAACTTTGTTCAACATTTTAGTGATATATTTTTGTCTTACTTTCCCCTAAATATTCCTATAGATTCATTTCAATTTTGTTTTTGCCTTTCCAAATAGTAGCTGTACGGGTACCTTGTTACTTTCTGTTCCAGTTTTCCCTCCCAACTGCAGCTGCATTCTTGGGCTGCAATTGTAGTTGCAGTTGCGTTTCGTTCCCTTTGCATTCAGTTCAGTTCAGTTCCTGTGGTTCGCCTTTCACGTGGGTCTCGGACTGGGGCTGGGGCTGGGGCTATTTGTCACAGATCTGCAGCAATTTATCGCTCGCTTTTGCTCCAAATAATGGCAACGTCCACATGGGTTACCCTTTCGTGCTCCATAAACAACGCTGGTCACACTCCACTGCCCCCCAAGCATCTCTCTCTCTCTCTCTCGCGTGTGTGAAGGCCCCTACCTTCACTCATGTGAAGCCCAGTACCTTCTCCCCTGTACACTTCTCCTTCTCTCATGCACCTTCTCCCCTGCACACATTTATGCAGTACCTTCTCCTGCCACATGCAGATGTGTCTGTGTGGGAGCACCAGACGTGCTCTGCATTGATTTTGGGGCAGACCTTGGTTCGCATTCGGTTTCGGATATTTATGATTGTTTTAATTCATTTCCGTGGGCGGTTCCCTTCTCTGAATCGGATCCAACTTGTAATTGCCTTTCCTTAAGCTGCAATCCAACTTTATTAACTTTATTCCCTCTTACCCTATATTTGCAGGTATGGCAACAAGAACGAACATGAAACTAGCTTAAGACTCAAGATATTCGTGGAAGTGTTTACTAATCAAGATATTTAAGTGCCCTGCGCTCCAGTAAGTACAATATTCCTCAGAGAACTCGGAAACAAACGGCAGATAAGTGAGCGTTGACTTTGTTTTATCAGCTGCACTTTATCTGCGGGATACATTACAACTCGTCGTACTATTTGCTTGCAAGTGAATGCAATTTACACGAAAAGTTCATTAATAAATCACAGACAGAGCGCAGAGAGAGGGGGAGTGGCAAGCCCACACACAATCGAGAGGTGGGGGGAGGAGGAACATTTTGAACTGAAATAAAATGAAGTGTCAAAATGTAGGGAGCGGCCACGCCCCAGCACGTCGAGAGCATCGGCGTTTCCTGACAGCAAGTGCTGCAATTTACTTAAGAGCCGAAGAGACAGAGCAGAGCAGGGGAGCAGGGGGAAAAAAACACACAAAAAGTAGTTACCCATTTACATGACAATCAGACGACGGGGCGGGACAGCCAGGCGGCGGCAGGCCACAAGTTCAGGGAAGAGGGAATTTTCCATGCACTCGATGTGCTTGTATCCCCCAGAGGTGGGTCTGTTTTTCCGTGATGTTATTGAATGAGGCAACAAAAGGAGGAAGTGCAAGGAAGTGGCTTACTTTAAAGGCAGCTCCAAGGGGATTTCTAGACTTTGTTCAATCCTACAACCTTCCCTTAGCTTCTTTTAAAGCACATCCTAACGCACAAGCGAATTCTGCAAAGGAGAATGCCCGAATTGTGCAAAAACAACACTCATGTCATGTGCATGTTGCGCTATTCGCTTATATGCGTGTTTTATGCACGATCCCCCTCATATTCTTAAATGTATTCCCCTCCGATTACTTTTAATCGCCTTTGAGCCTTAGCCTTAGCCTTAGGCCAAGTGAAAGGAAGGTCTTAAATCCGACTGGATTTATGTGGGTGCTGCGCGTCTAGTTCTTGAGTATCTTTTGAATACTTATGGTACCCCTGCCCCGGGCCACTCGTTACTCTTCGTCGCTGAATATGAATTGGATGTTGCAGCTTGAGTAGCAGAGGCACTTGCCTGGCATCTGGCTGCCACTCTCGCGGCGAGGCGAGGCGACGCGACGAGAGGCAAAAGTCTTTCACTTTACGCTTTCTTAGCTGCAGCCCAAAAGTCACTTCGAGTCGCGCAGCCAGCGAGGCATAATGACGGCGATAAGTCATTAAGTAGCTCAACGCAGAAGCAAAGCAAAGCGAACCAAACCGAAGCGAACGGACCGTTCAGCTTAGCTTCTCGGCATCCAGGCTCCTCGACACGGAACAGAGAGCTGGCTCTCTTCAGATGACGTCCGTGAAGGGGCAAAGCCAAGTCAATAGATGGAAAAGGAGATGCAGAAAGGGGAGGAGCGTGAGGAGGAGGAGGCATCCATTGAAGAGTTCTGTAATGTTTTCGCAGGGAAACTCAGGGGTGGGGGGGGGCGAGACCCTATTCGTGGGCCAACTTTAAAGAAATCAATAGGCAGAAAAAGGCTTCTAAACTGCAACCCCAGGGGATTCGCCCCCTGCGTCCTAATCACTTTTGGGACCAGCCATAAACAAACTTTCCATCAGTTGTGCCTGCAGTTTTCCTGCAAACAAAAACCTCTTCTCTCTCTCTCGTGCATAAATCATTTCACTTGATTTCATTTCCCATAAGCGCTCCCCTCCCCTCCCTCTACCTCCCACAAGTGCGAGTATTCCCTCGATTTTAATTAAAAGTTTCAAGTGCCGCCTCACATAAATTCCAATCAAGATTTTAGTGCCCCTGCATTGATTCTACTCGAAGGAGTAGAAGCCGAAGCCGTAGTTTTCCCAGGAGCAGGCGTTGTGCGAAATTCAATTAGATCAGAAGTCAATCAGGTTCAGGCTTTGCCATTAAAGGACAATTTCTGAATGCATTAATTATTCCCTCCCCCCACCACCCACACACAGCTTTTGTCTACGGGGCACTGGGGGCTTTGATTGCACAAGTTTTTGGGGAAATTACTTCGATAATCGAATAAATTACGGCCAGGCATTGAACTGATTAATACCGATTAGAAAAGGTCGCATTAGAGCGGAATATATGTACGGATATTCTATTTTCGGCAAACAATAAAAGAGCTTTGCTTAAGTCATTATATATTGTACATATCGTAGCCAACAAATTGCCTGCCCCGACCACACATTGCAGTGTCCCCTCCATCATCATTATCATCATCATCATCATCATCATCATCATCATTATTATTGTTATCATCAGCAGCAGCAGCACACACACACGGCTTTTGGGTGGCTTTTTGGGGGTTCTCTGGGGTTGCCTATCAAAAGCATCGCCCTAAAGGCTTCATGTCAAATGCACGAACCCAATAAATTTCATACTCTGCTCACAAAAAAAAAAAGCAGAGCAAAAAGTGTAGAACAAACCTCCACAGACAATGGGGAGCACAGTGGCACCGTGGGTCGAAAGCTGTTGGAAAAGGTTTTTAGTTGCATGTGATTTAAATGATGTATGTTCTAACTAAAAAAATAATAGAAATATAAGAATAAAACTATAATAAATAAGTACGAATAATAATAATTTAAAAAATATTAAATAATTAAAAATAATAAATTATAAAACAAAAATTATCAAATAATTAAACATAAAAATATGTAAATACATAAATAATTCAAAAAAATAATCATTTAAAAAATAATAGATAATTAATAATTCATATTTAAATATTATAATACAAAATTAAAAATAATAGTAAATAATAAAAAATAATAGAATAAATAATAATTTTTTTGTTAATGGAAATTAAATGGAAATCCGATTCGAGATAGCTTAAACCTTGAAAGTTCTACCTCGAAACTCTTCTGATTTTTGCTGTACTTATTGAACGGTGTCTTCTATCTTTTAAACCCATGGAAAGTCTTCCAATTCTTCTACCAATAATTCCTCCTAAATGACTTCAGAAATATGTTAAATTTCAACTGAAAATAGGTTAAAAAATGACCAACAAAATCCTATTTTGAGACAGTTTAAAGATAAGAAATTCTATTTCTTATTTTCTATAATTTCCATAACTCGCAGACCACAGTGCCCCCCTCCCACTCAGGTTGGTTCGGTACCGTTCTGTTGAGTTATTTTCCGTTCCCGTTCCCGTTCCGTCAGCGTGCCTTGCGGTCTGTTTGCCGAGAGACCTTCAGACAGTTCCCTGTCATACATATGTACATATGTGTGTTCCGTTTGGGCTCTGTGTGTGTGGATAGGCATCATATCCGTGGTATTGTATGCAGTAGACCTCCTCTCCTTAGTTTGTTATTAATGAAGTTTCCAGGCGGCTTTTTGCACCTTTGGCTCCTTCAACTCTTAACGGGACCCCCCTGTCCCCTCAAGGGGCAGGCTCAGTGGATAGTTACTCTTCAAATTTACCCTGCAACGCCCCCGAAACGTCCACTCGCCGAGCTACCATTGTGAACCGAAGGGGGGTTCCGTCTCCAGGTCCATCTGTGGCTGTGACTGCGACTCCATCTCCAGCTATGACTGTGACTGTGACTGTGGATGTGGATGTGTGGATCCATCTCTCTGGTTCCATTTCTCTCTGGCTGCTGCTGCTGCTGCTGCTGCTGCCTTTCTCTTTTGCCACTCGAGTTGGCTTTGACTCTTCTGACTGCCGCCGCATCCCCGGGTGACTTTGATTGACATTTGCTGTTGTTTGCATTTGCCGGAACAATTTTGCTTTTTCAGCTCTGCTCTCAGCACTCTGCGCCTCCTCTCTCTCACTCTCTGTGTGCTCTGTGTTCTGCCATGATTTGATTTCGACCACCTTTGGGTGGCCCATTGGCTGAAAATTGATCAGCCGCTGCGCTTTGTGCCGCACCAGTGAGAGCTCTCCTTTGGGCTTTGACCCACTTGCGGATCATACGAAGCAGAACATTATCCTTGAGATTCCGCCTCCTTTGATTCGTCGTTAGTCACGCAATTTCCCTTCCTTTCGTGGGTGAAAGGAGAGACAACTTTTTGAGCGATTGTTAACTTTGTTTCGGCGGTGCCACTGAAATGTACTGACTGAATGGGGCGTAGATAGACGTCGTGCGTGCGTGTGTGGCAAGTTCAAGGCTAATGGGCTGTTGAATCACAAGTTTATTTCCATTTCCAAGAACTTAAATGCAATCTCTTTTTCTTTTTTTGTGGAGGGCATCACTTAGCAAACTCTCAGGCGCTAAAAGCTTCCAACTTTTCAGTGGCCGGACATCCCTTGACCCCATTTCGCTCTCAAACAAGAGATCCTCCAGATAGACATTAAAATAATGCACTTTGTGAGTTAGAGTCAGCCTCGACAAGCTCCCTAATTGCCTCCTGGAGGGCACCCACTCCCCAGCCACCCACTCAGTCGCATGTCATTTGTAATTAAAATTAAAATTATTACTTTTTGGAGGAGGCAGTGGGCGGACCATGCAAAATCAGAGCTAAAGTTTCCTTGTTTTTCCCTTTTCACTGACTTCATTTCAGGGAGCCATCGTTCTGTTCTGCTCTGCTCTGTTCCGGCGATTTGCATGTTTTTCCGAGTTTTCTGCCGTCGCTGCTGCTGCTTGTTGTAAACACAAGGATTGGGCGGCCATCGGTGGGTGGCATTCTGCATATTTTTTGGCCGGGCACTGGCTGAAGTTTTGCCTCTGAAGTCGTTTTCTATGTTGTGTGGATTTATATGGGCCAAGTGGGTCCCAAGGGGAGGGGACTTACGTGCCTGCATTTCTGCGTTTCGTTGGGCAATTGTTAAATCGATAAAAATTCTTTCTTTTTTTTGCAGTTTATTTCAAGCAAAAACGCGTCACAAACTCCATTGTTGCTCTACATTCTGTCTGGTCTGCTCGGGGTTTCCGCTTTGTAGGGCACTCGTTTTGGGGGACTTAGTGGTGGATTATCTTCATCTCTCATTTCATTTCATTTCTCTGTATTTTGTGTTTTGGGGATTTGCATGGATTACAGCGTGCATTGAATTATAATTGAATAGAAATTGGTTCTGATGGGGCTTCTATTTAATTATTTAATCTTTTTTATTTGTAATTGATGCAGCTTTAATTTCATTAGGGCTTTACGCTGCATTTTTGTAGCTTAAATTCCACGCCGACTGGAAATATTTTGATCGGCGAAAACAACTTCCTTTTGGGGATTTTCGTAAATATTTTACACTTCCACAGTTCCATTAAAAATTAATTTTATAACAACAATTTTGTTCAAATAATTTTAGAATATTCAACCGAAGGCCGAATTTTAGAATCGAAATTCTCGATGCTAGCGCTCCACAAAATTAATTTTTATATTATTTCCTAATTTATTAATCAATTTTAATTTTATTTACTAATAATTTTAGAACATTTTTCGTTTGAAAAATTAGACAAAATAATGCAAAAGAATTACGCTCATAGAGATTATTCAATCTCCTAGAAATTTGATTCATTTATCGGATGAAATTATTTGCCTTTTAAAAATAGCAATGGAAAAGCTTCTAAAATAGCAGTAAACTGAAAACTGATTACTGTTACTGTTTTTAATTCCTTTACCTATAGTATAATATGATAATAAATAAATTTGATATTTATACGAATATTTTCCACCAGTAATAATATTTTTTCCTTATAAATTCCCCTGCATTTATGGTTGACCTCCGAACTCTCTACTCTACCATTATCCGTTATCCTTCTCTGCTCTGCCTTTAACCCTTTTAGCCTTGCATATATTTCTAGGTAATTGCCGAGACTCTGCTGTATTTTTAATTTAATTTTTGGCAATTTTAATTCCCGGCCCTTGGAGTGGAATAAATTTCCTGCATTCTCATGGGTTTTCAGCCTCTCCTTTAGCCTCTCTCTCTTTCAGTGCTTTCCCTGCTTTTTTTCGGGGCTTTTCCTTCCCTCTTACTTATTTGTGTGTTATTTTAACAATTTTTCGAAGCTGAAATATTCATTGTTTTTTATTGACGCTCTTTGTTCTGCTCCTTTTCGCTCTTTTCGTCCCCCCGTTTTCTTTCGAGCGTTTTTTTTAACCCGCACGCGACAATTATGCATATTTATATAAATACACACATACTATATATATACTGCCTTTACGCACACACACACATGAACAGGCCTTTGGCCAACGGAGCGTATGCGTAACATTTTTTCCAGCGCTTTTAAAAGTGGCTTTACCCTCCCCCTGCCCCTGCCCCGGCCTTCGGTTGCCTTCGCTAAAAAATACGATGAAAAAATTCTTGAAATATAATTTTTTGCTTTATTCATAAAAAATGTGCGACCCCTTGGGGAAGAGGAAGAGCTGCCATAAAAAAAAGGGAGGGGATGTAGTGTTAAAAAATTGCCTAATTGATTGAAAAAACTTGTGAAATTTATGCAGCCGCAAGCAGAGAGGAGTCTATAGAAAATAATTAAGAATAGTTTTCCATGGGGGAAAGCAGAGAGAAATAGGCATGGAAAATGTGCTGGTACTATGATCGCAGAAAAGAAAATAAAGATAGAAAGACTTCGCTCACCCTAGGCACTGTGTGTGAAAAGCCATGAGCCATTTCGAATTTTCCTTTCCACTCTCCACACTCTCCACACTCTCCGTGGAGGCGCAGTTGGCTTTTCCGTGGCGCCATTAATCAACATTATCGGCTTATGTCCGGGCCTAAAGCCGCGCGGAGACCCCTAAAAATAATTACCCCGTAGTTAGTACGAATACGGGAGATTGAGGAGACATCTGCACACGCATGACAGCCGACCAGCCACTAAGCCACTAGCCGGGGGAAGGGTAATGGCACTTGGCCAGGCCAAAAAGTGGCACAGACAGACACAAAAGTTTATGAAAGAGATTCGGGTAAATCGCCTAATGGGTCACACAGTTCCCCGGGCCATTGGGGAACACTTTTGTGGTGGATGTAAACACTAGGAAATCCGTGACCAATGATCCGGGTGCCAAGAAGTTCATCTCTGTCCACGAACGTGGGTCGCGGGTCGGTTCAAGGCCTCCAAGGTGCACACGTGAGCAACTTTTACTTTTTTTTTGGGCGGGCAAGAGTTATGTAAATACGTATCGGTTTTGGGGGTCAGACGAATCACCGAATCGGTTATGGCTGGGCCCCGAGAGAGAGCAGAAAAGAGGGGAACCGGATCGGACCGGACCGGCTCGTACCCATTATATTGATTAATCGTCGCTGAGGTTGAGGTTCGCCGCTTCGCTCGCATTTGGCTTGACCCCGAAAGAGTCGACAAAAGCGTCGACTAAAGAGCAGCCGTAGCGTCTAGCGACGTAGCTGTAAACGTATCTATACATCATTTGGGCCACCTATACCCATGCCCATGCCCATACGAAATCCATTTCTATGTGTGGCCAGCCAGCCCATTGATTTGGGGGCTTCTCTATAATCATTTTTACGTATTTTTTGTGCAAATTTTCTTCTTTTTGATCTCTGAATCTGAAAACTGTGTCAGAATGCCGCAAAGCTGCCGCAGTCCAAAATGGAAACCAAATAAAAACAAACCAATATGACTCAGAGATACAGATACAGATACAGATACATATATGTATGTAGTATGTACGTATACTATGTACATAGTGTGTGTTTTTTTTTTGGTGGCAAAGGCCTCTCTGTCAATGGGTCAAAGTGTTTTGGCTGTGTGTACTTATCTCTTGACAGATTCTCTCACTCTCAACATCACATCAGATATTCGTTATTTTATGGCAAAATATTTGTTCAGGGTTAAATGCATTCAACAAGCTCTGATATATTTGCCCCATTCGGCAATTAGCCATTAAAATTAAATTAAAAGCCCTCTTGAATTATGGCCAGCAAGTGTTAAAGAGGCTCGTTGAGAATATCGTCCACAAATAAAATGAAAATAATTGCATTCATTAAATGCCACAAGGGGCAGGCAGCATCACATAAATAACAATTAAAATCGGACAAATTTAGGGGAAGTATTTCCCTCTCTCTCTCTCTTCTGCCATTGAAATAATAGACTTTCTTTCTTGTACATACAACCATTATACACTTTTACTAGACTTTTACCAACTCTCTGTCGAAATCCACTCGACATCCACTTGAAGAACTCTTCACCGACCCGACCTTATGCAAATACTTTTTGTGCATATTTATAGCCAGAGACACACAAGACACACAAGTGTCTGTCGTCCGTCGATCTTTTATTTTCGCATAATTACCAAATCCAAAATGAAAAGAAAACATCTCGAATTACTTGGCCAAATCGAAAGTGAAACTCATGGCCTGGCCTTGTGGCACCAGAGTTTATTATTTTTATTTCTGTTACACCATCTGGTGGTCCATCGTCAAGTGCACTTTTGTCGTAAATTATTCAACTTGAAATGCAATTATAAAGAAATTCATTTTCGACTCAATTTCTGTGTGATGTAATCACAAATGTCAGCTCGGTTCGGTTCGTGCTTAATTCGACGCTACTCTACGTTGTTTTGTGTTCCAATTTGATTAGCATATATTTCGAATGGGATATATACACAATTTGCGGGTATATTTGTACATTCCTATATCCAAATGGAGGCTCTGTCAATGTGTCATAAATGATTGGTGGAAAATATTCGAAAATGTATTTCCCCTCGTATTTGGATCGAATCTATATTTACAGCACATTTAGAGCGTATGAAAATGTTTTCAAAAATGTGCACAAAATGTGTTCCAAATTAGTGAAATTTATTTGTATTTCCATATTCTACCTAGGGCTAGGGCTATACGTTTAAACTTTCTAGTATTTCGATAATCACATTGTATTTAAACATTTAATTATTTTATTACAATTGTTTTTTGTAATTAAATATTTCTTTATTTTGTTTACTGCAATTCAACATAATTGTTTATTTTTAAGTAAGTTTTTTTTTTATTATGAAATTTATTTTTTAATTTTCGTTTTTTAAATGTACGTTTTGCTATATCCCATATCTATGTATACGCCTAAACTTTTTTATTTTAATTTTTTATTATTATTATGGTTACTAAAATTCAACATAATTTTTTATTTTCAAGTATTTTTTTTCAACCAAAATATGCAGTTTTTTTGAAGTTACAGAATCCCTAAACTATTCAAATTTAAGGCCTTCCCTCAGAAGTGGCTAACAGTTGAGGAATGTTGAGGAATGCTCACCTTTTTATCGGTTTCGAATGCAAAGTCCTTTGCTGTGTGCCACATGCAAATGGCTCTGCCCCATCTGCCCCTCGATTCTCGTTCTGTAGCATTTTATAAAAATTAAAGTTCGCGGAATTTGGTTTCCTTTTGGTTTCTTTTTTTTGTGCCGTTTGCGGCTTTGGAGCAAACTTTTTTGGTATTCGGTATTTTTGCAGCTGTTGCTGTTGCCAGTAAGCCATTGACTATGGCGTGGACTGGGGCTGGGACTCTATGGCAGTGGCAGTGGCAATGGCAATGGCTGTGGCAGTGGCAGTAAAGCCCCCTGTTATTTGTTAGTGTTACGGTTATTATTTTTGCCTGCCACACAGCCACAGCCGCAGCCCTTCCTCCAAAGTACTGGCAGCAGCTGCCAATCTTTTTTAAGTTCTGTGTAACGCAAGGTTTCATCTATTGTTCCGATATTTCAGTTTTATATGCAGCTTAACGGCCACCTACTGAAAACTCTATATTTGAATGTTTTCCCTCGTTACCATTTTACACATTTTCCTATTTCCCTCCCTCCCTCCCTGCCTCGCAGCTCTGCCGAATGGAATGCACGCTTCCATTTATCACATTCGGGTGCTCATTGCGGATACGAGTACATATTCCGTAGAGTACTATATGCTACATACATATAATATGTATATCCAGCTGTGGATGTAGCTGCTCGCTAGCTAGATATATGTATAATATGTATAGTGTGTGTGTCTGTCTATGTGCAGTTATAGATGTTTACATTGTTTCCAATCCGCCACAAACTCATTAGCATTGTGGTTAAGTGGGTGCAGAGGAAAACCTCTGGGCTGAAGGAAGGGAAAAAGTGTTTTCATGCCCTGCGGCTGCCACTGCTGATGATGCTCCTCTCTGCTGTGAGGCCAGGGCAGGGGGAAGTGCTCATGATCTGAATATATGCATGGCGGCTGTTGATTTTTGGGGAGTGCCATGGAGTGCCCACAAACAATGGCTGCTAATGAAATTTGAAGTGGGAGCTCCACAAGTACTCTTCTAAACAGAAATTTAATTTAAAGACAAATTTAATGAAAAGATAAGAATTATTTTTCCCTACTTAACGAAATGCGTCTTTCTATGGAAAGTTTTCAGCAAAACTATATTAAATTTAAATCTATTCGCTTAAAATTTATTAGCCCTTTCTGTATAGATAGCTTCATGGGAACTCCGCCTCCGTGTCGCTATACTATCTATCGCTGACTTGCTTTATGGGTCCCACTGTATTTGGTTATTTTAGGCAGCGCCACGGCCTGCCCTCTGGTCCGCAGTACGACCCCATTAACGACTCCCAGCTCCATCCCCAGCTTCAGCTTGAAGAACCACAATCAACAAGCAACCAACCACGTTCCCTAGCTGTTTCCGCTGTTGCCATTTTATCAGCATTTTGTAGTATCCGCTTAGGCAAAACATTTTCATGAAATAATTCAGCGAATGCATTTGCTGGGCCCTAGTGCCAGCAGCTGGAGTGGATGGAGGGAGCATCGTTTGAGTGTTGTAATTAGAAAACGTTTCCAGTTGGCGGGATAGGAAGATAGATTACATTTGGCTCAAAACCCATCTGGAACCCGACTCGTGCTGGGCTCCATTAAAAGGCTAATTATGCGGCCATTATAGAAGTTTTAATTCGATTTAATTGAAAGCCAATTTCCAACTCCAACTCCAACTCCAACTGCCTCCAACTATTGTTATGGCAAAATGAACTTCACGGCTCCATGCACAACTATTACGCCAGCAATTATACATCACTCGCCAAACAGATATATACTATATACTAACTATATGATTACTGATTCTATCATGCTTCTCTCTCTCTCTCTCTCTCTTCCAATAGTCTATCCAATGTGCGGATTGTGCTTCTGGTGAGGGATCCGCGTGGAACGATGCAGTCGCGACGGCATCGCGTTTGGTGCGCTGGCCATGAGGATTGCGAGGATGCGCGACTGGTGTGCCAGGATTTGCAGGATGACTACAAGACGGCGGAGCTGCTGCTGGAGAAGTATCCATCGCGTTTCAGGTGAGTCCATCTTTTGATTTCCCCCAAAATAGCAAAACACTAATGCCAGATTGTATGTTTCTATAGAACCCTACGCTATGAGGACCTGTCATTGAATCCCAGTGAAATGACCCAGGACATACTGCAGTTCTATGGCCTGCCGTTCGATCCCGCTGTGGAGGAGTTTTTGGAGACGCACACCAAGGTGAACATTGGCGGCGTTAGCTCCACATATCGTGATTCCAGATCAGCGCCATTCCATTGGATGCAGGATCTAAAGCCAGACGAAGTGAGTACTGAATGGATACATATTCGGTCCGTTATTCATACCTCTCTCGTTCACAGATCAAGCAAATACAGGATGTTTGCATCGAAGCCATGGATCTGTGGGGCTATCGTCGCATCGATAGCTTCAGCAACTTCTCCAGCCTCCAGCAGACCTTCGATCCGATGGTGCTGCCGCCGCCGTTCACGTGAAGCGTTCACGGCATTAGTGTTAGCTGATCTATCTATAACGATAACTGATAATGATAACTAATTCTTCTACTTGGTACATTTTGTTGTGATATCGTCGTGTTGAGCGAGCAAAAAGAAAAATAGGCAAAGAACGGAAGGAAGGATCGGAAGTGAAAAGTGAGGAGAGATTGGAAGAGAATGCATTGTGGAAACTCGATTCATAGCTGGCACATTTTTGCTAGACACGCAAACACACTTAACTGAGCAATAGTTATTAATAATATATACTGAATATACAATATGAATGGCATAATTTTAGTAATTGGCGAATTTTGTGTAGAGCGTAACAGCGTACAGCGTAAAGCGTAAAGCGTAAAACGGTATGAAAACCAGTCGAATATCAGATTTACATTTAGGCCTAGCATTTAAGCTAACCAATAACGGAGAAAAGAACTTAGTCTATTTAGGGCTGCGTATTGAGTATTGTTTACTTGGCTTTTTGATGTAAATTATTTAGGCAATGAACTTTTGTAATTCGGCTTGACAAGTGCGTAGAAAATCCAGTGATTTAGCGTCTAACACAAACGTATCTAAACGTATCAGTATCAGCATCGGTCGGTAACTAACCACAACACCACAACAGCACAGTTCAGTTCAATTCTGTTCTGTTCTGTTCTGTTGTGGAGGGTAGAAAGCAATTATACAGCAACAAATGTTTGGCAAACCACAAAAATGTGCAATATTATAATCAAAAAGTAACTCACGCTAAAACCAATTTAGACACGAATTTCCTTAAGCAAAAACGATAACTGATTAAATGATAAAAAAATTGATAAATGATAAATGAGCAATGGGCACTCGATTCCTAAGCATAAGTTTCCCTAGGCATACAATATATTATTTTTATGGTTATTTAGTTGTAATTGTAATTAAATTGTACTATACTTTACTTGTCCTTAATGTCTACAACTAAGTTCGATTCGTTTTCCTTTTCAAAAACGAAAGCCCAGTAATACGTACGATCAAATTGGCAACAAGAAAATTGTGACAAATTGGATTATTTGATAAACGATAAAGAATCCAGCAATATTTGCATAAATTACTCTTATTAAGCAAATTACCAACTGAATAAACAATGAAATTTAAAATTAAAGTACTGTCGATTTTTACACTTTCAAAAGTGCCGCGTGAAGGTCCTTATTCAGGCCTTTGTGAAGTTAAATAAGAAGTTTAATAATAAGCTATAACTCCGCCTTTCCTCGTTTAATACCAGCATGACCAGACGGTCCACGTCAGGGACCTGCGTTGTTGTTGCTTTTCCGGCTGGTCGCCTATTCCGAGGGAAATGCCGATATTCTAAAAAAAAAATAAATAACGCCCATTATAACTGGTTAATGAATTTATTGCCAAAAAATTGCCCATTGAGAAACATTCGGGCGAAAGTAGAGAAAGATGATGAATTCTGAAAGAAGCCATCTACGAGCAGCGTTCTCTCCGTCGATGTTCTTCTCTTTATGACGGATCTCTGAAGAGTATTGCCACTGGGTTCCTTCTGGATTCAACTTGCCTCCAATTTAGTTACTTCCAAAAAAGTGCTCAACAAATACTTCGTCGACATGTTCGTGCCATTGGAATCACAAACTGTTTTAATTTGTTTTGATTAAAGCTTGGAGTGGTTCAGGACGTGGGAAGTGTGTGTACTCCCTCCTAGTCACTCCCAGGGCCATGGCCAGAGCTAGTCCAATCCTAGAAGCCACCTGTGGGAAGAGGAGAATAAGAATAGATGAATACGACGGCTATAGCACCCACTTATGCGGGACGGGTCGGGACAGACAGGACAAAGGAAGAAAAGATCCATGGCCAAGGCGAAGGAGAACTTACATGGATAGGTTTGGGGGGTGTTCCAATAGTTCCAGACCCGTGGATCGGGAATGCCACCCTCAGGCAATGGGGGACAGCAGCAGCCCGGCGAGGGAGAGCATGGTATGGGCGAGGGAGCTCCGCATGGTGGGCTGTGCGGGCCACAGCACGGGCATGTTGCTCCACAAGGGTAGCACATTTTCAATTCGTAAAAATTTTCGAAAATCCAAAAAAAAAAACTGAATTTTAAGAATTTTGTGAGAAATTTTGAAATTTGAAATCTCAAACCAAACCGGAGCTCTAAACTAAACAAAATTTTTGTTCCGTTCTAGTCGGAGTGTGATGAACAACTGAAAATATAAAGCAATAGAAAATATTACGATATGAGATTTTGAAAGCAGCTATACATAAATATATTGTATTCCTACGGTAATGTGATTGGCACAACAATCAGTTTATATAATCGAAAAAGGGCATCGAGTCATCTGTGAATAGAAAATACGTGGAAGTCCTCAATGTTTAAAATTGGAGATTTGGACTCATCCGATCACGAAAGGGTATGGCACGCCTAGATCAGACGCTGTATAGCCGAGATATAGCGTAAAGAAATAAAACTGCTATATCTCGGCCAAACAGAGTCAGATCAGCGAAGGACCTACTTTCCCAGGATCGTAAGGATCTAGACTATCGATTGGCATCAAAAAGTCAACTAGGACTACTGTCCTGGTCCCCTAAAAGTATGCAACTAATCACGGCGAAAAGGATGTCCTTTTTTTCTGATGCCAATCGGTTGGCAGGACTCACCCGATCACAAAAAGGTATGGCACGTCCAGATCGGCACATAAATAGTCGAGATATACTGCAATGAAAATGCAAATTAAATTTGTCGTCAATCTGCGCAAACCAAGAAATTTCAAATCTGAGTACCAGGCGAACAGAAATCAGCAGAAAGCAACTGGTTTTTTGTTGAGTGCTGTACATTTGAACTTCTGACCACAAGCACTGCATAGTGACAGAAGATGAAATGTACAACACTCAACAAAAAATCAGCTACTTGCTGCTGATTTCTGTTCGCCTGGTATCCCAGATCTGAATTTTTCGTTTTTGGCCATTTGAGCGGCCGCAAGTTGAAAGTTGTTGTTGTACAACAACAACCACTTGTTGTACAACAAATCGACAACAACAACAATGCAAATTTTGATTTGCGGTTTTCTCCGTTATTTGTGGGCCGATCTGGGCGTGCGACGGCTTCCTGTGATCGGAGGACAATCCTTGATCCGATGAAGTCCTTTTCAAGGACCAAGGATCAAGGATATTTCTTTCAGGCTTGTTTTCTCTGTTCTTCGTGGGCCGATCTGGGCGTGCGGCAGCTTTCTGTGATCGGACGACAATCCTTGATCCGATAGAGTCCTTTTCAAGGACCAAGGATAAAAGATAGTTCGTCAAGGCTTGTTTTCTCCGTTGTTTGTGAGCCGATCAGGGCGTGCGATGACTTCCTGTGAGCGGAAGATAATCCTTGATCTGACGGAGTCCTTTTCAAGGACCAAGGATTAAGGACATTTCTTTCAGGCTTGTTTTCTCCGTTCTTCGTGGGCCGATCTGGGCGTGCGGCAGCTTTCTGTGATAGAAATCTGATAGGGTCCTTTTCAAGGACCAAGGATCAAGGATATTTCTTTCAGGCTTGTTTTCTCTGTTCTTCGTGGGCCGATCTGGGCGTGCGGCAGCTTTCTGTGATCGGAAGACAATCCTTGATTCGATTGATTCCTTCTCAAAGACCAAGAAGCAAGGACATTTCTTTCAGGCTTGTTTTCTCTGATATTTGCTGGCAAATCTGGGCGAGCGACGGCTTCCTGTGATCGGACGCCAATCCTTGATCCGACGGAGTCCTTTTCAAGCACCAAGAAGCAAGGATATTTCTTTCAGGCTTGTTTTATCTGATATTTGCTGGCAAATCTGGGCGTGCGACGGCTTCCTGTGATCGGACGCCAATCCTTGATCCGACGGAGTCCTTTTCAAGGACCAAGGATCAAGGATATTTCTTCAAGGCTTGTTTTCCCCGTTATTTGTTAGCCGCTCTGGGCGTTTCTGACGCCAATCGGTTGGCAGGACTCTTCCGATTAGCGAAAGGTATGACACGTCTAGATCAGACGCTGTATAGCCAAGATATAGCGTAAAAGAGAAAAACCAGTATTTTTGTTTACGTTATATCCTAGCCAAACAGCGTCAGATCGGCGAAGGACATACTTTCCCAGGATCGTAAGGATCCAGTCTATCGATTGGCATCAAAAACCCGAATTCGAAAATCAGGCCGATTTTTGGCAATTTCAATGATGTAACCATCATGATTTTTCGCGAAAATCGTGATGAAAGGGATGTCCTTTTTTCTGGTGCCGATCGGTTGGCAGGACTCTCCCGATTACAAAAAGTTATGGCACGCCCTGATCGGCCCATAAACAGCCGAGATATAGAGCAATGAATAAAAACCAGTATTTTTGTTTACGCTATATCTCGGCCAAAAACCGTTAGATCGGCGAAGGACCTACTTTCCCAGAATCGCAAGGATCCAGACTATCGATTGGCATCAAAAGGTCAACTAGGACTACTGTCCTGGTCCCCTAAAAGTATGCAACTAATCACGGCGAAAAGGATGTCCTTTTTTTCTGATGCCAATCGGCTGGCAGGACTCACCCGATCACAAAAAGGTATGGCACGTCCAGATCGGCACATAAATAGTCGAGATATACTGCAATGAAAATGCAAATCAAATTTTTCGTCAATCGGCGCAAGCCAAGAAATTTCAATTTTGCACCAGGCGAACAGAAATCAGCAGCAAGTAGCTGGTTTTTTTGGCCCCCAAAAGTATGCACCACTTTTTTAATTTCCATTTTTTTTAGTTGCTTGCTGCTGATTGCTGTTCGCCTGGTATCCCAGATCTGAATTTCTCGTTTTTGGCCGTTTGAGCGGTCGCAAGTTGAATATTGTTGTTGATATTTCTTTCAGGCTTGTTTTCTCTGTTCTTCGTGGGCCGATCTGGGCGTGCGACGGCTTCCTGTGATCGGAGGACAATCCTTGATCCGATGAAGTCCTTTTCAAGGACCAAGGATCAAGGATATTTCTTTCAGGCTTGTTTTCTCTGTTCTTCGTGGGCCGATCTGGGCGTGCGGCAGCTTTCTGTGATCGGACGACAATCCTTGATCCGATAGAGTCCTTTTCAAGGACCAAGGATAAAAGATAGTTCGTCAAGGCTTGTTTTCTCCGTTGTTTGTGAGCCGATCAGGGCGTGCGATGACTTCCTGTGAGCGGAAGATAATCCTTGATCTGACGGAGTCCTTTTCAAGGACCAAGGATCAAGGACATTTCTTTCAGGCTTGTTTTCTCTGATATTTGCTGGCAAATCTGGGCGAGCGACGGCTTCCTGTGATCGGACGTCAATCCTTGATCCGACGGAGTCCTTTTCAAGCACCAAGGATCAAGGATATTTCTTCAAGGCTTGTTTTCCCCGTTATTTGTTAGCCGCTCTGGGCGTTTCTGACGCCAATCGGTTGGCAGGACTCTTCCGATTAGCGAAAGGTATGACACGTCTAGATCAGACGCTGTATAGCCAAGATATAGCGTAAAAGAGAAAAACCAGTATTTTTGTTTACGTTATATCCTGGCCAAACAGCGTCAGATCGGCGAAGGACATCCTTTCCCAGGATCGTAAGGATCCAGTCTATCGATTGGCATCAAAAACCCGAATTCGAAAATCAGGCCGATTTTTGGCAATTTCAATGATGTAACCATCATGATTTTTCGCGAAAATCGTGATGAAAGGGATGTCCTTTTTTCTGGTGCCGATCGGTTGGCAGGACTCTCCCGATTACAAAAAGTTATGGCACGCCCTGATCGGCCCATAAACAGCCGAGATATAGAGCAATGAATAAAAACCAGTATTTTTGTTTACGCTATATCTCGGCCAAAAACCGTTAGATCGGCGAAGGACCTACTTTCCCAGAATCGCAAGGATCCAGACTATCGATTGGCATCAAAAGGTCAACTAGGACTACTGTCCTGGTCCCCTAAAAGTATGCAACTAATCACGGCGAAAAGGATGTCCTTTTTTTCTGATGCCAATCGGTTGGCAGGACTCACCCGATCACAAAAAGGTATGGCACGTCCAGATCGGCACATAAATAGTCGAGATATACTGCAATGAAAATGCAAATTAAATTTGTCGTCAATCTGCGCAAACCAAGAAATTTCAAATCTGAGTACCAGGCGAACAGAAATCAGCAGAAAGCAACTGGTTTTTTTGGCCCCCAAAAGTATGCACCACTTTTTTAATTTCCATTTTTTTTAGTTGCTTGCTGCTGATTGCTGTTCGCCTGGTATCCCAGATCTGAATTTCTCGTTTTTGGCCATTTGAGCGGCCGCAAGTTGAAAGTTGTTGTTGTACAACAACAACCACTTGTTGTACAACAAATCGACAACAACAACAATGCAAATTTTGATTTGCGGTTTTCTCCGTTATTTGTGGGCCGATCTGGGCGTGCGACGGCTTCCTGTGATCGGAGGACAATCCTTGATCCGATGAAGTCCTTTTCAAGGACCAAGGATCAAGGATATTTCTTTCAGGCTTGTTTTCTCTGTTCTTCGTGGGCCGATCTGGGCGTGCGGCAGCTTTCTGTGATCGGACGACAATCCTTGATCCGATAGAGTCCTTTTCAAGGACCAAGGATAAAAGATAGTTCGTCAAGGCTTGTTTTCTCCGTTGTTTGTGAGCCGATCAGGGCGTGCGATGACTTCCTGTGAGCGGAAGATAATCCTTGATCTGACGGAGTCCTTTTCAAGGACCAAGGATCAAGGACATTTCTTTCAGGCTTGTTTTCTCCGTTCTTCGTGGGCCGATCTGGGCGTGCGGCAGCTTTCTGTGATAGAAATCTGATAGGGTCCTTTTCAAGGACCAAGGATCAAGGATATTTCTTTCAGGCTTGTTTTCTCTGTTCTTCGTGGGCCGATCTGGGCGTGCGGCAGCTTTCTGTGATCGGACGACAATCCTTGATTCGATTGATTCCTTCTCAAGGACCAAGAAGCAAGGACATTTCTTTCAGGCTTGTTTTCTCTGATATTTGCTGGCAAATCTGGGCGAGCGACGGCTTCCTGTGATCGGACGTCAATCCTTGATCCGACGGAGTCCTTTTCAAGCACCAAGGATCAAGGATATTTCTTCAAGGCTTGTTTTCCCCGTTATTTGTTAGCCGCTCTGGGCGTTTCTGACGCCAATCGGTTGGCAGGACTCTTCCGATTAGCGAAAGGTATGACACGTCTAGATCAGACGCTGTATAGCCAAGATATAGCGTAAAAGAGAAAAACCAGTATTTTTGTTTACGTTATATCCTGGCCAAACAGCGTCAGATCGGCGAAGGACATCCTTTCCCAGGATCGTAAGGATCCAGTCTATCGATTGGCATCAAAAACCCGAATTCGAAAATCAGGCCGATTTTTGGCAATTTCAATGATGTAACCATCATGATTTTTCGCGAAAATCGTGATGAAAGGGATGTCCTTTTTTCTGGTGCCGATCGGTTGGCAGGACTCTCCCGATTACAAAAAGTTATGGCACGCCCTGATCGGCCCATAAACAGCCGAGATATAGAGCAATGAATAAAAACCAGTATTTTTGTTTACGTTATATCCTGGCCAAACAGCGTCAGATCGGCGAAGGACATCCTTTCCCAGGATCGTAAGGATCCAGTCTATCGATTGGCATCAAAAACCCGAATTCGAAAATCAGGCCGATTTTTGGCAATTTCAATGATGTAACCATCATGATTTTTCGCGAAAATCGTGATGAAAGGGATGTCCTTTTTTCTGATGCCAATCGGCTGGCAGGACTCACCCGATCACGAAAAGGTATGACACGCAGAGATCGGCCCATAAATAGCTGAGATATAGTGTAATGAAAAATGTAAATTAAATTTGTCGTCAATCGGCGCAAGCCAAGAAATTTCAATTTTGCACCAGGCGAACAGAAATCAGCAGCAAGTAGCTGGTTTTTTTGGCCCCCAAAAGTATGCACCACTTTTTTAATTTCCATTTTTTTTAGTTGCTTGCTGCTGATTGCTGTTCGCCTGGTATCCCAGATCTGAATTTCTCGTTTTTGGCCGTTTGAGCGGTCGCAAGTTGAATATTGTTGTTCTACAACAACAACCACTTGTTGTACAACAAATCGACAACAACAACAATGCAAATTTTGATTTGCTGTTTTCTCCGTTATTTGTGGGCCGATCTGGGCGTGCGACGGCTTCCTGTGATCGGAGGACAATCCTTGATCCGATGAAGTCCTTTTCAAGGACCAAGGATCAAGGATATTTCTTTCAGGCTTGTTTTCTCTGTTCTTCGTGGGCCGATCTGGGCGTGCGGCAGCTTTCTGTGATCGGACGACAATCCTTGATCCGATAGAGTCCTTTTCAAGGACCAAGGATAAAAGATAGTTCGTCAAGGCTTGTTTTCTCCGTTGTTTGTGAGCCGATCAGGGCGTGCGATGACTTCCTGTGAGCGGAAGATAATCCTTGATCTGACGGAGTCCTTTTCAAGGACCAAGGATCAAGGACATTTCTTTCAGGCTTGTTTTCTCCGTTCTTCGTGGGCCGATCTGGGCGTGCGGCAGCTTTCTGTGATAGAAATCTGATAGGGTCCTTTTCAAGGACCAAGGATCAAGGATATTTCTTTCAGGCTTGTTTTCTCTGTTCTTCGTGGGCCGATCTGGGCGTGCGGCAGCTTTCTGTGATCGGACGACAATCCTTGATTCGATTGATTCCTTCTCAAGGACCAAGAAGCAAGGACATTTCTTTCAGGCTTGTTTTCTCTGATATTTGCTGGCAAATCTGGGCGAGCGACGGCTTCCTGTGATCGGACGTCAATCCTTGATCCGACGGAGTCCTTTTCAAGCACCAAGGATCAAGGATATTTCTTCAAGGCTTGTTTTCCCCGTTATTTGTTAGCCGCTCTGGGCGTTTCTGACGCCAATCGGTTGGCAGGACTCTTCCGATTAGCGAAAGGTATGACACGTCTAGATCAGACGCTGTATAGCCAAGATATAGCGTAAAAGAGAAAAACCAGTATTTTTGTTTACGTTATATCCTGGCCAAACAGCGTCAGATCGGCGAAGGACATCCTTTCCCAGGATCGTAAGGATCCAGTCTATCGATTGGCATCAAAAATCCGAATTCGAAAATCAGGCCGATTTTTGGCAATTTCAATGATGTAACCATCATGATTTTTCGCGAAAATCGTGATGAAAGGGATGTCCTTTTTTCTGGTGCCGATCGGTTGGCAGGACTCTCCCGATTACAAAAAGTTATGGCACGCCCTGATCGGCCCATAAACAGCCGAGATATAGAGCAATGAATAAAAACCAGTATTTTTGTTTACGCTATATCTCGGCCAAAAACCGTTAGATCGGCGAAGGACCTACTTTCCCAGAATCGCAAGGATTCAGACTATCGATTGGCATCAAAAGGTCAACTAGGACTACTGTCCTGGTCCCCTAAAAGTATGCAACTAATCACGGCAAAAAGGCTGTCCTTTTTTTCTGATGCCAATCGGTTGGCAGTACTCTCCCGATCACGAAAAGGTATGACACGCAGAGAGCGGCCCATAAATAGCTGAGATATAGTGTAATGAAAAATGTAAATTAAATTTGTCGTCAATCGGCGCAAGCCAAGAAATTTCAATTTTGCACCAGGCGAACAGAAATCAGCAGCAAGTAGCTGGTTTTTTTGGCCCCCAAAAGTATGCACCACTTTTTTAATTTCCATTTTTTTTAGTTGCTTGCTGCTGATTGCTGTTCGCCTGGTATCCCAGATCTGAATTTCTCGTTTTTGGCCGTTTGAGCGGTCGCAAGTTGAATATTGTTGTTCTACAACAACAACCACTTGTTGTACAACAAATCGACAACAACAACAATGCAAATTTTGATTTGCTGTTTTCTCCGTTATTTGTGGGCCGATCTGGGCGTGCGACGGCTTCCTGTGATCGGAGGACAATCCTTGATCCGATGAAGTCCTTTTCAAGGACCAAGGATCAAGGATATTTCTTTCAGGCTTGTTTTCTCTGTTCTTCGTGGGCCGATCTGGGCGTGCGGCAGCTTTCTGTGATCGGACGACAATCCTTGATCCGATAGAGTCCTTTTCAAGGACCAAGGATAAAAGATAGTTCGTCAAGGCTTGTTTTCTCCGTTGTTTGTGAGCCGATCAGGGCGTGCGATGACTTCCTGTGAGCGGAAGATAATCCTTGATCTGACGGAGTCCTTTTCAAGGACCAAGGATCAAGGACATTTCTTTCAGGCTTGTTTTCTCCGTTCTTCGTGGGCCGATCTGGGCGTGCGGCAGCTTTCTGTGATAGAAATCTGATAGGGTCCTTTTCAAGGACCAAGGATCAAGGATATTTCTTTCAGGCTTGTTTTCTCTGTTCTTCGTGGGCCGATCTGGGCGTGCGGCAGCTTTCTGTGATCGGACGACAATCCTTGATTCGATTGATTCCTTCTCAAGGACCAAGAAGCAAGGACATTTCTTTCAGGCTTGTTTTCTCTGATATTTGCTGGCAAATCTGGGCGAGCGACGGCTTCCTGTGATCGGACGTCAATCCTTGATCCGACGGAGTCCTTTTCAAGCACCAAGGATCAAGGATATTTCTTCAAGGCTTGTTTTCCCCGTTATTTGTTAGCCGCTCTGGGCGTTTCTGACGCCAATCGGTTGGCAGGACTCTTCCGATTAGCGAAAGGTATGACACGTCTAGATCAGACGCTGTATAGCCAAGATATAGCGTAAAAGAGAAAAACCAGTATTTTTGTTTACGTTATATCCTGGCCAAACAGCGTCAGATCGGCGAAGGACATCCTTTCCCAGGATCGTAAGGATCCAGTCTATCGATTGGCATCAAAAACCCGAATTCGAAAATCAGGCCGATTTTTGGCAATTTCAATGATGTAACCATCATGATTTTTCGCGAAAATCGTGATGAAAGGGATGTCCTTTTTTCTGGTGCCGATCGGTTGGCAGGACTCTCCCGATTACAAAAAGTTATGGCACGCCCTGATCGGCCCATAAACAGCCGAGATATAGAGCAATGAATAAAAACCAGTATTTTTGTTTACGCTATATCTCGGCCAAAAACCGTTAGATCGGCGAAGGACCTACTTTCCCAGAATCGCAAGGATCCAGACTATCGATTGGCATCAAAAGGTCAACTAGGACTACTGTCCTGGTCCCCTAAAAGTATGCAACTAATCACGGCGAAAAGGATGTCCTTTTTTTCTGATGCCAATCGGCTGGCAGGACTCACCCGATCACAAAAAGGTATGGCACGTCCAGATCGGCACATAAATAGTCGAGATATACTGCAATGAAAATGCAAATCAAATTTTTCGTCAAACGGCGCAAGCCAAGAAATTTCAATTTTGCACCAGGCGAACAGAAATCAGCAGCAAGTAGCTGGTTTTTTTGGCCCCCAAAAGTATGCACCACTTTTTTAATTTCCATTTTTTTTAGTTGATTGCTGCTTATTGCTGTTCGCCTGGTATCCCAGATCTGAATTTCTCGTTTTTGGCCGTTTGAGCGGTCGCAAGTTGAATATTGTTGTTCTACAACAACAACCACTTGTTGTACAACAAATCGACAACAACAACAATGCAAATTTTGATTTGCTGTTTTCTCCGTTATTTGTGGGCCGATCTGGGCGTGCGACGGCTTCCTGTGATCGGAGGACAATCCTTGATCCGATGAAGTCCTTTTCAAGGACCAAGGATCAAGGATATTTCTTTCAGGCTTGTTTTCTCTGTTCTTCGTGGGCCGATCTGGGCGTGCGGCAGCTTTCTGTGATCGGACGACAATCCTTGATCCGATAGAGTCCTTTTCAAGGACCAAGGATAAAAGATAGTTCGTCAAGGCTTGTTTTCTCCGTTGTTTGTGAGCCGATCAGGGCGTGCGATGACTTCCTGTGAGCGGAAGATAATCCTTGATCTGACGGAGTCCTTTTCAAGGACCAAGGATCAAGGATATTTCTTCAAGGCTTGTTTTCCCCGTTATTTGTTTGCCGCTCTGGGCGTTTCTGACGCCAATCGGTTGGCAGGACTCTTCCGATTAGCGAAAGGTATGACACGTCTAGATCAGACGCTGTATAGCCAAGATATAGCGTAAAAGAGAAAAACCAGTATTTTTGTTTACGCTATATCTCGGCCAAAAACCGTTAGATCGGCGAAGGACCTACTTTCCCAGAATCGCAAGGATCCAGACTATCGATTGGCATCAAAAGGTCAACTAGGACTACTGTCCTGGTCTCCTAAAAGTACGCAACTAATCACGGCGAAAAGGATGTCCTTTTTTTCTGATGCCAATCGGCTGGCAGGACTCACCCGATCACAAAAAGGTATGGCACGCCCAGATCGGCCCACGAAGAACAGAGAAAACAAGCCTGAAAGAAATATCCTTGATCCTTGGTCCTTGAAAAGGACCCTATCAGATTAAGGATTGCCGTCGGATCACAGAAAGCTGCCGCACGCCCAGATCGGCCCACGAAGAACGGAGAAAACAAGCCTGAAAGAAATGTCCTTGATCCTTGGTCCTTGAAAAGGACTCCGTCAGATCAAGGATTATCTTCCGCTCACAGGAAGTCATCGCACGCCGTGATCGGCTCACAAACAACGGAGAAAACAAGTCTTGACGAACTATCTTTTATCCTTTGTCCTTGAAAAGGACTCTATCGGATCAAGGATTGTCGTCCGATCACAGAAAGCTGCCGCACGCCCAGATCGGCCCACGAAGAACAGAGAAAACAAGCCTGAAAGAAATATCCTTGATCCTTGGTCCTTGAAAAGGACCCTATCAGATTAAGGATTGCCGTCAGATCACAGAAAGCTGCCGCACGCCCAGATCGGCCCACAAAGAACGGAGAAAACAAGCCTGAAAGAAATGTCCTTGATCCTTGGTCCTTGAAAAGGACTCCGTCCGATCAAGGATTATCTTCCGCTCACAGGAAGTCATCGCACGCCCTGATCGGCTCACAAACAACGGAGAAAACAAGCCTTGACGAACTATCTTTTATCCTTGGTCCTTGAAAAGGACTCTATCGGATCAAGGATTGTCGTCCGATCACAGAAAGCTGCTGCACGCCGAGATCGGCCCACGAAGAAGAGAGAAAACAAGCCTGAAAAAAATGTCCTTGATCCTTGGTCCTTGAAAAGGACTTTATCGGATCAAGGATTGTCCTCCGATCACAGGAAGCCGTCGCACGCCCAGATCGGCCCACGAAGAACAGAGAAAACAAGCTTGAAAGAAATATCCTGGATCCTTGGTCCTTGAAAAGGACTCCGTCAGATCAAGGATTATCTTCCGCTCACAGGAAGTCATCGCACGCCCTTATCGGCTCACAAACAACGGAGAAAACAAGCCTTGACGAACTATCCTTTGTCCTTGAAAAGGACTCTATCGGATCAAGGATTGTCCTCCGATCACAGGAAGCCGTCGCACGCCCAGATCGGCCCACGAAGAACAGAGAAAACAAGCTTGAAAGAAATATCCTGGATCCTTGGTCCTTGAAAAGGACTCCGTCAGATCAAGGATTATCTTCCGCTCACAGGAAGTCATCGCACGCCCTTATCGGCTCACAAACAACGGAGAAAACAAGCCTGAAAGAAATATCCTTGATCCTTGGTCCTTGAAAAGGACTCCTTCGGATCAAGGATTGTCTTCCGATTACAGGAAGCCGTCGCACGCCCAGATCGGCCCACAAATAACGGAGAAAACAGCAAATCAAAATTTGCATTGTTGTTGTTGTCGATTTGTTGTACAACAAGTGGTTGTTGTTGTACAACAACAATATTCAACTTGCGACCGCTCAAACGGCCAAAAACGAGAAATTCAGATCTGGGATACCAGGCGAACAGCAATCAGCAGCAAGCAACTAAAAAAAATGGAAATTAAAAAAGTGGTGCATACTTTTGGGGGCCAAAAAAACCAGCTACTTGCTGCTGATTTCTGTTCGCCTGGTGCAAAATTGAAATTTCTTGGCTTGCGCCGATTGACGAAAAATTTGATTTGCATTTTCATTGCAGTATATCTCGACTATTTATGTGCCGATCTGGACGTGCCATACCTTTTTGTGATCGGGTGAGTCCTGCCAGCCGATTGGCATCAGAAAAAAAGGACATCCTTTTCGCCGTGATTAGTTGCATACTTTTAGGGGACCAGGACAGTAGTCCTAGTTGACCTTTTGATGCCAATCGATAGTCTGGATCCTTGCGATTCTGGGAAAGTAGGTCCTTCGCCGATCTAACGGTTTTTGGCCGAGATATAGCGTAAACAAAAATACTGGTTTTTATTCATTGCTCTATATCTCGGCTGTTTATGGGCCGATCAGGGCGTGCCATAACTTTTTGTGATCGGGTGAGTCCTGCCAGCCGATTGGCATCAGAAAAAAAGGACATCCTTTTCGCCGTGATTAGTTGCATACTTTTAGGGGACCAGGACAGTAGTCCTAGTTGACCTTTTGATGCCAATCGATAGACTGGATCCTTACGATCCTGGGAAAGGATGTCCTTCGCCGATCTGACGCTGTTTGGCCAGGATATAACGTAAACAAAAATACTGGTTTTTTTCTTTTACGCTATATCTTGGCTATACAGCGTCTGATCTAGACGTGTCATACCTTTCGCTAATCGGAAGAGTCCTGCCAACCGATTGGCGTCAGAAACGCCCAGAGCGGCTAACAAATAACGGGGAAAACAAGCCTTGAAGAAATATCCTTGATCCTTGGTCCTTGAAAAGGACTCCGTCGGATCAAGGATTGGCGTCCGATCACAGGAAGCCGTCGCTCGCCCAGATTTGCCAGCAAATATCAGATAAAACAAGCCTGAAAGAAATATCCTTGCTTCTTGGTGCTTGAAAAGGACTCCGTCGGATCAAGGATTGGCGTCCGATCACAGGAAGCCGTCGCTCGCCCAGATTTGCCAGCAAATATCAGAGAAAACAAGCCTGAAAGAAATGTCCTTGCTTCTTGGTCCTTGAGAAGGAATCAGTCGAATCAAGGATTGTCGTCCGATCACAGAAAGCTGCCGCACGCCCAGATCGGCCCACGAAGAACAGAGAAAACAAGCCTGAAAGAAATATCCTTGATCCTTGGTCCTTGAAAAGGACTCCTTCGGATCAAGGATTGTCTTCCGATTACAGGAAGCCGTCGCACGCCCAGATCGGCCCACAAATAACGGAGAAAACAGCAAATCAAAATTTGCATTGTTGTTGTTGTCGATTTGTTGTACAACAAGTGGTTGTTGTTGTACAACAAAAATATTCAACTTGCGACCGCTCAAACGGCCAAAAACGAGAAATTCAGATCTGGGATACCAGGCGAACAGCAATCAGCAGCAAGCAACTAAAAAAAATGGAAATTAAAAAAGTGGTGCATACTTTTGGGGGCCAAAAAAACCAGCTACTTGCTGCTGATTTCTGTTCGCCTGGTGCAAAATTGAAATTTCTTGGCTTGCGCCGTTTGACGAAAAATTTGATTTGCATTTTCATTGCAGTATATCTCGACTATTTATGTGCCGATCTGGACGTGCCATACCTTTTTGTGATCGGGTGAGTCCTGCCAGCCGATTGGCATCAGAAAAAAAGGACATCCTTTTCGCCGTGATTAGTTGCATACTTTTAGGGGACCAGGACAGTAGTCCTAGTTGACCTTTTGATGCCAATCGATAGTCTGGATCCTTGCGATTCTGGGAAAGTAGGTCCTTCGCCGATCTAACGGTTTTTGGCCGAGATATAGCGTAAACAAAAATACTGGTTTTTATTCATTGCTCTATATCTCGGCTGTTTATGGGCCGATCAGGGCGTGCCATAACTTTTTGTGATCGGGTGAGTCCTGCCAGCCGATTGGCATCAGAAAAAAAGGACATCCTTTTCGCCGTGATTAGTTGCATACTTTTAGGGGACCAGGACAGTAGTCCTAGTTGACCTTTTGATGCCAATCGATAGACTGGATCCTTACGATCCTGGGAAAGGATGTCCTTCGCCGATCTGACGCTGTTTGGCCAGGATATAACGTAAACAAAAATACTGGTTTTTCTCTTTTACGCTATATCTTGGCTATACAGCGTCTGATCTAGACGTGTCATACCTTTCGCTAATCGGAAGAGTCCTGCCAACCGATTGGCGTCAGAAACGCCCAGAGCGGCTAACAAATAACGGGGAAAACAAGCCTTGAAGAAATATCCTTGATCCTTGGTCCTTGAAAAGGACTCCGTCGGATCAAGGATTGGCGTCCGATCACAGGAAGCCGTCGCTCGCCCAGATTTGCCAGCAAATATCAGATAAAACAAGCCTGAAAGAAATATCCTTGCTTCTTGGTGCTTGAAAAGGACTCCGTCGGATCAAGGATTGGCGTCCGATCACAGGAAGCCGTCGCTCGCCCAGATTTGCCCACAAATAACGGAGAAAACAGCAAATCAAAATTTGCATTGTTGTTGTTGTCGATTTGTTGTACAACAAGTGGTTGTTGTTGTACAACAACAATTTTCAACATGCGACCGTTCAAACGGCCAAAAACGAGAAATTCAAATCTGGGATACCAGGCGAACAGCAATCAGCAGCAAGTAGCAGATTTTTTGTTGAGTGTTGTACATTTCAACTTCTGTCATTATGCAGTGCTTGTAGACAGAAGTTCAAATGTACAGCACCCAACAAAAAACCAGTTGCTTTCTGCTGATTTCTGTTCGCCTGGTACTCAGATTTGAAATTTCTTGGTTTGCGCCGATTGACGACAAATTTAATTTACATTTTTCATTGCACGATATCTCAGCTATTTATGGGCCGATCTCTGCGTGTCATACCTTTTCGTGATCGGGAGAGTACTGCCAACCGATTGGCATCAGAAGAAAAGGACATCCTTTTCGTCGTGATTAGTTGCATACTTTTAGGGAATCGGCACAGTGGTCGAAGTCGATGTTTTGATGCCAATCGATAGTCTGGATCTAGTCTAGTCTAGCGATTCTGGGAAAGTAGGTCCGTCGGCGATCCGATGCTCTTTGGCCGAGATATAGCATAAACAAAAATACTTGTTTTTATACCCGGTACTCGAAGAATATAGGCGTACATATGTACATACATATGTATATTGGATTTGTGGTTATAGTGGATGTGTTTAACGCCCAGACGGAATCGTTTCCGATCCTATAAGGTATATATATTCTTGATCAGCATCCATAGCCGAGTCGATATAGCCATTTCTGTCTGTTCGACCGTTCGTCCGTCCGTCTTCATGAGCGCCTAGATCTCAGAGACTATTAAAGCTAGAGCAACCAAGTTTTGTATCCAGTCTCCTGTGTTATCACATTACTACAAGTGTATTTCAAAATTTCGCCCCGCCCCCTTCCGCCCACATAAGGGACGAAAATCTGTGGCATACATAATTTCCAAGATACGAGAAAACTGAAAACGCAGAATCATAGGGGAAGTCCATATCTATCAGAGTATTGAATCTGGATGAGATCGGATTATTAATGGCGGACCGATTGGTGGTGACGAAGGGGTGGTCCGAACATTTTAAATTTAAAAAAGCAGTAAAGTATGCAACATTTTTGTTTTGGCATTTTTTGGGGCTGCCATGTAGATGCTATGTATAGTTTCATGGCGGCGAGCTTTCGAACGAGTGTCATTCAATATTTGTGTGTCATATCTGGAAATATCGCATTTTGGCGCAAAACTCAAATGAGCGGATTACGAGTACATACATATGTCTGATTAGTTTTAGCGTTGTTGAAATCCCTATACCTCAATTACTTATCGACCGAAACAAAAACGAACGGGACACTTCTAATTTCGTTAATATGGATACTCTTTTGTGGTTGGTTTTGCTCTTTTATTAATGTTTTTTTATATTTTAAATATAGTTTATATGCAGCTATATAATAGTTATTTAAAATTTGAATACTACAGTTTGCCGAATTATTTATAATTATGTTTACTCTGCCTCTGAAGGCGTTTGCTTTAAACTAAGGACTTTAAACTAATTTTTGTTGTGTTTGCTCCGATCGATCTGCGAGGCTCCTGCTGCTCACCCCTCGATCCGTCGGTCTGGTATTGATTGCTACTCTAAGGTGCTAGATACATACGTATATCGTTAATTCATTAATTATACAATTGAAACAATTTCGTGCGGCTGCTTGCTGGCGAGAACAGAACTGCTGCGATCGTTGATTAGGTTAGGTGTTCTTTAAAACTATATAATACAATAAAGTCTTGGCGTTAAAATATAAATTGTTTAAACAAAATAATTAAATTATTTTGCGCTGGTTTACAGTTTTCATATCTCACACACATGCACACACATTCAATAAATTAGTTAAACATTTTGCTGTTTGTACTCAAAACTGCTTCGAGCCTGCGGCTGCCGGTGCATAGATACAGATGACAGACAATATCAACTCTGTTTCCATTTCCATTTCCGATTCCGATTCATAGTTTGGCCTTTCATAAAAAGCCCATGTCGAGGGCAGTGTATAGGGCGCGTATGTCGCTGTGGGCGGAGATGCGCCAGAAGGGGAAGTTCATGGCCTTGGCGGCCGACTCCTCCTCGGCGCCATCGCCAATCACCACGTAGGTGCTTTTGCGCCCGAAGCGAGTCACGATCCGCTCATAACAGGTTTCCTGGCCTGCGCAAAGAGAAAGAAGTATGGTTAGCACTCGGTTCACTGGAGTGAATTCCTCTCTCGCTTCCTACTCACCGATTTTGTGCGCACTGTAGATGTTCTCGATATTGAAGATGCTGCCCAAACCGAAGAGCAGCACCTTGGCCAGCGCCGGGGCCAGCTGTGTGGAGGTTACCAGCACGTTGACGCAGTTCTCGCGCTGGGAAATCATGCTGAGGCACTTGAGCGCCAGCGTGGCCCAGTTGTCGGTGGCCACCTCGATCTCTGAGCGTATCTGCAGCCAGGCCTCTCGCTTACCGGGTCCCAGCAGCGTTCCGACACTGCAATGGAAGCGAAAAGGTGTTGCTTTAGTGAAAAGTGCCTAAAATATAATTTCAAATCGATGACTTACTTTCCCCTGTAGCTATTGTAGATATCCTTAATCTTGCGATAGCGAAACGCCAGCTTACGCATCCAGTCCACGCCGCCGCGCACTCCCGTGGGCAGGCAGAGATTAGGAGGTGCACCGGGCGGAGTGCCCGTGTGGAAGCCGTCGGTGGCAAAGTTGTAGGCGCTCAGGTCCTGGCCGTTGTCGTCGGAGCTGACGTCGTCGATGTGCACCTGGTCGCACTCCTCGATCTCGTTGAAGAAGAAGTGCGTATCGGCCATGTTGAAGACCATCTCCTCCATGCGGAAGGCGATGGTCATCAGGGTGCTGTGGTCTTTGGTATAGCGATTCGCGTAGCTGCCCGAGAGCAGTGTGTGGAAGATGATCAGGGTCTCGTCCAGGTCCCAGACAAACACCCGCTCCGGCGGCTTCACCGACTCGCTGTTGCCCGTGTCCGAGGCTGTACTGCGTGTGGGGCTCGGCTGCTGGTGGCGTCTGCCGCGGGCGCGTCCCGTCTTGCCGGTGGGCGTGGTCTTGGTAGCCGATGCATTCGAGGAGCCCGCCGTGCCCACGCTGCTTCCCCCGCTGGAATTGAGAGCGGCCGCGGCAGCTGCAACGGCCGCAGCAGAGGAGGCCGTACCGCCGCTGGCCAGGACCGAGGCGGCGTTGGGTGAGATCGGCAGCGGGGAGTGTGGCGAGTGGGTTGCGTGGTGCACGGGTGTGGTCGAGTGCGTGTCCGTGGGGCTCTCGGAGAGGTTGGAGGAGGCGGCCACATGGAAGCCGTGCCCGTGGCTGGCACTCGAGCTCGGAGAGCTGACGGCGTACGGCGAGTAGTTGGCCGGATTGTAGTAGTTCCCGTACTGCTCGTTGTAGTATCCGCCGTAGTCCTGCTGCGCGAAGTTGTTGTAGCCCGCGTACGGATTGCTGTACAGCTGAGAGTTGTTGTTGCCCCCGCTGGCGTAGGTGGGAGTCAGATAGGCAGCCGCCGCAGCTGCTGCTCCCGGCTCCATCTTGGCCTGGCGGGCAGCCGTGGCAGCCGCATAGGGTGCTCCGTATCCGGAATAGAAGGGCGGCGGCGTATACTGCTGCATGCTGTTGTAGTAATAGTAGTCGTGCTTTCCGTCGTACACGGCCGCAGCCGCGGCGGCCACTGCCGACGAGTTGACAGCCGCCGCCGTGCTGCTGTCCAGTGGATTGGAGGCAGCGCATCCGTACAGATTCGGTCCGCTGCTGACGGACGTCACCACGCCGTTCTCCAGCGCCGAATGCACTTGGCCGGGACTGCGGGACTCCGACTTGACGGCTGCTCCCGTTACACTGCCATCGTGCGTCCAGTGCGACATCACAGATCCTCCGCTGACTCCATCCTCGACTCCAGCCCCGCCGCTGGCCTGCTGATATGTGGAGAAGCTGCTGCTGGCCGACTGGGCGAAACTGGAGGCGGCCGCCAGGCTGCAGCTGCTCGGATTCGGATTGGGGTTCCCGTTCACATGCGGATTACTGGCCGCGTAGTGGCCGCTCAGCGAGGCCAACGAGCTGATTGTCGGCTGCAGTGGCTGGCTCTGGGGCGGCATTCCGAGGGGACTGCACTGTCCTACCACGCCCACACCCACCCCAACGCCGACACCCACGCCCACACCGACGCCCATGGTGGCCCCGGCGCTACTTGGTCCATTGCTGGCCAACACGGTGCCGGGATGTGTTTGCTGCTGTTGCAGTTGACTCTGTTGTTGCTGTTGCTGCTGCTGCTGTTGTTGCTGTTGGGTGTGGGGCTGGTTCTGCTGTTGTTGCTGCTGTTGCTGTTGCGAGAGATTGCAGAGTCTGTGGAAAAGATAATGGAGATGGATGATGAGTAAGGAGAGCCATTGATAGATGGGTATCTACGGGTTGGGGAATGCAAAATAAGTGCCAGATATGTATGTTGAGAGATATTTGAACAGCAAACGAGTGAAAGAGCTACTTCGAGTGGAGCTGCTAAATATCCTGTAATAGCTCAGAAAACCTCTCAAAACATGAAACTCTAACCCGTGCACCCACTCAAACGAGTGCTGGATATATCCAAGTGGAATCCATCAAAGAAAGAGAGAGGGAGGACGAGTGAGAGTGAGGAGTGGAGGGAGAGTGAGAGCCCCCGAACGAACCTTTGGCTCGTTAAGGAAACTCATAAAATGATTTCCAATAATCTTTAAACAACCATAAAATTAACGGCACGTTGTTCGTTGTTCCCCATGGGTTTCGCCTGCCTAACTGCCTGCCTGCCTGCCCCATAACCGAAGTCAAGTGTGTCCCAGTTCCAGCCTCAGTCGCAGAGACCTACGGTCCCAGGCCAGACTAAAGAGCTCTTTAAAATCTTGTCAAGTGTTATAAATATTTTTCTACGATCTCTCGCTGGCCTTTTTGCGTTCTGTGTTCTGCGTTGTTTACTTGGATTTGTGCGGAGAGGAAATCGTTTTCGGGATGCCTTTTCGGGGCACTTGAGAGGATCGTTCCCTGCCCTTGCCCCTGCCCTGGCATGTGCGGACAATCCCCGTACAAGTCCCGTTCATCTGCGTGCCCCTACGCCTCCCCCGCCCCTTGCCACGGGGACATGTGTGCAGCAAATGTCGAATCGAATGCCCAAAAGAGCGGCGACAAATATTTTCTTTTTATTTTATATTTTACGATATTTCGTGTTCTTGTTGTTTCTTCTGTTTTCTCCCCTCGTTGTTGCTGTTATTATTTGTATTATTATTTAAGTAGAAACAATTGCCGGACAAACGAGAAGTGCACTAATTGTGAAATCCTAAAGGGCTGCCCAATAAAAATCAAATAAAAATCCCAAAGCTGAAGAATAAATCATTGAATAAATAAAAACACAACAAGAAAATCAAAACAATGAAAAATGCTCAGGCACAGAAATGCAGGAAAGGGGAGCCATAGACAAATGGGGGAGTATTTCTGGTAATACAATCCTTTTCGTTAGCAATTAAATGGAGTTGCCCTCCCCACCCGCATACCGCACCAAACACCGTTATACAGAGAGAGAGAGAGAGAGAGGGAGAGAATGTGGGAATGTGTGTGTCTGTCTTGTTGTCCATCGGTGTCTGTGACCTCTTCTTGTCATTGGAAGTGAATCTCCATCGCTATCTATTCCTATCGTTTGATGAAATTGTACAAGAGCTAAGAATTTAAGAGTATATTCCATGCCAAATGCTAAACGACTTCATCCGTTAAAGAGCGCCGTTGAAAAGTTTCTTAATTTTCCCAAATTTACTATAAATATCTCTAATATATCTGATTATCCCTAATTTCTCCCAATCAAAACTGCTTCTATTTTAATTGCATATATAGCATATTCCCCCCAATATTGCGAGCATACTTTGTATAATAATAATGAGATAATTTGGAACCCCCTCTCTTATAGATTTATATCATCTCCCATTCTTGCCTCGTTCTTCTCCCCTCTATTCTTTACCCTTTTCGGTTCTCCCTTTTTTTTCTGTGCTCCCATCTTCCGCCGTCGAAAGATTTGTAACAATTTTTCATAATTTTAATAGGAAGGTAAATTAAGTGCCCAATTTCCAGAGGAATCTGACACCTCGAGATGATTTTCTTTTGGTCGGGAAAAGGGGAAGCCAAGGGAGACATTTATCTTGCGAGCAGAAGACGAACACAAAGGGGGGGAGCAGCTGGGGGAAAGCATATTTTCTCTGTGAAAAACGACGCGTGCGCTGACGGGACGAATTTTTTTGTTTTTTTTTTTTTTGGGGCTTTGAGTGATCCAACATTTTGAGTGGATTTTTGCCCCGCTTCCCCCATATTTTGTGGGTTGATGGTGTGGTAGCCAATGGGAGATTTACACAAATTATAATGAACATTATTAAGCAGAGACGGAAAGTGAGTGAGAGGGGGAGAGAGAGTGAGAGTGGGAGAGAGAGTACTTTTAGACTAAGCCGCAACTGTTGCCGCCCCTGAAGCCCCTTCAAGTAGTTGGGCCTCAATGAAAACCCTGCTCTGCTCTGCTCTGCTCTCCTGTGTCCATGCCATGCCCCTTTGGCAAGTGTTAAGTGCTCTGACACTTTTCCGCTCATCTTCCTTTTGTCTCTGGGGTCGGCCCGGCTCATCTCGGCTCTCTTCTGAAGCGTGCACCGAATTCTTTGAATCGTTCAAAACGAGGCATGTGTCAGGTTGTGAGGGCCACATGCAAAATACTTGTGAACGTATGCCCCTGCCTCTGCCCCTGCCCCTGTCCTGCCTCTCGCTTCGTTTCAATTGAAACCAATTGAAGATGGTTTTGTGCCATGTCCTCGTCCCTGGCCAAGTGTGAGGGGTTTCCTTTCTGTTCTGTTACAAATTGTCTACGCTTTCAGCTGCGAAGGACCTTTTGGAGGTCCTCGTCGAATGGGATACGAATGGGAAATACTTGTGGGGCGGACGGAGTACCTACCGATTGCGTTCATGTGTGTCCGTGTGCTCTGTCTTGGGACGTTTAACCTGCAAATCAGACAAAAAGAAATACACAAAATTAGTAAAGAGAATATACAGAATGGAAGAATACTTTTATCTCGTATATGGGCATTATATAAAGCGGAATGGATTAATTTGTTTATAAACAATTCTCCACCTCAGACACTGATCGGTCTGGTCGACTGTCTGCCGTCTGTGGTCTCTCCTCGCAAATGCTGACTCCTGCACTTCCAGCAAATGAAACTTTATTTGGGTTATATTATGTTATGGACTGGACTGACTGACTGTCTTGAGCAAAACCAAAAAAAACAGCGAATTTTACATAATTTTCCAACGCGACAGCGATTTTCGAACGCAGCTCCGGGCCAACGTGCGTGGGAAAAAGTTTTATTGGACTCAGAATTTAATGTCGGATGTACGGCGCCATTTAAGGAAGGGAAGGGGCATCGCCAGAGGCAAGAGGGAAAGAGTGCTGGAGCAGCAGGTGGTGCAACAGATAGCATGGGCAGAGAGCTTTCGATAAGGAAATGGAAACGTGGGGGTACTCGGCGATAGTAGAGGCTTTAGATTATAAGAAGTGCGGAATGGCGTGGTAGGAAGAGAAGGTGTTTTAGTGGTGGTGTGAAGAGAAACCCTCGAAGAGAAAAGTGTCCACTGTGCAACCCTAAACTGTTGGAACACTCCATCCCTAAAAGCCTTTAAGTATTAAGCGGTTAAGTAAGTTTGACAAATGCCAAATACAGCGAAAGGAAGTCCAATGGCAAAGGCAAACAAATTTATGCAAATCGAACGGAAGCCAGATAAATCGACAGCCAGACCCTACCCTGCCCTGACCCACCCCTTCCCCGTACCGACATCCAGGTGCTGGAATGTGTCCTGCCCTTTCATCCCACCCTCTGAGTGTAGCAGCAGCACTCTAAAAAAAGAGTTGAGCTTCTTTTGGTTGACAGCGTCTCCGGGGCGACCAGATCTTCCGATGACCACACGCACGCACTGTCCATCATCTGGCGATCCGTTGGTGAGGGATGGGGGGATGGGGGCGTGCAAATTTGTCGTCGGGCAACACGCGCATGCGCGACGACCGCTCCAACGGTAGCGTTTCAGCGCGCATCGCCTGTAGGCCGACCTGGAGAGCATCGAGCATTGAGCATTGCGTGTTGCACGAGCATCCGAATACGAATCCGAATTCGAATCTCAATCTCCTTCGCATGCAAAAAAAAAAGGTGGAGAAGGAAAGGATGGGGTGGGGGTGGAGTGGGGTGGGGTGGAGATGAAGAAAATATCCAAATGCAACCTTTTACTAAACTAATTTATGGCACAAGCTGACAACGTAAACATTAACACAGACAACGGACAAGAGCTGAGAGCAGGGCAGCAGCAGCACTGGGAGTGTGCGAGAGTGCCAGGGGGCTGGTCAAAGCTGGAGAGAGATCAGCAGATTGAGCGGGCGAGACAGACAGACAGAGAGAGAGAGAGAGAGAGAGAGGGAGAGCTCAGTGTAGACCTGTTTTCGAGCATCTTTAACGAAATTCCTGTGATCGTAATCTCTTTGTCTCTTCTGCTGCTTTAGAAGAAGATTAAAACACACACAGACGGACAGAGAGACTGGGAGACAGAGGGACAGATACAGAGAGGGAGACACAGAGCACAGGCAAACAAAAGACGACAAGAAGACGGCGACAAATTTTTTATTAACCTGGCCCTAAGCCTGTCCCTGCCCTGACTCCGACTCTGATTCCGATTCGGGGGATACCCCCATCCTCAGGGTCGCCTGCTCGATAAGCATCAAAATTTGTTTCTTCTTGTGGCATGGCCCTATCCCCTCTGCCCTCTCCCCTATCCCCTGACCAACCTGACTGACCGTCCGACCATCCTTTAACACTTTGGCACGTTAATTACGTTTGGCGGCCACAATCATCGAATCATCGTATAATCAACAATCGCCAAGTGTCAATCGCTGGGGCCATAATCAATATTTTGACTCTCCAAAGTCCCCCTTGCCCAGTCCTAAGCCAGGCCAAGACTCTTCGACAGAGTTCTTCTCTTTGTCATAAATTACATGCAGCGCGTATTGTCGCAGTTGAATTATGGCGTGTTAATTTTTACGATTACGGCTTAAACTTAATTAAAATGTGATTAATGTCGCTGCTCGAGCCGGAGCCCAGCGTCCGGCTTTTGTGGGCCAGGCTCTTTAAATTCTCATAAACCCAGTCCCAGTCCCCCAGTACCATACCCGGAACCCACAGAGAGAGAGAGAGAGAGAGAGAGAGAGAGAGAGAGAGAGAGAGAGAGAGTGGAGTGCGAGTGGCAGAGACCTGTGCGAGTTCTGTAATTTATGCTCTATTAATATTTCTCCTTAAACATTCAACATCCATCCAGCTGTACTTTCTGTGGAAGTCCCTAGCCTATCCACCTCCTCCTCTCCACCTATAACCCATGGAAGTCAACGTTCGACGTTCGTGATGTTTCTCCTCAAAGATTTTACTTTGTCTTAGACCTAGGTTCTGTTCAGGCAGCCCCATAAAAGCTTGTTGATACCCGTAGTATGTCTGGTATGCGGTTCCATTAAATCTTATTAAGATGCTGATTTGGAAAAGACTATTCAATGGGAGGGTTCATAGTTTGCCGAGGGAATGTCTATAAGAAATGTCGAGAAGATACAATTAACAGATGACAGATCTTTAAAAGTTGTAGTTCTATAAGGAAGAGGGAAATTGATCTAAAGTCCCCAATATGACTTGACTTGTTACAGTTTTTACAACCCAAAATTAAGCCGATTATGATTGTGCTCAGGTGCACAATGTCTATAATCTTAATCCCCATTTAGGCGCTCCTACACATCATCTAGGGAGTCCATTAAATGTTTGTCTTTCTATAATGGGGATTATTCTCAAAGAATAAGAAAGATTGTGTAATACAAAGGCGAATACGAATTGTAGAAGAGTCAATCTGAAGGGTTATTAAAAGATTCTGATTGTTCTGGATCTTTAATAAGTATTGTAATGGGAATTATGTTCGAAAATTATATAAAACTAAACAATATTTAAGCATGTTCCATCATTTAAGCTTGGTTTGATTTATGTCTTGAGTTTTCCTTGTTATCAAACCATCTAATAGATCACTAAAACACCCAATAAACAACCTCAAACTCTTGTGTCAATAACCATAACCAGTATTCACATCTCCTTTGCAAAAACTAAAGTTGCTTACTTGGGGCCTCGTCTCTCTCCATAGCTAGAAGAAGCCCCACAATCGCACCACCAAGGAAGCTGGCAATTCCAACAATAACAATAACCATAGCAATAGCAATAGCAATAGCTATAGGAATAGCAATAACATTAACATTAACCGACGGCACAGACACAACCCACAACCCACAGACTGAAAGTGGTTTTCCACATCACTTGTAGAGCTTCTCGAGTACATGGATAGATGGATAGATGGAGATAGGTGGAAAATCTCAGCATTATGATTATTTATTTGGATTACCTTTGGCTCGATCATTTTGTCAATTAATCCGCAGCGTGGGGCTGCATAGCTGTAGGGCATGAGGGTGACCATTCTGAAGAACTTTCACTGGGAACTAACACACACAACACACACACACACGAATGATTGGAGGATCCCGAGGATCCGCTGATAAAGATAAAGATGTTTTGATATCGAAGGCCTTTTCAGTGGATTAGCATGAGGCACTGAACATGACGACACACATCACAAGAGGGAAGAAGTAAACACGAGAAATATATATGAGATTTTCGGGTTCTAGAGAGACTCGACGACCAGCGACTCGACCGGTTCCCGTAGCGTACGCTTTGAATGGCTCGAATCGAATGAATGTGAATGTGGATGAAACACCATCATCAGTAGCCCGGCAGCAGTCGGGTCGGGCAGGCAGCCACGGGGAAACACTCAGAGCACTCAGCACAGCACTCAATCGCTCAGTGCCGATGTTTGAGTGAAAATCCCAGCATTGGATGGCGGCGGGCACTCGGAACGAGTTCGTGCGAGCAGTCGGAGAGCATATGGCCGACTCTTTTCCGCACACACACCACACACACTGCTGCTGCTGCTCGGCAGGCTCCGCCCCTGTCGGAACAGGGGTGGTCGGTCGGTTGGTCCAACAACCACTTTTCCATGCGTAAAGTTTTGCTTTTGTTTTTTTTGGAGTTTCTGATTTTCTCTCTATCTATCTGCGAGATGCGGGCGAACAATGCCCATTGTCTATAGGGGATTTGCCGCTGGCTGGCTGGCTGGCCAACGCCATTCGAAATTGTTCCGTGTTCCAATGCGCATAAATTAATTACCAATTCGAGGGTTCCCTCCGGCTCTCTGTTGCTCTGGTGGGCCATCCATCCATTGCGGCACATTATACAAATTAATAAACTAATCAGATGAGTATTTTTCGAATACTCCCATTTTCAATGGGCACCGACAGCCATTTTATGGCAATCATAAAAAACAACAAAAGTCTCGGGTAATCCAAGACGCTCCAAAAAGTTATTGGTTTCTGTATGTTATTTGTTTTGTTTTTTGTTCGGTGCTCAATGCGGATGGATCCGTAACGAATTAGAAAAGGAGCTCCCCGAATACGAATACAAATACGAATAGTATTGAATGCATTCATGTATTGTATGGGGGCTTGTAAGTCGAGACGAAGCGTGCTGGCCATATAGCCGATATAGCCGATACACGATATCTGCCCGTAGTACTACATATGTCGGGAATCTGTCTGATGTCTGACCCGAAACAATTTGGCATCTAATCAAAATCCCAGAGGCCTCCTCTGAATCAATTCGTGAATCACTTTCGCTGATAATTGGAAACAATAAACAAGATGGTTTAATGGTCTCACAACTAAAGATGGGAACTGCTTAAATATTCGTGGAATTTGTGTGGGTTATTTGAGATTATAATTGAAGATATATTTCATTTTAAGGCATGGAGTTATGAAGTGGAAATCGACGCTTCTCATAATCAATTCTGGGTACACTTTAGAGCCCAAAGAGCTTTAAACCCTCGATATTACATTACTAATCAAGAACAATCGACAATTGCAAGTTTATTTATACACAAAAGCCACACAGCCCAGCCACGACGCCAGTTGCTCCAAACACAACTTGTAAACGATTTTTTATTGATTTAACACTTAATTTTTGCTCTGCTCAATCGTCTAAACAAACATTGACGAGGAGGAGGAGCAGGGGAGGAGCAGGAAAGGGGGGTGCAGTCGTCTGAGCCTCTCGTCTGCAGATGAGGTTTCACGTAAACACAGATTGCAGATTGCCAGATTGCCAGATTGCAGTTGGAAAAACAGAATTCGATTCATATGCAGTGGAATTCTGGCCAAAAGCTTACTCACCCACCCACCCACTCGATGGGAGGAAAAGTGAAAACAAAAGTCGGGCGAAAGTAATTCGAATCGAAGGGCGTCAAAGGGCAATTTTAATCATCCATTTCAAAGTAAAAGAGTATCCTTTTAGCCCTTCGAGCCCCCCGAGATGACCTCTTGAGGAAATGGTTCACCGACTTGGGCATTAAATTTGCCTTAATCGCTTTAGCACGATCGTGAGACAACATGTCGTCAATTATATCTACGATGATCAGCAGCGCATATCCAAGCTACCCCCTCTGCTGCTGCCGCTGCTCCTGTTGCTGCCTCCTGCCTCCCCCCTAAAGATGCCACCACTTTGAGCATCTTCTGTAAACAAATCTGCGCACAATTTGCTGCATTTGCAGATATTTCTTGGGGCCTCGGTCTGGTCTGGTTGGATCGGGTCTGGCATGTTGCTGAGACTTGCACATTTGTCGTGGACCGGTTGCCGATCGTCCATCCTGTTCCTCCCCCTGCACACCCCCTCCCCCTGCCTCTTTTGTTGAACGTGCTGATCGTGCGACTGCCACACAATGGTGGCTGGGCCCGAAAGTGTTTAAGATTTACGTTCGGTTTTGATCGGCCTGGACCTCCCCGAGTGTTGTATTAATTTTACACACAGCTCTCTCGACCCAGAGGAGGAGGCACTGAGGATAGGAGAGGATAGGGGATGGGGGGGGATTGCTGGGTCTGTTGCGGGCGCCATTTTAATGCCAAAGTTTTAACACCTGAGTCGAGCACATTTGTTGCCATGTTCGCATTCTTACAACTTGATCTGGACTCCATGGATGTGGCTGAGGCAATGGCTGTGTCTCTGCCTGTTCCTGTTGCACATCTAGATAAGGACTTCAGACTCTAAAACATTGAATGGCTTGTTTCTTGTCAGTCCCCCACCTCTTCTGCTGTTCCCTCAGTTCAAAAGTCATCGTGGAATGCGTCATTGCAATTGACATACGCCCTAGGAAGTGGGTCAACTTTTGCTGATTACAGAGACATTTTATTATGTGTCAGCACATGCCAATGCTGTGAGCCATCCATCCATTCATTTGGCAATTCTTCGAGTGCACTCCACTCCACAGGCGAATCGCTGAGCCATGGAACCACACAAAAAATATAAAAAAATATAGAGAACAAAATGCAGGGAGCCACAGAAAAATACTTCATAAATATACGTAGTACTTAATTTGGATGTTGGCACGAAGCAATGAGTTATTCCAGTATTCCTCCACCAACTCCTCCTCCTCCTCCGAATAGCATAGAACGTTTATGCTGATTCTTTGGCTTGGGGTTTCTTCGTTTTGTCAGGGAATTCTCTTCAATTGTGTAACCGAAACGCTTTATAGACAGAATCAACAGAATCAACAGAATACTGTATGCACTTCCCCTTGATCCGCTTTCCAGCCACCACCAGTCCACAGTTCCATCAATTCCCCAGAAACTTGCGAAAAGCCATAGCTTTGCCCGGTATGGTATCTATACATATTGTATTTCCTATGGAAAACACACACACATTTTCCACTTGTGTAAATATTTGTTATTAAAACACTCATTACTTATTTCTCCAGTGAAATCTCAGACCATCAGCTGTTCAGCTAATCAGCCGATCAGCCGCTACTAAATGCGATCGTAAATCATTCAAATATTGTATATCCGAACGCTTCCAGCTGTGAAATATATAGATTTCAGATTTGAGACAACTATTTTATGGTCGGATCGGATCATTAAAGTGTGGCGGACAACTACTGTGCTGGTTCCATAAAAAAGATGAACATAAACTTTGGTTTTATGAATCGAAATCCCCAGAGGAGGAGAATGAAAACAAAGACTTGAGCTGTGGGCGTTTTGCTGGTTGCTGGGTCTTGATTCCCCGATAAAGAACGAAAATAAACCGCATCAGGAATTGCATTGCTACGATTCACTTGCCCCCAAACCCCAAACCCGATTCTCTATTCCCTATTCCCGATTCCCGATTCCGATGATGATATGATGATGATGATGGCCACCAAAGTAGAGCCAGAAACGGTTCGTTTATGCTTTCATTCTAGAGAAAAAATTATGCGGAACCTGTGTTTGTGCTCCGGGCACGTGCCGATCCCGGACTGCTACAGATGGAGGTCATGCCAAGGGGGAAAGAATGGGCTGATAAAGAGAGAGAGAGAGTGAGAGAATCGCCATGGTGACCCAAGTAAAACAAACATTGGTCAGGAATTTCATTAAAAGCCAGACCCACACACCCCACACCCCATAGCTGCTTCGGCAGCATAACGACTCTATGTGGCGTTCTCTTGGCAACCAATCCCCTCGTTCCTGATCTCCCCACCCGCTCGTGCCGCCCAACAACCTGCTGGCCCACCCACCGAGAGAAGTGTGTCGCCTGTCACTGAGAATGAGCATCAAAACTCTGGGCCTGGAGTGTGGGAAGAGCAGCAGCAGCAGTACGTGATAGAGTGTGGATTGGAACAGAGTGGAGAGTGGAGAGGAGAGGAGAGGAGAGTGGTGATTGCTGTGTAGTGCGGTGCGGTGTGGAGTAAGGGGTGGGTGGTACACGGGTGGGTGGGTGTAGGTGTACAGCGGTACGGTTTACCTGTGGGAACGACTCTCTAATTAATTTAATTATGCGCTCTCGTCTAGCGCGTGTCAAAACGCGAAACAACCAACAACAAAATTAAATACTCACGCCTCGCTGAGCCCTAATCAAATGCGCCCTCAACTATGCAACGCGAACATATGCTATGGATAAGCCTCGTACCCTGGCGGCTAAGGGTTGGCAGGGTGTGTTGGACTAGAGCAACCACCCACTCTGATGGTTAGAAGAGGGTGGTACATCGAAGTTACTCCATCGAAGATTCACTAGAAGATATTATTGATATTTCTAGGTCTGCAGTTCCTGAAGCAATTTCAGAATATTTCAACCGATGAAGACATATTCAGAGATCTTAATCCCAAAAGTATGACTCCAGAAACAGCCCTTGAGCAGTCCATTTGGAAATTCTTCTGGAAGTCTGAGAGCTATCATTAATTCTTAATAGTTAGTAATCGTCTTGAATTGTATCCCAAACTTTCTAGTAGAGTCTTAAACCACAATTGAAGCCTTGCAATCCCTGAAATGTACAGTTTAAGTCATCCACACTACAGAGTATCCCTCTGTCGATTCCTCTGCCTGCGACCCTTAACAATATTGCGTTGGTTGCCTTTTTTTTTTGTTGTATAAGCGTTGCCAAGCCTATGAAATTGTGGGCTCTCATCCCAATCGGAATCCTCAGGGCAACGGCAACGAAAACGGGCCACGATGAGGCATCGCTGACAAATTGAATTTGTAAACTTGCCCCCGCAACAACAACAAATCATCGGAGACCCCCAGGGATGCTGTTGCCGATGCGGATGCGTATGCTGCGAATGTTATGGATGATGGTAATCCTACACCTATACACCAGTACCCAGTACCCTATCCATGTTACGCTCCTCTGGATGGACTTTCTAACTTGGTTTCAGCTCGCTGAGTTCATCATCATCATTGCACCCTTACTGCCCACCCATATCCCACTTCCACTTCCACTCCACCTCCTCCCTCACATTCGCTTTTCCGAAAGTGATGTGAAATTATAGTAGACCCGCTTTTTGGGTGGTTTTCTGTCCTCGATAAGGGGTGGGTGATAAGGGGGGGGGCGTGTCAATCCAGTTTGGAAAAAATAACACATCCAGTACACAATTATTAACACTTATTAATGTTGAGGTTTCTGTGTATATGGCACCCCAGGGCTTAAATTAAAGTCATCCCAAGTGCCAAACAGCTGCCTCAAGTGCCGCACTTGAGTCTCGATCCTCGCAAAAGGGGGTTGGCAGCAGCAATATGGGGCAGGCAGGAGTCGCCTGTACCGTACCGTACCACACCAGGCTCTGTCGTTGTTTAAGTAGTCATTAAGATTGAGTGTGGATAAGATTTTTTCACAGCTGGCACCCCATCAGGACCCCGCGCTTCCTGCCGCCCTGCAATTAGCCCACAACCTTTGACTTTTCCCAAACTTCTTTTCGGCTAGCGGCCAGGCCATCCTATTGACAGCTATTGTCTTCTAATTAAACAACAATGTTGACCTTGTTACCAAGATGTCACGGTTCAGGTTCAGCGATTGTCAAAGTTCCTTTCATTTTCCACGATTTTTTGGGTTGTAAAAATCTTTGCAAATTATTACAGAAAATGTCGAGAAATGTACAGAAAAAGTAGTTTTCTTTGTTTGTTAATTAAAATCGCTGATTGCAACCCTTCAAGGAGCTGATAGCTAACCCCTTGAGTTGTCCTTCAGGTGTGTCTTAACCATTCTAAGGGTATTCAACCCTTTCAAGGGGATAATCATCTGACAAGAAGAGTCGCAGGCAGGGCTGGGCAGAACCATGTGAATAATTCCATAAAGCTAAATTATTTCTTTAAATTGATTTCCCAATGTAAATCAAAGCACAAAAAACCTGCTGAATAACCAAGCAAATGATTGCCCAAGTTAGCCAGAAATCACTCCATTGAATCCAGCCACAGAGAGAGAGAGAGAACAAGAGGGGGATTCCCTTCTGAACCGCAAACTGTGCCAACTGTGTGCAACACTTCGACTGGCAACTGGCAACCGAATACTTGTTCCTCCCCCCGGAACGGAACGACTATCAATTTCAACGTATGTGGCTGCCCTAAAGTTGCAACGGATCGGATCGGTTTCATCCGGCAGACCTTGGCCACATTTAACTTTTGTGCTGCTTCTGCTTCTGTGCCACAATTGTGCAGAAAATAGCAAAGAAATGCTATAAAAAAAACTATCCATAAAGCTGGTTGATTATTTCCGTTAAACTTAATTGCTACAGAAACTAAGAGCCAGAGGGAAATCTCCTCTTAGATGCCTTAGAGCCAACTGTTGATGGGACAGCTTTCAATCGACGAACAGGTGCTCCCTGGGATTGAACCGGAATCGACATCTTTATCGAAATCGGAGGCTAAGTCCCTCTTCCAACCCCTCACTCCACACACAGACACACCGCACGGCTCTCAGCACTCTGCACTCTACTCTCCTCTCCTCTCCTCTCTAGACGATCCCGAATATCAGAATATCGAATTACGTTTTACCGCCTCGCCAATCAATGGGCAAAATGTGAATGATTTGTTTGTTGGCATTTTGGCTGCCAATTGTCCAAAGTCTGCTTCTGCACTGCACTTTTTCCCAAGCCCCGGGAAATGGAAGGAAAATGTGCAACGAGGAAATCTGATATTTTTTTTTTGTTTCTCTGTTTGCTGCTTAGAGGGCCCGGGAAATTGCTCGGGATCGGGACCCGGGTCCAGGCCCCTGAACAGGCCATGCATTTCGTGGTAAAAATTATGAAAAAATTCAAGAAAAAGAGAAAAATATAAAAGAAAAAAAAAACTGTCACGATTGCTAACGAGCAATGGCTTCCCTCTCCCTTCCCTTCCCCATCCCTCAGCACCGTCCTCCCTAGGATTGTCTCCCATCCGCTCGTCTCGCTCCTGTCCTGTCTCCCATTCAACCCGTCGAGTCAAAGGTCGCACAAATTTGTCTCAGAAAAAACCGCTTAATTGGTAGGGGCATGGGGTAGGGGCTGGGGTATGGCTGAAGGCTGAAGGATGGGGTTGGGGTTGGAGTGGGGGTGCCTGTCTACGCCTTTGACTGACAACAGCCACACCTAAGTGAACCCGTGGATGTGGAGAAGGAGTGGCGTAGAGGAGACCCCAGCCGGAATCTTATCATGCTCCAAGCTGTCTGCCACTTGATTGAACCGGAAATGAGGCGCAAACGCAAGATGGAGTCTTGTTTTCACAGGCTGCGACCACTTGACCCCGCTCAACCCTCTGGCAGTGACACTGTAAAGGAGATTCAAAGTGAACCGAATCGGATACCCCGGAGCACAGGGAACCCCTTTTCCTACCATCGCGTATATATAGCCAGACATTCTCCTACAAAATGTTTTACATTAATTTTTTTGGTTAAAGTGCCGCTAAAGCAGCAGCAGCAGCATCACTTTTACCCCAACTGTCAAATAATTATGACAAGTTCATTTCGTCGCACTTTTGCTCATTTGTTTAGCTCCCATTTATACATATCTATTTTTTCCACAATTTTAACAAGAATTTTCCTGTAAGAAGCAGCGCAGATTCGGAGCCATCTCTCCACCAATTACCAGAGCGTTGTAAGATTCCGTGATGCTTTTTGATGTGACAGATGCATCTCCGTATCGGCTATGAGGTGTGCTTTAGCTTCTCCATAGATGGTATTGCTGTACATATAGTTTCTTGGTTCTTCGGGGGGTTTTTCTGCTGTTACTCAAAAGTATGCTAGGATTTAGGGAGGATCCATTAATTGCAAGTGTTATAGAGAATGAATCAAGGCAGATAGAATATATTTTACAAATATACCAAGAGCTTAGATATGTACCTGTACTTCTAGTAACCCAAACAACAACATCCTAGCCCTCTTGGAAGTATTTGAAGAGTACTTTCTTAATTATAAGATGAGCATTGTATGACGTAGTTCTCTCTCACTCTCGATAATCTGCTGATCTATTCGGCATAATTATTCATCGATATCGGACGCGTAAAGAGTTCTGTACTATTTATAGGAAAGTGCCGGGCTATCTATAGACAAACGACTGGGGCAGGGGCAGGGGCGGGGGGCAGCGCAGCTCTAAATATGCTGTCGAAAGTGACAATTGATTGCGTACAGACCTTTTGTCATTTGTGTTTTATTTCTGGACAGCTACCATTCAAATTTAGACCAAACTAAACCAGACCAAAACCAACAGACGAACAATGAGTCATGAGCCAGGGATACGGAATCCGGGGGCAAAGACAAAACAAATCCCTCTCCTGAGGTACAAATATTTGCAATCATTAGTGAGCATTAGAGATCGAAATCCAGCGGAAGGGAAAGGACAACCATCAGCCACCAGGTTGCTCTAATTTTCTGTACATCTTCCAGGCTGCTGAAAGGCTGCTGACAGGCGACATAAAACAGGATAAAAAGGACTAAGCAGCGTCGCCAGTTGAGCGGATTACGAACAAAGGGAATCACTCTCTTTCTCTAAGAGTGGGCCCAGGGGATAAACCTGCCTGAATGTAATTCTAGTATTATTCATGCAAATGTATGCCATACATTTTGTGGTTTTCTCAAGGAATCGGAAATTATGTCATGCGTAAAGTAGGCGATAAGCGCCAACATGCAAAGGTTAGCCAAAAGGGCAGCTCCACTCCACTACTGGAGCAGTTCCTCAGAACTATCAAAGAACAAGAATAAGCCGAAAGTTAGGAAACTCTTTTCTGGATCTACAGATTGATTAATCAGTGGAATTCCTTAGAGAACTTGTGCGATAGTTCTTTTCGTTCTTCTGTCCTTCTTCTTTGAAAATAAACAGAGAACAGATGCAAGGAAGCCCCTGAAATCACGTCGACAACGAGCATAATCATCAAATCCAATACAAAACTCGTGCCAGAGCCAGAGCTTCTCCATCTTCGAGATTTGTTTATTGATCTTATGGGCAGAGCATTGACCATGGCTACCGGAATATTGCGCATTTCGAACTTGGCGAAACTTTCGAATAAACAAACAAACAAGTTCATTTTCTGGGACAATACTTGGATCGATCTCAGGCGCAGAATCGCAGACAGGTAGCCAAGAGCCAGAGATAGATATTGAAAGGGAGATTCTGCACTTCCTGTGCCACGCCCCAGGCAAACATTTGCCACTTAAGCCGGAGGCAGCGCACAGAGTGTCCTCTTCAGCGGAGGACAAAGCGGATTAACAGCAGGCGGAGAGAGAGAGATGTCCAGGGGATAAACAGATTCACAGATTATGCAGTAAAAATGTCGCCGGACATTTGTAAACCACATACCCGTATAATGAACTGGAGTCCCATGATGCAGGACTACCCCCAATAAAGGTATTTCCCCGGACAACATTTAAATTTAAGTTTTGGGCGTGGCTGTAATGGAGAGCGCCCACAAAATGAGCAGCGGAAAACGAATTAAAATCCTTATTTCATCTGAAAAACCCGCAGAGGCAAAAGTCCTGCGGGCCCACGCCCTTATGGGCAGACGGGGGGATACGAGGGACCGGGGACCCCCAGCTGAAATGTTTGTGCTCCCTGGTGCCTGTTTGAGGTCCTTCCCCTGATCCATCCTGCATTGTTTGTTGTTATAATGGAAGCAGCGGCAGCAACAGCGACTACTACACCGAAAAGCGCAAGGCATCTGCACGGCACGGCACGGCACGGCACGGTATGTCCTTTTGTACATTTTGCTGCTCCTTTCCGACTACTCAAATTTCAATGAAATTATCCTCACGGCATTTCACGTCTGGCCCTCTCTTTCTGGCATGCTATACCTTTCTCTCTCGCTCTCTCTTTCTCTGTTTCTGTGTGTGTGGAACAATGCCGAATAACATTTTTCGCTGAAATTATTTGCTAATGGCCTCAACCAACACTCTGGCGCTGTCTCTGCCACTGCCCCTGCCTCCACTGCTGCTGCTGCTGCTGTCTTTTCGTCCTTTTTTGCATTTGCATTTATGAGATTTTTGTGTTGTCTCTGTTTTCTGTCAAATAGATAAACAAAAATGGCGGCAAGTGACGCTTTTATGTGTGTGTTTGTGTGCTCCTTTTGGCTTAGTGCCTTCCACATCACATCGACGGAAGCCATTTTGTTGGCAGGAATGGAAAAGTAAAACTTTTGTTTGTCCCTGGCAACGCCGGCAGCGAAGACAACGCTGGCAACGCCAACATCCTCGCAAATTGCTTTGCTCCAAAACTTTGCTCAAGTTACGCGGGTGGCGGGGGGCTCACTCCTCACTCGTAAATGGAATCAGAGAGGAAGAGAGAGAGAGAGAGAGAGCGAACTGGAGCTGCCTTGGTAACCCTGGCAATCAATAGACAGAACTCCAGGACTCTCACAGAGACAGACAGAACTCCAGGACTCTCACAGAGACAGAAAGAACTCCAGGACTCGCACACAGACAGACGGAACTGTCAATCAAAGGAGCCAGCACTGAAAGACGACGGAGGACTCATGGATACGTGAAAAATTCCGATCTAAAGATATCCAATCCTTGACCTACTGCCTTTTCCGTCTGAAGATCCTTTTTGTGGTTTTATTTCTGGTCAGATGATTCCCACTCGATCGACAGGATATTTCTGTGTGCTGGTGTGCCTTTTGTGCGCACTTAAGCTGAAAATTCCCTTTTGACTACTGTCCTGCATTGTCTGCTGCTCGCTGCTGTTGGCATTTAAAGGATCAGAAATGGCCAAATGCGCAGTAGCATCTTTGATTTCTTACAGTTCACTGTACAGTGGAACTTATCTGAAAGCAATCTTTCAGCCAGAAGCAGCAGCATCGCTCAGCATTAGAGGTTTTTGTAATTATGAATAATTGATGCGGAAAATATGATCTAGACTCTAGACTCTGCTTGGAGTCAGGTTTGAAGAGCCTATAGAAGTGGCTTTGGATTTGTTTTTGGCCAGAACGTGTTGGTTATGCAATGTGTGTGTGGTCTATGGAAAAGATACTTCCAGAGATGGTAGAATAAGAGCTTATACTTGACAGAACATAGACTGTTCAAATTTCAAAGAAAATTCTACTCACTTTGTAGTAATCCAGTGTTGAAAAGTTCTGACAGGGTACATTATACAACATATTCCAGGTGTTGTAGTTGCTGCTGGGACACTGTCGAAAGCTGCACATCGGAAGTGCTAGAATTCACAATTTAAAAGTTTCCTTGCCATGGCCACAGACTTTTATTCTTTTTTTTTGGGAGATAATGCACACACACAGAGATACGAGATACGATACAGATCAATTAATAAATATGATCGTTTGATTAAAGTGTTGAATAATTAATCCGTTTTATTGCACGGCGCACGACACTCGTCGAATGAGCGATGAATAAACATTAAATTGTGTTAATCGAGCAGTTCCGTTACGCAAATTAATTTGTGCCAAATTAATTTTTTACGATGTGAATGAATGAATGTAGTTTTTTGCTCTGACGCTGGAGCGCTCTACGTCTATGTCTCGTTCTGGCTCTGGTTCGGTTCGGTTCTGTCACTGTTTTGCGGTTTCTCTGAGCCGACGGGTCGGAAGCTTTTTGTCGTACCGATGTCGAATGTCGCTGCGGTCCACAGTGGCTCTCGCCCGAAATATGACTTAAAGCTGCATGCTCGGTGCGTCGCCTCGGACCCACAAAGCTGTCGACGTCGTCGCCGTCGTCGTTCGCTCTGGGCTCTCGCTCGCTCTCCCTTGCTCCCCGACGAACTCGAGATCGCGATGCCCTGTTGCCGTCTCGTTTCGCGCGCTGTCTGCCCTTCGGCACAGTGACATATGTCTGGCTCTCGCTCTAACCTTAGGGCAGGCACAGGCACACCGTTTTGAGTGAGTTTTCGTTCCACTCAGCAGAGGGCGGCGCATCAGGACTTTCACTCCATCTGGCAGCCCTCACTCCAAGCGTAACGGAACATTTTGCGAGAGGAAGACAGGCAGGCAATGAGCGGAGTTGGCAGCCCTGCTAAGGCTTCCTGGAAGGCGAGCAAGTTTTGGGGACTCTGCTTGGGGACCCTTCCACGAAGCAGCCCTGGACTCAGTGCTAACCCAATTTGGAAACACTTGATTGGGCGCCAGGCAAAATGTCGACTCGCATTAGTCCGACCAGACTCTGATACCATGGACAGCTACCAAGCCGCTGGTCTTTAGCCAAAAAAAATCACAGTCCAGACTAGGAGACACAAAGGAAATTTTGTCTCCTCTTTTTTTGGGTCTCTTGGGGACTGGCTGGCGTCTGGACGACGACGACAACGACGACAACGATCTTTGGAGCAAGTTATCCCTGCACGGCTCACCGCATCGCGACAGTTGTTAACGTGTTTAATTAGCCCTGCAAATTCAATGAATTGCGACAGTAACAGTTAGGCTTAACAACACAGCACGCAGCAAAAGGAGCCAGAGCAAGCGGAGCAACAGCAGTTTGCACCCTCCTCCGTGTACCACTCCCTTTACAAATATTTGTGCAGCCATTTTGAATTGGAGTCCTGAAGGGACAACCCGGTACGGGACAATCCTCCCCCATGGCAGACGCATGCGTGGGCAAAAAAGCACTCAAACGTTTGGGGGGTTGGCGGGGGGGCGGGCGCTCTAGCACCCTCAGGGGCGTGCCATCCTCTAATGCCATCCGTATGCGATCCGACTTTAAGCCGTAAACTAGAGTATAGCTTTAAATTGTTTCCTTCAACTTCCTTTAATGAGATAGATTGTATTTGCTGGCCTCGGGATGATTGGCGATTTATGGGCGAACGGAGAACGGAGAACGAAAAAGGGAAAAGGATGGAGGATAAAGGGAAATCCTTATGGTTAGGCATTTGTGGGTCCTTGTGGAGTAAATTAGGACTGTGCTCGACTTCAATTTCATAGTTATGTGAATGATGATTGAATAATTACGTTTAATTGGTATAGAGACTAGTTGGTCTCTGCTTTTAAATTGCTCAAATTTGTATGTTTTAGAAGAGAAATTTGACGATGCCATAGAGTGCCAGACTTTCCTTAGACTTCCACAAATATGTACAAAAGTTTCTTTGATTTGTTTAGAATTTATTTTGTATATTTCCGCAAATATTTGTGGCATTCCCGTAAGGTCAAAGTTTTCACTTTTCCCCCACTTCGCTTGGATTTGCTCTCCATTTAATTTCAACAAGCATTTATTTTGTGGTCGAGGCAGGGAACGTTTTCATTCACAAAAACCCGCAATGGACAACGTCTGCTGGGCTGGGTAATAGGATTATTGAGGCAGCACACACGTGCCCCTGACCAGACCAGACCCGCCTGCAGCTTCAGCTTCAGGGTGAAGTAAATGCAGAAATGCATCAGCAAAATGTCTCGAATGCTCGCTGCCTTTTATAGCCCTGGCTTTTATTATTAGTGACGGATTTCCGAGTCATTAGACAAAGTTATGCCCGGGACCACCGCGTCTGTTTAAGCTACTTAAATGCGCCGCCCGCGGACCATGGACCGCGGACCCACGCCCACAGTACCACGAGATCAGATGTGGAGTGGTCTTGAAACTGGTACTGGTACTGGGATGTGGAGGAGCGTACGTGACTTGCTCATGTCGCAATTGACAGGCGTCAGCTTAAGGCCTTAAACAGCTCAGCATTTAATAAAAACAAATAAATTGATAAACTGATAAACTGATAAATGCCAAAGAGTGGAGAGTGCCCGCCTGCAAAGACTTTCTTTCTTTCTTTCCATATTTTGGGCACCTTTATTTCGGTTCTTAGAGGGTCACCCACGCCACTTAAACACAAATCAATAACTTTATTATAAAACAGTCCCTTCTCCCTTCCCTTCCCTTCCCCCCTCCACCGGATTGTGGTGGCCTGTTTTACGAGCTGAAAAGCGTCTTGTTTAACTGCCGGGACAATGGGCGCCCGCTGGGAGCGCGTTAAGAAAAAATCACTTGGCATCGGAGCTGGCGACAGTGAGAAGGAGGAGGCATACAACACCGAGGACCGGACCGGGACCGGGACCGGACCGAAGGGTTCTTCTTCCAGTTCACCCGCGCTTACATTGCATCGATCCAAGCGATGGGCGATCCAAGCGCCGTGCCGTGTGGCCATGTGGCCGTGTGTGTGCTTATATAATTTATGGGCAACGGGTTCGCTCCAAGCGCCAGTTGACAGTAAGTCACCAGCGGGCAGAGCCCGAGGAAATAGGAGGTAGGAGGAGGTTCGGTTGCCTGCCAGCTGCCCTGTCCTGTCCTGTTCGGATGAGTCAGCTGTAGCTGGGAAAGTGGGTTGGTTTCCAAAGGGTTCAAGCAGGACACGAAGGGAGGAGGGTAGGGAATGGGCAATGGGGAGTGAGGACTGAGGGTTGGGAGGTGCTAGGTACGAGTGTGAAGTAGATGTTGAGGGCAAACTTTAAAGATAACTTTAAATGGGAAAACAGTAGTAGAGACAGAGAACATCAGCGAAAACCCAATCTAATCTTTCATAATCTTGTACTACATAGTTTTTCAATCAAATGTTCTATCCAGAAATTACAAAGAAAGTACAGAGCTGTACCTATAATTTCTATTGTTTAAAGTATTGTTTGTAAAGTGAGACAAATACTTTATAAATCCATGAATTTTTGTATAATTAAAAGCATACCTTACGATATTTCCTTACTTTACAATAAGCAATCATATCGAATTTAATATAAACACTCTCTTTTCTAGATTGTAATAGTATATTCCATCTGTTGATATGAACTCCATGGGTAAGCTACCTGTAAGGAAACTCCTATTGTTTATCCCTTTCTGGCGATACGCCCCCCGTGGTCGTCTGGGGCGTCTACACATACGAATACCTATCCTATCATATCCAAGTTTATTGACTTTTGTATAGAGTAGACATGCTATTCCCATTCTCGATTGTACTTTTGGCTGATGTTTCTTTTTTGTTTGGCCGCGAGCAATGTAAACGGCGCCAGATTTCGATTCCAGTCCAGTCACCAATATGCACCCCATCAACCGTCAACAGTCAACAGTCTCTCACACAAGTATGCGCCCAGCCATCAGACACACACACACGCACACACACAACTGGTTATTTTCTGATAGGGTCAAGTGTCAGACAGTAGAAAATCAGAGACGCAGAGCGTCACGAGGAGAGGGCGGACTATACATAGGAATGTAGCAAATTACACACATGAATATGTATAAATAAATAAATAAATGTCTGGAGACATAACAATGATAAATCGAAGAGGTGAAACACAAAAAAACATATGTTTGTATGTGTGAGGCATCTAATTAATGGCAGATTAGTGGCTTGTTTGAAGGATAATTGGGGACATATGATAATCGTATTTTAGGCATCATTTTTCAACACGCAGTTGGATGGTGTGGAGTGGACCTCAAAGGTAGGGTAGGTTATTATGGTCCAAAGAGAACCACCATTCAGTTAAGAAAGTTGAGTATCTTGGTAATGGCAGGGCAATGAGGAATTTTGACTTGAAAGAAAGAAATATTGTACACTCACCCAGTAAATATTTATTTATTATCCCTTAAATCATTCTTCTTTTTTGATGGATAACACATTTTAGGAACTAAAACAGAAATGAGAAATTAATGAATAGATTAAACTTTCAGTTAATTTCAGTTATTTAATAGTGCATTTCATCTGAAAATTCCTGAGCTTTAGATCATCAGGAACCCTTTTTCTGTGCGGAGTATAAAACCCAATCAAATATGTAAAGTTTCGGAATCCGCCACTGTTACCACCCTCTTCTCTCTTCTCCCTCTCCTTCTCTCTGTGGAAATGCATATCATGCCACATTCCGAGATGAAGCGATAAAGCCAAGACCCAACACTCGACTCATCATCATCTTGATGAGCCTCATCAGTGTCAGAGAGTGTCGAGAGAGTGTCTCTGGATTGGATTGGTTTGGATTGGAGTCGAGTGTTGGGGCTGTCTGTCTGTCTGTGAGAGGAGAGGAGATCTTGGCACGTGTAAACGACACCCAAATTAGAAGGAGATTATTTTATGGTCTGTACGGGTTCGTGTCGTGTGCAGCTCTCATTCGGCCCCTTATCTGGATGCCTTCCAAGAAATGAGTTAACCCGAGATTGCGGAGGAGCGCTACCTCTGCAGTGGTCTCTGGTCATATGATAAGAGACAAATCGGACCCCAGTCTCCTCCCCCTACCCCTCCACCATACTCTTGGCAGCTTTGTCATGTAAATGGTTCGTCTGTTTGGGCCAAAAATCAATTTAGAGCGTGGCGCCAGCCTAATGAGGAAAAAGTAACAAACGCAGCATGCAGCGTGCCCCCCATTTTCCTCTCTCCCCCTACCCGAGTAAAGCTCAAGTTAATTAAGTTATAAAAATTATACTTTATGCATACAATTTGCATTTTTATGAGCCTCAAATGTAACGTGCAGCGATTTGATTTATCGAACAAGTCGCCGACCCCAGAGCCCCCCCCCGCCTCCTCTCGTCCCCCTCCGTTCTCTGTGGGCGGCTGCTAGAAATCTGACAAATTGCTAGGTGTGACTTATACCATTTTCAGGTGACGATCATTCGGATCGAGAATCGAGATAAGCCCCAAAAGTTTTCCCTCTCTCACACATCTACAGTTTCAAGGGGTGCTAGATGGTTGCTTTTCGAAATGTCAGCATCACGAAAGATTCGCATGCACCTCCTCTTCCTCCTTAACTCAAAAAAGACAGCAACAAAAAAAGGTAAAATTAAAAAAAAATGAGTTATAAAACCATAAAAACCGCAAAATCAGCAGCGCATCAACCTGGTAACGAGCCAGTGGATGGAAAAAGTCACAATTTTTTCTTTTGTTTGCTGGATTTTATATAGAAAACTAAATATCAAGTGCGAGATTCCAGCGAGAGGGAGAGAATGGTGGACTTTTTGATGCCCTGACCAAGGAGATCTCATTTCAGGAAGATAAGATAAAGATCTAGGGATATCCAAGTTCCAGGCTTGGAAATATTGGGAGGTACTGTTTAGGACTTTAATACTTAACGGAGACGATCTTTAGTTAGTAAAGATATTATATAGTATTTTAATGAACTTCAAAGCGAGCTTTGAAAAATATTTTGAAATAATGTATTAAAATAATATTTAACACTCCGACAAAGTACATATATATATGAAATATTATATATATTATATGAAATATTCGGTTTTTAAATACAGTAATAGTGAAATTAAATAAAATTCACTTGGATTTCACTAAATATAAATAAAAATTTAAAAGGAATGTAAAATATTTAATTTGTAGGAAATATATTCAATCTAAGTATGAAAATGTTTAATTTAAATGTATTTACTTTAAAAATTAAATATAATTAAACCAATTATATCATTTAAATATGTAATATACATATATACTTTTAATATGAAATATATTCTAATCGAATATTTCCATATCAATGTCTAAATTTAGGTGCGAGCTATTTCTTTTTACAATTTCCAAATAATTGGAATACATTTTTAAATCTTAGTGTAAATATAGACTTTTTTTGCTTATTTCTTTAAGTAAATAAATGCCATAAATACATTTACACATATCCTAATGGATAAAATATTAAAGATCTCTTAAAGGAATCCCATCTGATGACAAAAGGTCATCCGAAAAGGGAACAACTTTTGCATGAATCTGCTGTCGAGAGAGAGAAGTGACTTTGTTGCTCGAGTGCTTAAACAGACTCAACAGACAGACGGACGGATGGATGGACGGACAGACTGATGTTGCTTATAGTACGAGTACGAGTATGTGCGTGTGTGTGTGTGTGTGTGTTTTATATGATTTTTGCTCTCACTAGATTTCTTTATAATTCTTCTTTATTTGTTGCAGGTTTTGACATTTTTATAGCTTCAGCGATGGGCGACGACAATAACGACATTGCACATTTCTGCTTAGCTGCACATAGAAACCGAGACAAAGACAGAGAGAGAGAGAGAGATATATATATAAAGATGTGGGGGCACTTTCAAAATGGCGTCTTGCTGTTAAAACTTTGACAAACATACGTCAAAATTGATGGGGCATGGGGCTTTGGGGCTCGCCAGCTGCTGCTGCCGCTGCTGCTGTTGCTGCCTTATCGGGCCAACACGTTTTGTCTTTAAACGTTTTTGCAGCTACCAATTCGAAAGGGGTCCCGGACTCGGGCCAGAGACAGAGACAGCCGCAAGGACTGGGACTGGGACTGGGGACTCCTCTCAGCCATGTGGCTGGAACACCCATTTAACAAGTCAACCCGACCAGCCAAAACCATAAATATTGGCAATTTAACAGAGTCAACAGTATGGCACTCGACGGCACAGCACAGCATTCGGTTCGACTCGACTCGGCTCGGGGGGACACTGGGCATTGGGACATTGGGACACTGGCACCTTGAGGTGGAGGAGGAGGAGGCAGGGGACTTTTGGGGCTCGAGGATTGGGGGTCCATAATACACCTTGTCGTACACGATCCTTATCTCTTGGAATTTCTCGTGCGTGTCTGGCGTGCCAAAAAATATAAAAATAAAACCCAGTCGACTGGCAGTCCATGGGAAGATGAACGAATTCTGGATGCACTTTTGCAGAAGATAAAAGAAGACAATTTGGAATAGAACAAAGGACAGGATGATAGCCATCTTTAGATGTTCTCCCAGCTTCTATTTGGATTTCTAAATCGAACTCTAAGGAACCCAAAGATTGCCCCTAGAGAATGGAAAGTACCATTCATCTTCCACAAATAAAACCCCCCACCAAGACCACCCAATAGTGGGGCTACCCTCGGGGTAAGTCTGGCAAGTGATAGCCTGGTCAGGAGCTGTCGCTGTCGGTTGCCGACTTTGGCAACGGGAATGGAGTGCGCGTGAAAAATTAGCCGTGGAAATGCATGTTGTTCCTGTTCTTCGTGTCGTTGTGGTTGTTGTTGTTGGTTGTTGCTTTTGGCTGTTGCTTGTTTGGTGGTGCTGTGGCCTGTCGCCATTTCTCGTGGTGCGACTAATAAGCACAACAAGCTCATAAAATTTCGAAAGCTGCCCCGCCGTCCGTCCGATTTTATTTCATTTTAAATTGTACACGCGCTTCGAGTATTTTCTTTGGATTTAGTTTACGATTTTCAACAGGGGCTTTGATCTTGAAGGGGAGGGGGGGCCAAGGGAAAGACTTGTCATTTGTTTAGCATTTACACGCATCATTAGAGCTTGTTGTACAAACGCGACTTAATGATGAATTAATAACAATGCCAGAACATACATAAAAGACAAGCTTTCTATTTCAATGATGGTCAACCATGTCTCCGCCATAGAGACATTGACAGGGCCCCACAACGACACCGAAAAAAAACACACACAAAAACAACAAAAACACAAGCAACAGCCAAAAGAACAACAACAAAGAGCGAGGGCAGACGTCGAAGACGACAACGACGAAGCGTGCCAAGAGACGACTTGGGTCAACGGCTGCTCTAAAGCTCTTTAACCCTCGCATGGGTCGAAGGGGAAACAAAGATGACAGATATGAGAATCTTGGAATACTTTCAAAGAAACTCAGTTATGGAAGGTGATTTCAAAGATCTGAAGTCCCTAAAGGAATAAAAAAGATTATACAAAAGTAACAGATTAAGAACTTGAGAGAAATATTAAAAAATGAATATATTTGTAGCTAATTCAAAGTAAAATACGTCAAAAATATATCATAAATTATAATACATATATATTCGAATATGTTATACATATTCGATACTTTTGTGAGACTTTGGTCGTCGCATGGTTTTTACCCCCTAAATGCTCTTTTCTCAGCCCGTCAGCGATCATTTAACGAGACTTCACTCATCGCCTGCGGATTTCTATCATTTCTAAATCCGTTAACGAACATTTTATGATAGTTCCGTTTTACGATCGTTTTTTGGCCCACTTAATATAGATCTATATAGATATAATATAGATATCTCAATATTATGTAATACAATTGCAAAATTCCCAAAAAGCTTTGCGTTTCGGAAAACAAAAAGGAAATTTTTAAATATCAATAAAATTTACAATTGCAAAAAAACAAAGTATTTAATTGAATCCTTTTTCTACCACAAAAATCTGTCCTTAAACAATTATTATCATCTAGTAAAGTGCAATTCTCTCTACAGCCTCCCAAATAGTAAATCCCTTTAGCAACAGCCACACAGATGGCACCACGCGAGTGTTAAATCGAGTCTGCAACCTTAACCTATCTGCCCTGTTAATTGATTGTTACATTCTCTTTCAGGGGGAGGAGGGGTATAGTATGGGGATGCTCCCCATGTGTTTTGTGTGTGTGTGTGCCCCTTTGGGTGTCGTCTGCTGACCAGACATCTCCCCCCCCTTCGCCGTTTCCCCTTCTGTCTTAAGCAGCTGCGATGCAGACGTGTTGTTTTTTATGATTGCCCATTTTTGACAATGAATACAAATTATTATAGTGTCGCACGTTTTGGTTGCTGTAATTTAATTAAAATGATGTCGCGACGACCCGCATCAAACCACCATGAGGGTTTTCCCGGAATTTCCCCCCCACACAGACACAGGTGACAAATGTTGGACAGTTTTGGAAACATAACTAATTTATAAATAAGAAAAATCCCAGCTGGAGGGCGGCAGACACAAAACGAAGGGATGCCCTGCCCTGCCCCGCCCCGCTCCGACGAAAAGTCAAACAAACCTCTTGAAAAGTCAAGACTTTTCCCTCTTTCACGTATTTGCAGAGTGTTTTGGCTGGAACGGAAGTGATGCCGCAAATACAGCTGTTTCGTTGGGTTGGCCAATGGATTTGCTCGATAAACAAAATCGATCGATGGACGAAAATCGTCTCTCCCAGACAGACAGACAGTAAATGGAAATGCATTCCGCAGCCAGATGGCTGAGGGAGGAGGAGGGTGGAGTGGCAGTTGGAGTCGGAGGAACCTTTGCTGGTGGAAATACTTGTGCGGCTTCTGTGCGGAGAGAGTGAGTTCTGCTTCTGCCTCTGACTCTGAACCTGTTTGCTTTGGTGGCCTGAAACCATGAATGAACTGCAACATGGACTTGCGACTGCGACGGGCATTGTCACTGTCAATACGTGCGACTACATATAGAAATGCACTCAAGGTAACTTCCTACTTGCCCCATATCGGATTTCAGCCTAACCTCTTTTACACTGACAGATTACTGCACCCCCGAAGCCAGCAACGAGCCGAACCGAACCGAACCGCGTACCATACTGCTCAGCTTAACTGTCCAACGTTATACGTTATATTTAGCGGTCAACTTGAGACAAGAAAAAACCGAACAGAAATAGCAAACAAAATGGCGAACCACCGCAGATGGAGTTCCCATCCGCTTAGAGGTGTGGGAATTTCCAATATTGATTGATTGAACAGCCGTCCCGTCGTTTGTGGATCGACAAACTGCCAGAACAGAGCCAAAACAGAGCCAAAACAGGTCCAGAACAGATTTAATGGATGGGGAAATATGAGGCAATTTTAGAGAAGAGTATACAAATATTTAATTTCTACAAATGTAACCATTAAATCCCGATTCGTTAGAGTTCCACAACTGTACTCAGATCTAGTTTTCCTGCCTGGGGAACAGCCACATCCTCGTAAGCTCCAGAGAATTGATGGCCACATTTGAAAAAGCAAAAAGAATTTACAGCCGCCAGTTGTGCCATATAGTAGTTTTTTTACAGGATTCTTTCCGGCCCCTGGGGATCGGGATCCCAGATTGATGACAACATTTGTTGTGACATGCATTAACTAGTGGTTTCACACACTCATTTCCCTTCCCCTCCTTAAACGGCCATCCCCTCGCACAATTAGCAGAGTCGTCCCCTCTGGCAGACGGAAACAAATTGTCGACACCTAAAAACGGAAGAACCGAAAAGCAAGAGAGCCTCTCTCCTGGGGTCTCCGGGGTCTCCTGAGGGGGGGAAATATTAATAAATATAATTAATTGTGTTAAGTAAACAAGAAATTTTTGTAGTAAATGATGGGAGAGCGGCTATATAGCTTTACTTCCCACAGGTTTAGTGTTTCCCCACTCTAAAAATTTTGGCTGTAATTCAAGTAGGAATCGCGGCCAAGAGGTGGAGTACAGTGGAGTGCAGCAGTGGAGGAGCGTTCTGAAGGAACGTTCTTGGCTTTCTTAGCCCGCCATGTTTGAATACGAGTCGCCAACATGTTTACATAAAACGTACTTGGTTTTCATTATTTTATAATTTAAAATTTACAAAATTTCTGCTGATTTGCCCGAAATGCACCAGTCCCCAGTCGTTGCGCGGAATGTGCCGCTCTGGCTGGTTGGTTGGATGGCAGATGGGTAATTGGATCAGCGCTGTCTGGTCTGGCGGGTCCTAATCCTCTGCATATGGCATGTAGCTGACTATCTGTCGGGCCACGATGTTGAGTATCTCGCGGGCTGGCATGTCTTGCTGTTCATCCACAATGGCCGTTATCCTGGCGCACTCCTTCACGTAGTTCTCCAGTTCCCGTTGGTTGAGGCCGCGTCGCGCTGGCTCCTTGGACTGGAGCGCCTGCAGGCACTGGCCCGTCATGTGCGCCAACTGGGAGCGTGCTCCACTGAAGGTCTCATCGAGATCGTACAGCTCCAGCGGTGGGGCTGGCGGCTCGCTGAAGATGGGCGGAAATGTGGCCAACTGGAGGTTGGGCAATGGGATTTCAAACTGGGGCTTGATGATCCTCAGTGGCTCGTATTTCACGTGCAGTTGCTCGTACGTATCGATGACATCCTTTAGCAGGCGGTTGCTCAGCGAACACATCTCCATGTCGAACATTTGCTTGAAGTCCGTGGGCATTTCGGTGCCTATCGAGTCGATCAGACAGGCTTTGGGCATGTCCGCCAGGAAGGCCAGATCCGTAAAGTGTTTGTTGTCGCTGAGCTGCAGGCGGAATCAAGAGTTAGAACGAGGCGTATACGCCACACACTGCTTCCTCCACCCACCTCCACATCGTTAAAGTCCAAGTGCGTGTAGCTTATCCCATCGCCTCCCAAGAGTTTCAATATGTACTCCAGCATGGCATCATTCGTCTTGTCCTGCAAATACTTATCGTGGCAGATATAGCCGGAGCCAATGGCCAGAATCTTTCCGCCTTTGCCATTGTTATAGTAGCCCGCCAGGGGACGATTGAAGGGATACACCACAGGGCCTGTGGTCAGCAGGACATTGGCGGGCTCGGAGACATTCAGGGTGGCCCCGTAGGGATACTGAAAGTGTATCTTGTACTTCTCGTCGCTGAAGTCGTAGTCGACCTTCTCAATGTCCAGTTTGATGAGATGCCGCCACATGGACTCGCAGACCACTCCCCCACCCACAATGCACTCTTTGGGATGGAAGTTCTTGTAGTAGTGCGGTCGAACCACATTGTCCCCGTTGATATAGATCCCGTACTGCTCCAGAAAGAAATTCACGTTCGTATTGAACTCCTGTTCGCCTCCCTCGCCAAGGAGAACCAACAGACTCCCGCCGTCCACCTCCACATAGTGTTTGAGCACTTCGAACTCATCCTCGGTGAAGCGATCCTGGGGTCCAGCCAGGACGAATATCTTGACACGTGAAAGCCGCTCCTTTTGCAGTTCGGCATCGCTTCTAAGGATGTCCAATATTGTTGTTTAGAATTTAAGTTCGGATATTTTTCCCTTATACTGACTGTTCCACATTCCAGTTGGCCTTCAGCTTGCGGTGAAGCATTTTATAGTTGTCCGATATTTGAAATCGCTCATTTTTCGATGTATCAAAGCAGATTATGGGTTTATTAGACATCTTTACTCTCAGATTATAATTATTTTCGGTTTTGGTTTGTTTTCCATTTTTCCGTTGCCCGGACAACAGGAAGCGCCATCTAGCGGTTCAAGTGGCAGCGCTGGGACCTGCCAGTCTGGTAGCTCTGACCACTGTTAAGCACTTTACAACACCTGCCTCTGCGGTATTGCTGCGCACTGTCCTTAAGTCTCGCTGTGTGAAAAATTACGAAAGAATTTTTGGTGTTCAATTTTTAGGAGCCACAAATTTCGCGAAACGAACAATGGCATCGATCTGTGGACGCATGGCGCTTCGTGCCGCTGCACGCCAAAATGTTACATACACGCCCGTGCGTTTTTGCAAAAGTAAGTGCAGAAATCAAAGCGAAATCCCCTGCGCTGCCGTCACGTCCGCCCGTCGTGGTGTGTGGATTTTGGTGTGAAGGCGCCTCTGCATCCGAGTTTCATGGCTAGGATTGCATAATATGACAACCAATGCAATGCCAGTCCACATTCTGCGGCAGCCCCTTGCATCTGGAGCAGCAGTTTTTGGCTAATGAAAATACGTCTGCCTCGATGGGGAGGTTATGTAATAACTATGCGCAGGGAAATGTGTTTTATGTACCTCCGGTGGGGGGAGGAAAGCCGAGGCAACGGCAGTGATACGTAGTTCGCACCTCGACTCTGCACTGGAACTCTATCGGGGGCTAATGACGGTCTGTTTAATGGTTAGCCGATGACACAGCCGCAGAGGTTCGGGCGTTTGCCGTTTATGTAACCTCGGGACGGATTGCTGCTGCACAGCTGATCCGAGTCGCAGACGCTTATCAATCGAGGACACAATCAGTTAATTTGCTATTCCATTTTCTTTTGCAGTGATGAACGACCCCTTGGAGCATGCCACTGGTATCGAGAAGCGTGAGCTGCTCGCCAAAGCCGCCGGCAATGAGAATCCCTTCGACATGAAGGTGTTCAAGCGCGGTGCTGGCACCAAGGAGAACCCCAACTTGATTCCATCGGCCTTCGACGCCAGAATTGTTGGCTGCATCTGTGAGTAAATGCAATCCCTGAACAAGGAAGCCCACGCTAACTTTATTCCTAATTTATTTTGCAGGCGAAGAGGATCAGACCTACGTGCAATGGATGTGGCTGCAGAAGGGCAACCAGAAGCGTTGCGAGTGCGGCCACTGGTTCAAGCTGGTGGAGAAGGCAGCTGTTTAAAGTTATTATTAATTAATTAAATAAACCAATTAATAACAAGAACACACCACACAACAACTACTAAGCTAAAAGTCAACCAACACCTTAGCTGTCCAAATAAAAACAGACATCAAAACCAGATAAAATGACAACCAAATATCCAACCTCGGCGGCGATCAAGGGGGCAGACAGCAGCTCTTCCGTTTTCAGTTTTAAATCTTTAATTTCCACCGCAGTCAACGTTAATCCAAGGAGCGATGCTTAAGTATGTATCATATAAAGGAACAATAAAGGCAACAAAGTGATTTTGAGCGAAAGTAAATCGGAAAAGAGTCTCAATGAAGCAAGAGAAATATTTTAGATCCCAGTAGGCCTTGCCTAACAACCAAACGAATGTCGTATCGACTGTTTAGAAAATCATTCCATTCAAAACTGTGCAAGGGATAACACATTCGATCCTAAGGAAAACAAAAAAAATTATTAATTTTTTTGAAATATTCCGTGAGCAAATAGAAATTCTTGTCAGAATGACATCGTATGTGGCACGTCTGTTGAAGGCTCAGACCGCCTCCAAGCGACTCGTCTCGCAATTGGTGCAACGCCAGGGAAAACTCAGTTCCCTGCTGCGTCGCATGGGACTGCAGAAGTGGGCGGACACCGCCGCCGCACGTTCGATTTCCACAACTCCAGTACTAAAGGCGGGTAAGTGGAACTGCAGGTGCAGGTGCCTGAGATAAAAGAGCAACAGAGCTCAAGCCACAACCCACCCCTCAGAAATGGCCGATGACATCGAACTAGCCACCGGTATCGCCAAACGTGAGATGGAGCTGAAGTATCAGGGATGCGCTGATCCCTGGGGTCTAGGCAAGATTCTGAAGCGGGGCTCTGGCAAGGAGAACGCTCCCACCGAAATACCCTCTGCATTTGATGGTCGCCTCGTGGGCTGCCTCTGCCTGGACGACCGCTTCGCCAAGTGGATGTGGCTGGAGGCGGGACCACCGAAGCGCTGCGAATGCGGGCACTTCTTTGTGCTGAAGAAAGTGCCACCCGTTTAGTGGCAAACAACACGACACACGCACACAACACACCCCTCCTCACCCTTCGCCGTACCCCAGCCTCTCTAACCTGAACACCGTCTGCCAAACCTCTCATAAACTCTCTCTCTCTCTCTCCACTCACACACACAGAGCATTTTAAGCCAGTGATAAAACATAATATTATCAAAAACAAAATGCTTACATGTATATTTCGCCCAGTCGCCTTACTCTTTAGTTTACTTTAGGGTAAAGCCCGTCAGGAGGTAGCCGCTATTGCCACTCATATTGACCTCCGGATGCGTGCGATTCGGAAGTATTTGATACGTGCGCAACCAATTCGAGGTCACGTGGAGGGCGGTGACCTTACCGGAGGTCTTTAGCTCCATGTAGGTCTCCTGCAGCAGCTCCTTGCAGGTGCTGAAGACCACAACGGGTCGCGAGGGCTTCACTAGTGGCAGCAGGGCCTGCAGTATGCTCGATGGATGCTCTTTGGCTGCCACCACCAGGCTGTCAAACTTTTCGTGCATCAGCGCGGAGGCCCGTTTGTTCTCCAGCTGCCACCGCAGGGGGCCTTTGTTGTTGCCTGCAAACGGTAGACGAATGACAAATCAGTCGCTGAATAAAAGACATTTAATTCCTTACCACTTGGAGGAGCTTCGTCTAACTTGGGCTTCTTGGTGCTCGGTTCAACGGCCTCCGCCTGCTCTTCGGTGGGAGTCTCGGGCAGCGTTTCCTCGGACTCGACTTTAGTGGGGTCTTCAGAGAGGGCCACATTCGTGGTTACTGACTCTCCCTGATAGAACTCCCTCAGCACCGAATATAGATTCACGGACACGCATCGTTGCTGCTGTTCCAGCGGTAGTTTCAAGGCGAGCAGTGCCTGTTTCTGCGGGACATTGCCGGGATGCATGTGCACCAAGGTACCCTCGGTGCCGGCGCCAATGGAGTTCATCATGGCCGCCGGCAGCAGGCCATTCGTGCCGCTCTCGTACAGCAAATAGTTGCCAAAGCCGCAGACTCCCGAGTAGGAAATGATTTGGGAGAGCGTGTCCACGCGTATGCCCATGATTTTCTCCGCATCCTGTCGATAGAATATGTCCACCATCAGGCGTATCGTCGGCTGTCGTATCTGGACAAATTCAAAGTACTTTTTCTCCTTTTTCAGCAGATACTTCTCCTGGGAGTACTCGGTGCGGGTGTGGAACGTCTTTGAGTTCTCCACGAGCTTCTCAATGATTTTGCTCGACTCATTGCAGGCCTCGCGCAGCTGTTCAATGTCGGAGGATTTCAAGGCTTGCGCCTCCCCATTGTCACATATATCACGATTGTCTGCTCCACTGCTGGAGATTCCCAGAACTTCTCGTGTGCTTCTCAGTTCCGTTTCGCTGCACAGCTCCAGGGTGTGCTGGCGTTGGGCGCCACGCTTTCCAGCCTTTGTTTCCTTCACGCACATCTTGAACGTAGAGCCGTACGGCTGATCCAGTAGCGACTTCAGCTCGAGCGTCTCCTTGCCCAATGTGGACGTCGTGTCAAGATTGCCAAATTTCTGAAGCTTTGTGTACTTCTGGCGCTGTATGACGATGTAGTCGCCCAGCTGAATGTTGGGGGTGGTCCCTTCGGTGCTCATTGTCACCGTTTTCTTTAATAATTATAATAAAAACAACGTGTTTTACCAAATAAAACGCCGCCGCGCGAAGAGGAAGACTAGGGTAGTGCTGTAAAGCAGCCAAAGTGCGTCCCAATCAGTGTTGCCAATTTCGCTTTTTTCCCGTCAAATCAGGCTTTTTTTGATGCCTAATTGCGGGATTAATTTTGCAAATGCAGGAAGCGGGAATTCTTGATTTCTTAGAAATGTATTTGGCTACTTTTACGCTTTTTTGTTTTTGGCCAACATTAATATAAAAGCTATGAAAAGTAAGCCAATGTAAAGACTTAGTCTTAGTCAATTGGAAAAACGTGAGCGACACAACAAACTTTTGGAAATATCGACCACGACGTACTGTTGTTTAACACTGTTCTCAACAGCTTCCCGAACGAACTTAAAATGGACAATATAAAATCGATAAGCGGGAATTTATGGGATGTTCAAAACAAAATGATTGAGAGCACATATGTGGTGGAGCCAGAAATAGACGTCAAGAAGCAAACAAAAGCTTACCTTGAGTAAAAATGCTTACCGAAAGATGCAATTAACATGCAACAAGATGAGTTTACAAATATTTCAAAGCTGGCCCTAAAATATTTAACACCCCCAGCCAGCTCTGCAGCTTCAGAACGCGTGGCATCTGCAGTAACGGAGTATGGACCTATCATATACTCTATTTCTGAATAAATGTTAGCTCACGCATCTAATATTGTAGTTTATGGCCGCAAGTAATGGCTGGTGGGCAACGCTCTGTAACGCTCGTGTCGAAGTTAGTTGTTTTGTTGGCTCATGTTTTATATGTTCACTATAATTTGGGCTATAAAGTGTTGGGGCTACTCCTTGGAAGGAAGAAAAAATAAATTATAGTAAAAAGATAACATAATCGAATAACTAATCTCCCATGAAACAGTTTACTTTGATTTCAGCAATTTATCCATTATTTTAGTAACTCGCTTGCTCATTTCAAATCCGCGCGCTGAAAAAAATCCTCGCCGTCCTGGGAAGTTTATAATATTTTTCCCTGGGAAATTGCTGAGGATCTTCGGAAAAACTCGGGTATGGACAGCAGGCAAAACGGCCCAGAAAATGCAAGGCCTGCCAGGTAAAATCCACCTCAGCCAAAGTGCATTCCAATGGTGGGAAAACATCGATATGCTTTTAATGTCATCGATGTTTGTTTTAACAATAATAATTAATCAGTCTAGTCTTTGTTTTAACCCTTTAACCCTGTGGAACACGGAATGCGAAGACGCTGAAATGCATTAATAATTTCTAGCTGTTGTTCTCGGTTCTCATTTGTCTATAATATATATATAGATATAATAAAATAGTAATCTCAATAATAATTGCTTAAACAAATAACGACTGAGTTAAAAACATCGATAGAGTCAAGCACTGTTGTTTTCCCGCCTCTAGTTCCTACCTGTTGCAGTAGTGTTGCGTTACACTAAAAACTTCTTTATTTATATTAAATATAGTGCATTTTACTGTTATTCAACGATGTGGCAGCTCCAACTCTCATAAATCAGCGATAATCTTTAATTGCGATACAGCCAGTACTAGAAACGCGTGCGGGGAGCACGTAACATTTGGGAGTCCAATCTGTTCTGTAATCACGGAAATCAGGTACAGATAGTTGTCAAGGCATTGCGATTGCTGCCGTAAGAGTGGACCACGTGACGACTAATCCATAACCCCCCGGGAAGTGCACCAGACGACAAGCGATAATACCATAGGGAAAAAGGGAAAATCAAACCTTCCCGCCCTTCCACTGGCTTGGCGTCCCTCGCTAGTCAACAAAATAACTGACCGTGCAAGTTTTTGTGCTGAGTATACGCCCCAATAATTGCTTGTTGCCCGCATAATCAGAGCAGCGTCAAGCAGAACAGAACAGAAGCCACGCAGCAATGGCCGAAGGAAAATCAGAGAAACTGCCTTTTATTGGCAAGCAGTCACCAAAGCCGGTGACACTAAATCCTTCGTGGGAGTCCGAGCTGCCGCCAGCCGATTCGAATGGCAAGGGTTCGGTGATGGCCAAACTGGGTCTGCCGCCCAAGGATAGGTACAAGATTGTGTTCTTCATCTTCATGCTGCACGGACTGGGGACACTGATGCCCTGGAACATGTTCATCACAGCCAAGTCCTACTTCGAGGAATTCAAGCTGGGCGCGAACAACACGGTGGCCACGGATGTGAATTACAGAAGTACCTTCATGCAGAATATCGGCTTTGCCTCGCAGATTCCCAATCTGCTCTTCAACTGGCTGAACATCTTCGTCAACCTAGGCGGCGACCTGACTAGCAGGATAGTGTACAGCATCATCTTTGAGGTTGTAATACTGCTGGTGACCATTGTCCTGGCTATGTTGGATTCGTCCCAGTGGCCGGGCGTATTCTTCTGGGCCACCATGGTAAGCATTGTGCTGCTGAACATCTGCAATGGTATCTACCAGAACACCATCTACGGCATCGTTGCCTCGCTTCCCATCAAGTACACGGGCGCCGTGGTCCTGGGCTCCAACATTAGTGGGGTCTTCACCACCGTAATGTCCATCATTTGCACCGCCTTCTTCGACTCGAAAAGGACATCGGCCATCTATTACTTTGTTACAGCGATTGTGATTCTCCTTCTGTGCTTCGACACCTATTTCGCGTTGCCTGTAAACAGATTCTTTAGGCACTACGATCAGATCTGTCAGAACAATGAGAAATCCGACTCGAGGGCAGATCTGAGTATTCCCTACTGGCAGATCTTCAAGAAGGCCTCGCCCCAGCTCTTCAACATCTTTCTGACGTTCTTTGTGACTCTATCGGTCTTCCCGGCTATCCACTCGAACATTAAAGCCTCAGACAAGAACTTCTTCATCTCCGAGAAATACTTCACCTCGTTCACTTGTTTCCTCACATTCAACGTGTTCGCCATGCTGGGCAGCCTGACCACCTCGTGGGTGCAATGGCCCGGTCCGAAGTACCTGGTAGTGCCCGTATCTCTGCGCGTGGTGTTCATTCCCCTGTTCATCCTGTGCAACTATATACCGCCAGATGCGACCAGGACTCTCGAAGTGTACTTCCCCAACGAGTGGGTCTACTGGTGCATTGCCGTCCTTATGTCCTACAGCTCGGGTTACTTGAGTTCGTTGGGCATGATGTATGCACCACAGACGGTGCATGCCAAGTATCAGACTACCGCTGGAATGTATGCGGCTGCAATGCTGATTACAGGCATATTCTCGGGCGTCATGTTCTCGTATCTGGGTCCGTTGTTCTTATAACCTCGGTCATTGATTCATTACATAGCATGCAAACTAATACTAAAATGATCTTGTTAACTTCTTATCATATAATATTGAACTTCATTGAATTTATTTTCGTTGTGACTACTCATTTTTTACTAACTTCATTGAATAATAAAGATTTATACTGGTTATGTACAAAACAGATGCTGCATTTCTACACGCAAATAAATGATTTGTGTTCTCTTATTTCGAAAAAGGAAGCTGACGCATTCTTAGAGATTAGATTAGATTAGAAAAAACAAACTTGTATTCATGCAAATTTTCGCACTGAAGAAAGAATATGTATTTGTAAGTATTCCTATTTTTAGCGATTCGCGAAGTATGTCCTAATTGGAAGTCACGCCATATATGTATATACATACATACATATTCGTCTGTATCAATAAGTGGAAAGGTCTAACAAGTCAATGAAATACTTACTCTCACAGCTTCATCCGACAGAGTCCCTCCGCGCATCACAATCTCAACTAACAAAGGGGCTGCCGCAAACATAAAAACATAACTTAAGTAAACAAAACTTATCAATTGAGAGACAAACAATTAGGTGGGAAACAACCGGCATGGCACAGTAGTCAACAGATACAGATACCACTCCTATCAGTTGGGAGGCTCAACAGTGAAATGTATCTGTTTGCATAAGCACACATCTACATCAGCGACAATCTCAAGGGGGCGTCGTCTTATCGCTCTCGCCAATGGCTTGGACATGAAGTACCATAATTTTTAATGTTTCTCTAAACTTTGGTGTATCTCTGGGATGGCGCTTTTCGAGCTCCCACTATCTTCTCGAGGGCAACTTCCACATCCACCAAATTATACAACATCGATTGCAGTCACCTGGGAGTTTTACCTTAAGACGTCTGCGTATGTTTTCCCACAATATTAAGGCCTAAGGCTGCGGTAGAGAGCAGTAGCAACGGCAAAGAGCCACATCCTGTTCGAGGTGCCCCAAAAAACCCACAATCCCTAATGATAAATAAGGAGATAGGGGGTAAAGAATATTGGAAAACATTATTGGCTCAAAGTAAATAAGTAACAAGTACAAAAAAAGTATTAACTCTATTATGTGTCGCCTGGCGGTGGACCAGAATATTGTCCGGGAATCCGGTGATGGTCAATGAGGTTCAGGTTTTCAGGTTTTCAATTTTGAGCTTCAGGTCTTTAAAGTAAAATTGTTGCAGCTGAATTTTCTATATTTTTATGGTTCAGCTTATGGAGGTTCCACTGGTAAATATCAGTACTTTAAAATATTCTAAAATTGTATTGAATTGGATAATACTTTTTTCAAAAATGTTTTCGTGGCATGATTATTGATTTCTTATTTTCAATTTGTTGTTTTTATATTTCAAAAATTTCTTGCTCATTTTGGCATGTGTTCAGATTTCAAAAATCTTTCACAAATGATATTGGAGCCCAGCCCCCAGCACCAGCCCCCACTATCGAACACAGTCGCACGAACACACTCAAGACGAAACTATTTCTGTTGCGTTGAACAACAAATTTTGACGGCCATCCACCGAATTTTCGTCGATCACAACAGCCGAGCAAATTCGCCTGTGATGGCCAGCTTTACCGGGACTTCACAGTATAAAACACGAAAAACTTTTCTTTTAAAAATCGAATTTCCAAATTTATTTTTCTTAGAGTTCGTCGCAGATTACGATATGTATGTAGATAACCGCTTACTCAAGAAAAAAATTTACCATCTAAAGCCAAAGTAAAATAATAATAATGATTGTTTAGTGAATTTATTGCCAAAAAAGTGCCCACACTGACATATGTATTGATTCTGCCAAAAATTGAGAAAAATTCGGGCACAAGTAGAGAATTCTAAACGACTCGAAATAGGGCATCGCCCCCTCATATACGAAGCCTTCTACGAGCAGCGTTCTCCTCTCCGTCGATGTTCCTCTCTTTTTGGCGGATCTCTGAAGAGTAGGCCACTGTGTTCCTTCTGGATTCAACTTATGTACTTCCAATTTAGTAACTACCAAAGATGTGCCCAATAAACTTTTTGTTTTGTTTTGATCAAAGCTTGGATTGGTTTAGGACGTGGTATGCAATATTTTATCGAAGTGTATGTGCTCTCTCCTAGACACTGCCAGTGCCAGGGCCAGAGCCAGAGCTAGTCCAATCCTAGAAGCCACCTGTGGGAAGAGGAGGGTAAGCATAGATGAATACGACGGCTATAGCACCCACTTTTGCGGTACGGGACAGACAGGACAAAGGAAGAAAAGATCCATGGCCAAGGCGAAGGAGAACTTACATGGATAGGTTTGGGGGGTGTTCCAATAGTTCCAGACCCGTGGATCGGGAATGCCACCCTCAGGCAATGGGGGACAGCAGCAGCCCGGCGACGGAGAGCATGGTATGGGCGAGGGAGCTCCGCACGGTGGGCTGTGCGGGCCACAGCACGGGCATGTTGTTCCACAAGGGTAGCACATTTTCAATTTGTAAAATTTTTCAAAAATCCAAAAAAAACTGAATTTTAAGAATTTTGTGAGAAATTTTGAAACTTGAAATCTCAAACCAAACCGGAGCTCTAAACTAAACAAAATTTTTGTTCCGTTCTAGTCGAAGTGTGATGAACAACTGAAAATATAAAGCAATATAAAATATTACGATACAGAAAATTTGACAGCTATACATATGTGTTCCTAGGCTAATGTGATTGGCCCAGGAAGCAGTATTTGTAATCGAAATAAATGCATCTAGTCATCTAGGAAAATAAAATCAAATATGACATTGAGCCAAAAAGTGTTTAGATTGCCTCTAATTGCTGTTGGTTCATACCAACATATGTTGGTTTATTATTTATTTATTTTAAAATTTTGATAACAAATCGAGATTTTTGAGATAAATATCTCGAAAACGAACAGTAGCCCAAAATCGCCCTTAGCACCAGCTATAGGGCTAGTCAAGTGGCGAATCATAACGGTAAAACAATTTTGAAAATCTGTTTTTTTTTGACATTTCTACAACTTGAAATTCGTACGAACGTCCCGTGCGACATCAGAGAAATGCCCATATGTTGGTTTATTATTTATTTTTTTATATAAATTTAATAAATTAAATTTAATTTTAATATTTTGATAACAAATCTTTCTTGATAACTACACGATAAATACAAATATGCTACAAATTAACTACATATAATATTGCATGTAATTAGCAACGGAGAGACCTGACGAGGAAATGTGTACGTTTGTTGACAAGTTTCGCCGCTTTTTTTCATAGAAGCCTTTTTTTGCGACATTTCAATTCAAATTCAAATTCCCCGATAGGGGTCAGGAAGGGGGTCGGACATGCCCCAAAATAGCTTTTCTACATGATTTTACTTTTTTTTTAATCATCTTTTCTACATGATTTTATCATAATCATTCGTGAATTTATTCTCCATTCTGCCTTAAGGTATGCCACACCATGATGCTGATCATCAGTCCACTAAACCCGGGGCAGCGCAGTCGCTACACGAACAGTGGAAAAACCTCGTGTAGCACACGCGGCTTCGGTATTCTGCTCGGCAGATTCGCAGCGGCAGAGAAAATAAATCGTGTGGCTTCGGCCCTATGCACAAAAGGCTTCATAATTCTGATCGGCAGCGCCGCGGCAGAGAAAATGAATCGTGTTGCTTCCTGTCTGTTGTCTGCGCACTCAAACGCACTAGGAACATGTGTCTCCAATCAAGGCGAATGCATTTTTGATAACACATTCGTAGAACTCCTACGTAAACCATCGAATACAAATCCTGACATGGCTTTTCAGATTCGTCCTCCTTCATTAGAGAAGTTTTCGACTTAGACTATTCAAAACCAAGAAAAATCTTTAGAAAATACAATTTTTCGTATCTTTTGTTAGAAATTTCAAAATATTTCTTATGCGGCTATGGTTAGGGTAGGCACTGAAATCCTATTTTAGTTAAGATGGCTCGCAGCTGCCTTACACTCAGAGTCTTCGCAAATGTCGCAGAGCTTCGAATCGATTTGATAATATTCGGTGGCCTTCTTGTTCGTATCATAGTAGTCGTAGAGGACGACGGGAGCGGGTTTCTGGTTGGCCACCGCATGTGTTCTGAAAGCCTCGAATGGTATGCACTTGATCTCTCCCCTCAGCAGATTCTCGAAGTAGACAACAACCACAGAGTCGCCATTCTTGGTTTCCACCAACTGCAAAGGGAACAAAACAGGTTGGGTTACAGGTGATCAGAATGGATCATAATGGATCAACTACTTACCCTGACACGCTCAATGTCCTTTATGTCCCTGAAGCTATCTTCATCGGCGGTATACCCAGAGGGCAGGGATACCTCCAGGATGGCCATGTTGGAGGCCTTGGCCTTGCCCTCCTCCACGTACTCCACACACACGGTCAGTTCCAGCTTGGCTGACGAGGATTCTGGCTTGACAATGGTTTGTAATTTAAAGCTGGGCTTTGTTTCCTTCTCCACCACATTGTACTGATAGCTGATCTGGACCAGAGCTGCTCCAGTGCCCTTAGCCGCGAACTCCAGCGACTTGGTGCCCTGTGGAAACTCGACAGTCTGCAGCACCAGATCGTTTTCCTCCGTGGCGCTCAGTTTCTCGGTCTTCTCTCGCTTTCCCTTGTTGGAGACACTCACCTCCCACTTGGCTGCTTCGTAGCCCGACTTCTCAGCGAACTTGATCAGGGCTTGCAGACCTACAACTGTGTCCTGGCTGGAGGCAAAGCCTCCAAAACTATTGCGCTGGGCCACTAGCCAGCGAATACTGTTCAAAACGGAATCTGGTGTCTCCTGCTCTGTCTCCAGGAGTGTGAGCAGAGCATAGGAGGTGATTTCCACGTCGTGGCTATACACCCAGCACCACCAACGGCGGCAGCCGCTGGAAGCTCGCAGCTTCTCTGTGTCCTCCGTCCACCATGTACGGTCGTCTTCCTGCTTTGCCAGGGCTTTGAGGCTTGCCACGTGCTTAGCGGCGTCCGGAGCCTTTGATTTTTGCAAGGCATAAGTGGCTATAGATTTAGGCAGCAGTTCCTCGGATTCTTCCGTGTGGGCGCTCAAATAGGCCACAGCCTTGTCGATGGCTGTCTGGTTCTTCTTGTCCTGCTCGAGCAGTGCCAGCAGGGCGTTGGCTGTGAGAGTCAGAGAAGAGCGCTGCGATCCGTAGAAATATTCTCCTGTATCGATGAAGCTGCCATTCTCTGCTTGACGGCTCAGAAGGAATACATAGCCACTCTCCAGGCTTTTCTCATCCAAATCAATGATGTTTTTGATTTTGCTAAAGTAGCGCAAGACATAGGATGTCAGCCACGTGGAACCACTGCGTTCGGGGTCTTCCTCCCTCCATTTGCCAGGGCCGAAGGAACTGAAGCTTCCGTCGTCGTGGCGGTAGTGCAGCATATTCTGATAGCCCTCTTGTAGGTTTCTCTTGATGCGTGTGTCTATGGCGGGAGTCAGTTTGTTGATGCTCTTCAGGTAATCCCTCACTAAATAGTTGGGAACCAACTTAGACATGGTCTGCTCGCCACAGCCGCTGGGCAATCTCAGGAGATTCTCCAGGTTTTTGATCACTGGGCCGAGCAGATCGCCAACAAGTCCGAATTCCACTCGCTCTGAGTCTGGAACTATGTCCTCCGGCACTTCCAGTTCAAAGGTGTTCTTGTACTCTCCAACATCCTTGAGATTGACGAAGAAGGCGCGATTCTGATATTTCGTGATACCTTCTGGGACCACCTTAAGCGACTTGTGGACAGCATCGCCAGCCAAAGGCGAGATGGCGGAGAACTTTAGCAGAATATTACCAATAACCTTGGGACGAATGAGGAATGATGCACCGGCTGCCTCATTGGCTCCCACACGGATGGTCTGAGTAAGATTCTGTCCTTCATTGGATGGATATGCGCAATCGAATTTCCCATCTTGATTGTCCAGTGTCACCACCATATCGAACTCTTGGGAAACATAATTGTCGACGATCACTGGCACACTGAGCCATTCTCCACGTTTCATTGAGTCGGGCAGGCGGACGGAAATGGAATACGGAAGAGATGTCGAGATCACTGTCTGTTTGTTTTCGTCGAACACACCGAGACCCTTCTCGGGATGTAGGGAAAAGGCATTTATTACCCAGCTGCCCAATGTGTCGGGCAGCGTATGACTCAACCTTGAGACTGCGGTCTCCGTTCTTTCAATATCCGTAAAAAGCCAAGACTCTGCAGAGTACAATGGAGTGCCGAATGGATTAGTGGTGCCAGAGGCAGGGGCAGGGGCATCTGAAGTGCCTGTGGGATAGGCGCTGCTCGACTTGACTGCTCGAGAACCGCTTTTCGAAGAATAATTTGCATTGGTCATAGTCACCAGGCCAGATGATGAGCCGGGGCAATGACAGTACGTTCTCGATCGAAAGTCGTCCAGGCGCCAATCCAGATCGTCGAGGGGCATTGCATAGCGGTGACTATTGCTCTGATACAACCTCTGATCGACAGCAAAGAGGCCAACGAATGAATTGGGTTCTGTTGTGATTTGTACATCGACCTTGTCTCCAGGTTTCCCAGCCAACGGCGCAGAGATTTCCAGTTCGTTTGAGTACCCCATAAGCACCAGGTGGTTGTTCTCAGTGTAATGCAATACACTATCTTTGTCTATATAGTAGGCGTATATATATACTCTGGGGGCGTTTTGGAAAGTTATTTTCATGGTGAAATTATGCTCGGTTTTGGGCTCCGCGAGATCGATGCGTTCGGTGAGCAGGATGTTTCCGCGCTCAATAATTGAGTAGATGTAGTATTTGAAAGGGACAATAGAGGTTACCGTTACCTCGTACTCATCTCCGATTCGCAGACCCCCAAGGGACCTCTTGCTGTCCCTGGGGCCATGTACATAGAGGGAGAAGACTCGTTTCCTTCTCCACGGACTCTTAAAGGGCAACGCTACCCTGAATCCATACTCTTCATCGGCATACAACAATGTAATGCAATAGGGCCAAAACTGCATATTAGTTTGAACTTCAGGTAGGTTTACCTTGAAAACAACCAGACCAGACGCATTTAAATGGCCCTCGAAGGTGAAGGTTCTGGGTTTGAAGTCGGGAAGATCGAACAAAAAGTCAACTAAAAAGTTCCTACTTCCCTCTGAATACTTGAGCTATAATTAAATATTATACACATTAGTTCCAGGTAAATAGTAGCTATTGATGTCAAATACCTTCACCACTGACCCAGTGTGATTTAGCAGGGTGCCGTCTAAATTGGTTATCCTCATGGTCACCTCCTTTTCCGTATTATTTGAATATGTATGGCACTCACGATTATTCAGACAGGATACCGCATAGCGGTTAAGAACTAATTTCAATTTCTCAGTTTCCGTGATCTTTTTTCCCTTTAGGCGGTCCTCCACCGTTGCGGTAATATGAGCCTGGTAACCGGCTGTTTGTTTGGTTACCCAGCTGGCAAACTGATTAAGGCTGATATCAAACGTTGCCCTCCCCTTGACCATATCGCCCTCGACCGTTATTGTGTGATTCATATTCTCAGTTTCCTCAGATAATGGCTTAATATTTACCACAACCTTTCCCTCTACACGAGTGCCGTAGCTGTACCTTGAAAGAGTTGAAGGAAACGCATAGGATTAAGCAACCCCACGCCCCAAACAAATAGATGGGATATGTAGCCGTACTCACTTTGCTAATACAACTACATGCATTACACCATCCTTGATGGATACGATCTTCGGAGCATCTATCCGCATAATGTACTTGGGCTCAACATAATGCTCCACATCAAAGAATGTGAATGTATGCAGATCCGATCTATATGATTCTCCTGTAGTGTCCTCGAATTCAATATGCCATTGGCCCACACTGGCAAGCTTGGATAGATGGAATTTTCCCGTATATACCCCATTTGTCGTCCTTGCTGGCTTATGTTTATGGATGTAAACACGCTTTGGATCCTTCAGACAGATAACAATGTTCTCAGCTTTCAGATTCGGTCGCAGCCATTCATCCAAGACCAGTACGCGATAATTGATAGTATCGCCAGGTCTGTATTTAAACTTATCAGTTTGGATAAAAAGCATTGGAGGTGGCGAGTCCCAAATTAGACTCATTGAATCTTTGAACACCAAGCCCGATACGCCCTCTGCCGTCAGATTATAGTCACCTTCCTCTAGGTGGGGCAATTTAAAGGAGAGCTCCTTGACGACGTTAGAGCTGGTGAACTCGACAGTTCTGGTCTCATTGTGTGATGGTCCAGTGATCCCGATTTTCATAGTTACCGGTTCCTTGGCATAGTGAACCGCAATGGTCACATTGTAGTCGCGGTGAGATTTGATGCTTCCAGGGCCAACAACGGTGTATTTTCTGCCAAAGGAATCATTCCAGAGAACTTTTAGTTGTTACTAGCTTTAACAAAATACGAAGACATTGCATAAGAAGCTTCATGCCCAAGCAACCAAAGATTGTGCTGTGTACTGCCGTGCATATTGTTGTTGGTTTCTGGGACCGACTCAGCTGCCCATGGCGTTGACAAACTGATCAAACCCCGGACGGCCCGCCATAGAACATCTTTTTGGTCGCTCATGCAATATCTTGGAATTGTATAATATTTGCTAAAACATTTTAGTCTAATAAGAGATTTAATTTGAAACCAAATTCTCAAAATTAAATGCACTGGCTATAACATTTCCGTAACCCTTCGTTAGTCGGCAACTTTTGGATTAATTTGATGGGAAATGATAATAACCAGTCTCACTGGGTAGCCGTTGAGAGATGGGGAGAGGGAAGGAGTTGGGTGGACTATTCATAGCTTTGTAGGACTTACACTTCGGCTGTTACTTGTCCCACCACATGCATCAGTGTCAAAATTGCAGCAACGACCCAAGTAAACGGCATTTCGATTATAAGATTATTGCAATTTAGCAATTAAAACATAATCAAAGAATTTATAAATATAAGTGTCTATTTAGTTATGTTCTTTTTCTATAAAGAACCGGCAACCGATGGCACTTGCAGCTTAGCTGCGACTGGAAAGTCTTCTCACAATCATCAAGGCATCGACCGTACCTTCCCGTTGTACTTACTTGAACCAGTCGTTCCTGTTCTTCTAGTTTATAAATACACATACAAATGCAGTAATTTCCAGCTATTTTTAGCTTTCATGCATGCAAGGACATAGAACGGAAAGAAATGCAAACTAGTAGGGCTAGACTCATGTAGATGGTGGAAAAAAATCTATGCGAATTTTTTAAACTCTATAGAACGTGATCTCCAGATTGGCGGTCAGCAACTGTGTCCGAAATAAAACCAAGAGCATACCTTCATTAAAAGTAAGCCAGTACAAACCGATTGGCCAGCTTCTATATTTCGCACACTCCGCCAGGTAGCGCCACTGCACAAGAATCTACAAGAATCATCTAATGCTCTCTACTCTTCCACTCTACTCTTTGAGTACCCGGTATAAAATATACCCACCACTCAGTTCTTGGTGTACCCTATATTCAGGAATTTATGTTGGTAAAAACAAAAGAAGAATACAGACATAAAGAACTCCTTGGATGGACTAGTTTGAAACTTATTACCAAACAGAAAGCAACCCTCTTCCATTATAATCACATTATTGCATTCTTTATTTATTAGTGATAGAAAGAGTAATCAGTAATTTTGGTTTAGATAGCTAAACACTTGCTCTTGCACTCAGAGTCTTCGCAAATGTCGCAGAGCTTCGAATCTATTTGATAATATTCGGTGGCCTTCTTATTCGTATCATAGTAGTCGTAGAGGACGACGGGAGCGGGTTTCTGGTTGGCCACCGCATGTGTTCTGAAAGCCTCGAATGGTATGCACTTGATCTCTCCCCTCAGCAGATTCTCGAAGTAGACAACAACCACAGAGTCGCCATTCTTGGTTTCCACCAACTGCAAAGGGAACAAAACAGGTTGGGTTACAGGTGATCAGAATGGATCATAATGGATCAACTACTTACCCTGACACGCTCAATGTCCTTTATGTCCTTGAAGCTATCTTCATCGACGGTATACCCAGAGGGCAGGGATACCTCCAGGATGGCCATGTTGGAGGCCTTTGCCTTGCCCTCCTCCACGTACTCCACACACACGGTCAGTTCCAGCTTGGCTGACGAGGATTCTGGCTTGACAATGGTTTGTAATTTAAAGCTGGGCTTTGTTTCCTTCTCCACCACATTGTACTGATAGCTGATCTGGACCAGAGCTGCTCCAGTGCCCTTAGCCGCGAACTCCAGCGACTTGGTGCCCTGTGGAAACTCGACAGTCTGCAGCACCAGATCGTTTTCCTCCGTGGCGCTCAGTTTCTCGGTCTTCTCTCGCTTTCCCTTGTTGGAGACACTCACCTCCCACTTGGCTGCTTCGTAGCCCGACTTCTCAGCGAACTTGATCAGGGCTTGCAGACCTACAACTGTGTCCTGGCTGGAGGCAAAGCCTCCAAAACTATTGCGCTGGGCCACTAGCCAGCGAATACTGTTCAAAACGGAATCTGGTGTCTCCTGCTCTGTCTCCAGGAGTGTGAGCAGAGCATAGGAGGTGATTTCCACGTCGTGGCTATACACCCAGCACCACCAACGGCGGCAGCCGCTGGAAGCTCGCAGCTTCTCTGTGTCCTCCGTCCACCATGTACGGTCGTCTTCCTGCTTTGCCAGGGCTTTGAGGCTTGCCACGTGCTTAGCGGCGTCCGGAGCCTTTGATTTTTGCAAGGCATAAGTGGCTATAGATTTAGGCAGCAGTTCCTCGGATTCTTCCGTGTGGGCGCTCAAATAGGCCACAGCCTTGTCGATGGCTGTCTGGTTCTTCTTGTCCTGCTCGAGCAGTGCCAGCAGGGCGTTGGCTGTGAGAGTCAGAGAAGAGCGCTGCGATCCGTAGAAATATTCTCCTGTATCGATGAAGCTGCCATTCTCTGCTTGACGGCTCAGAAGGAATACATAGCCACTCTCCAGGCTTTTCTCATCCAAATCAATGATGTTTTTGATTTTGCTAAAGTAGCGCAAGACATAGGATGTCAGCCACGTGGAACCACTGCGTTCGGGGTCTTCCTCCCTCCATTTGCCAGGGCCGAAGGAACTGAAGCTTCCGTCGTCGTGGCGGTAGTGCAGCATATTCTGATAGCCCTCTTGTAGGTTTCTCTTGATGCGTGTGTCTATGGCGGGAGTCAGTTTGTTGATGCTCTTCAGGTAATCCCTCACTAAATAGTTGGGAACCAACTTAGACATGGTCTGCTCGCCACAGCCGCTGGGCAATCTCAGGAGATTCTCCAGGTTTTTGATCACTGGGCCGAGCAGATCGCCAACAAGTCCGAATTCCACTCGCTCTGAGTCTGGAACTATGTCCTCCGGCACTTCCAGTTCAAAGGTGTTCTTGTACTCTCCAACATCCTTGAGATTGACGAAGAAGGCGCGATTCTGATATTTCGTGATACCTTCTGGGACCACCTTAAGCGACTTGTGGACAGCATCGCCAGCCAAAGGCGAGATGGCGGAGAACTTTAGCAGAATATTACCAATAACCTTGGGACGAATGAGGAATGATGCACCGGCTGCCTCATTGGCTCCCACACGGATGGTCTGAGTAAGATTCTGTCCTTCATTGGATGGATATGCGCAATCGAATTTCCCATCTTGATTGTCCAGTGTCACCACCATATCGAACTCTTGGGAAACATAATTGTCGACGATCACTGGCACACTGAGCCATTCTCCACGTTTCATTGAGTCGGGCAGGCGGACGGAAATGGAATACGGAAGAGATGTCGAGATCACTGTCTGTTTGTTTTCGTCGAACACACCGAGACCCTTCTCGGGATGTAGGGAAAAGGCATTTATTACCCAGCTGCCCAATGTGTCGGGCAGCGTATGACTCAACCTTGAGACTGCGGTCTCCGTTCTTTCAATATCCGTAAAAAGCCAAGACTCTGCAGAGTACAATGGAGTGCCGAATGAATTAGTGGTGCCAGAGGCAGGGGCAGGGGCATCTGAAGTGCCTGTGGGATAGGCGCTGCTCGACTTGACTGCTCGAGAACCGCTTTTCGAAGAATAGTTTGCATTGGTCATAGTCACCAGGCCAGATGATGAGCCGGGGCAATGACAGTACGTTCTCGATCGAAAGTCGTCCAGGCGCCAATCCAGATCGTCGAGGGGCATTGCATAGCGGTGACTATTGCTCTGATACAACCTCTGATCGACAGCAAAGAGGCCAACGAATGAATTGGGTTCTGTTGTGATTTGTACATCGACCTTGTCTCCAGGTTTCCCAGCCAACGGCGCAGAGATTTCCAGTTCGTTTGAGTACCCCATAAGCACCAGGTGGTTGTTCTCAGTGTAATGCAATACACTATCTTTGTCTATATAGTAGGCGTATATATATACTCTGGGGGCGTTTTGGAAAGTTATTTTCATGGTGAAATTATGCTCGGTTTTGGGCTCCGCGAGATCGATGCGTTCGGTGAGCAGGATGTTTCCGCGCTCAATAATTGAGTAGATGTAGTATTTGAAAGGGGCAATGGAGGTTACCGTTACCTCGTACTCATCTCCGATTCGCAGACCCCCAAGGGACCTCTTGCTGTCCCTGGGGCCATGTACATAGAGGGAGAAGACTCGTTTCCTTCTCCACGGACTATTCCAAACACTCCAAAGACTAACGGGCCACGCTTGCCTGAATCTATACTGTTCATCGGCATATAACAATGTAACGTCATAGGGCCAAAACTGCATCTTAGTTCGAACTTCAGGTAGGCTTACCTTGAAGACAACCAGACCAGACGCATCTAAATGGCCCTCGAAGGTGAAAGTTCTGAGTTTGAAGTCGAGACGACGTTTATAGCTACCGGAAAAGTCCTCACTTCCCTCTTTATACTTGAGCTATAATTAAATATTATACAGATTAGTTCCAGGTAAATAGTAGCTATTGATGTCAAATACCTTCACCACTGACCCAGTGGCATTTAGCAGGTTGCCGTCTAAATTGGTTATCCTCATGGTCACCTCCTTTTCCGTATCGTTTGAATATGTATAGCACGCATTTTCATCCATACAGGATACCGCATAGCGGTTAAGAACTAATTTCAATTTCTCAGTTTCCGTGATCTTTTTTTCCGTTAGTTGGTCCTCCACCGTTGCGGTAATATAAGCCTGGTAGTCGGTTGTTTGTGTGGTTACCCAGCTGGCAAACTGATTAAGGCTGATATCAAACGTTGCCCTCCCTTTGACCATATCCCCCTCGACCGTTATTGTGTGATTCATATTCTCAGTTTCCTCAGATAATGGCTTAATATTTACCACAACCTTTCCCTCTACACGAGTGCCGTAGCTGTACCTTGAAAGAGTTGAAGGAAACGCATAGGATTAAGCAACCCCACGCCCCAAACAAATAGATGGGATATGTAGCCGTACTCACTTTGCTAATACAACTACATGCATTACACCATCCTTGATGGATACGATCTTCGGAGCATCTATCCGCATAATGTACTTGGGCTCAACATAATGCTCCACATCAAAGAATGTGAATGTATGCAGATCCGATCTATATGATTCTCCTGTAGTGTCCTCGAATTCAATATGCCATTGGCCCACACTGGCTAGCTTGGATAGATGGAATTTTCCCGTATATACCCCATTTGTCGTCCTTGCTGGCTTATGTTTATGGATGTAAACACGCTTTGGATCCTTCAGACAGATAACAATGTTCTCAGCTTTCAGATTCGGTCGCAGCCATTCATCCAAGACCAGTACGCGATAATTGATAGTATCGCCAGGTTTGTATTTAAACTTATCAGTTTGGATAAAAAGCATTGGAGGTGGCGAGTCCCAAATTAGACTCATTGAATCTTTGAACACCAAGCCCGATACGCCCTCTGCCGTCAGATTATAGTCACCTTCCTCTAGGTGGGGCAATTTAAAGGAGAGCTCCTTAACGACGTTAGAGCTGGTGAACTCGACAGTTCTGGTCTCATTGTGTGATGGTCCAGTGATCCCGATCTTCATAGTTACCGGTTCCTTGGCATAGTGAACCGCAATGGTCACATTGTAGTCGCGGTGAGATTTGATGCTTCCAGGGCCAACAACGGTGTATTTTCTGCCAAAGGAATCATTCCAGAGAACTTTTAGTTGTTACTAGCTTTAACAAAATACGAAGACATTGCATAAGAAGCTTCATGCCCAAGCAACCAAAGATTGTGCTGTGTACTGCCGTGCATATTGTTGTTGGTTTCTGGGACCGACTCAGCTGCCCATGGCGTTGACAAACTGATCAAACCCCGGACGGCCCGCCATAGAACATCTTTTTGGTCGCTCATGCAATATCTTGGAATTGTATAATATTTGCTAAAACTTTTTAGTCTAATAAGAGATTTAATTTGAAACCAAATTCTCAAAATTAAATGCACTGGCTATAACATTTCCGTAACCCTTCGTTAGTCGGCAACTTTTGGATTAATTTGATGGGAAATGATAATAACCAGTCTCACTGGGTAGCCGTTGAGAGATGGGGAGAGGGAAGGAGTTGGGTGGACTATTCATAGCTTTGTAGGACTTACACTTCGGCTGTTACTTGTCCCACCACATGCATCAGTGTCAAAATTGCAGCAACGACCCAAGTAAACGGCATTTCGATTATAAGATTATTGCAATTTAGCAATTAAAACATAATCAAAGAATTTATAAATATAAGTGTCTATTTAGTTATGTTCTTTTTCTATAAAGAACCGGCAACCGATGGCACTTGCAGCTTAGCTGCGACTGGAAAGTCTTCTCACAATCATCAAGGCATCGACCGTACCTTCCCGTTGTACTTACTTGAACCAGTCGTTCCTGTTCTTCTAGTTTATAAATACACATACAAATGCAGTAATTTCCAGCTCTTTTTAGCTTTCATGCATGCAAGGACATAGAACGGAAAGAAATGCAAACTAGTAGGGCTAGACTCATGTAGATGGTGGAAAAAAATCTATGCGAATTTTTTAAACTCTATAGAACGTGATCTCCAGATTGGCGGTCAGCAACTGTGTCCGAAATAAAACCAAGAGCATACCTTCATTAAAAGTAAGCCAGTACAAACCGATTGGCCAGCTTCTATATTTCGCACACTCCGCCAGGTAGCGCCACTGCACAAGAATCTACAAGAATCATCTAATGCTCTCTACTCTTCCACTCTACTCTTTGAGTACCCGGTATAAAATATACCCACCACTCAGTTCTTGGTGTACCCTATATTCAGGAATTTATGTTGGTAAAAACAAAAGAAGAATACAGACATAAAGAACTCCTTGGATGGACTAGTTTGAAACTTATTACCAAACAGAAAGCAACCCTCTTCCATTATAATCACATTATTGCATTCTTTATTTATTAGTGATAGAAAGAGTAATCAGTAATTTTGGTTTAGATAGCTTAACACTTGCTCTTGCACTCAGAGTCTTCGCAAATGTCGCAGAGCTTCGAATCTATTTGATAATATTCGGTGGCCTTCTTGTTCGTATCATAGTAGTCGTAGAGGACGACGGGAGCGGGTTTCTGGTTGGCCACCGCATGTGTTCTGAAAGCCTCGAATGGTATGCACTTGATCTCTCCCCTCAGCAGATTCTCGAAGTAAACAACAACCACAGAGTCGCCATTCTTGGTTTCCACCAACTGCAAAGGGAACAAAACAGGTTGGGTTACAGGTGATCAGAATGGATCACAATGGATCAACTACTTACCCTGACACGCTCAATGTCCTTTATGTCCTTGAAGCTATCTTCATCGGCGGTATACCCAGAGGGCAGGGATACCTCCAGGATGGCCATGTTGGAGGTCTTTGCCTTGCCCTCCTCCACGTACTCCACACACACGGTCAGTTCCAGCTTGGCTGACGAGGATTCTGGCTTGACAATGGTTTGTAACTTAAAGCTGGGCTTAGTTTCCTTCTCTACCACATTGTACTGATAGCTGATCTGGACCAGAGCTGCTCCAGTGCCCTTAGCCGCGAACTCCAGCGACTTGGTACCCTGTGGAAACTCGACAGTCTGCAGCACCAGATCGTTTTCCTCCGTGGCGCTCAGTTTCTCGCTCTTCTCTCGCTTTCCCTTGTTGGAGACACTCACCTCCCACTTGGCTGCTTCGTAGCCCGACTTCTCAGCGAACTTGATCAGGGCTTGCAGACCTACAACTGTGTCCTGGCTGGAGGCAAAGCCTCCAAAACTATTGCGCTGGGCCACTAGCCAGCGAATACTGTTCAAAACGGAATCTGGTGTCTCCTGCTCTGTCTCCAGGAGTGTGAGCAGAGCATAGGAGGTGATTTCCACGTCGTGGCTATACACCCAGCACCACCAACGGCGGCAGCCGCTGGAAGCTCGCAGCTTCTCTGTGTCCTCCGTCCACCATGTACGGTCGTCTTCCTGCTTTGCCAGGGCTTTGAGGCTTGCCACGTGCTTAGCGGCGTCCGGAGCCTTTGATTTTTGCAAGGCATAAGTGGCTATAGATTTAGGCAGCAGTTCCTCGGATTCTTCCGTGTGGGCGCTCAAATAGGCCACAGCCTTGTCGATGGCTGTCTGGTTCTTCTTGTCCTGCTCGAGCAGTGCCAGCAGGGCGTTGGCTGTGAGAGTCAGAGAAGAGCGCTGCGATCCGTAGAAATATTCTCCTGTATCGATGAAGCTGCCATTCTCTGCTTGACGGCTCAGAAGGAATACATAGCCACTCTCCAGGCTTTTCTCATCCAAATCAATGATGTCTTTGATTTTGCTAAAGGAGCGCAAGACATAGGATGTCAGCCAAGTGGAGCCATTGCGTTCGGGGTCTTCCTCCCTCCATTTGCCAGGGCCGAAGGAACTAAAGCTTCCATCGTCGTGGCGATAGTGCAGCATATTCTGATAGCCCTCTTGTAGGTTTCTCTTGATGCGTGTGTCTATGGCGGGAGTCAGTTTGTTGATGCTCTTCAGGTAATCCCTCACTAAATAGTTGGGAACCAACTTAGACATGGTCTGCTCGCCACAGCCGCTGGGCAATCTCAGGAGATTCTCCAGGTTTTTGATCACTGGGCCGAGCAGATCGCCAACAAGTCCGAATTCCACTCGCTCTGAGTCTGGAACTATGGCCTCCGGCACTTCCAGTTCAAAGGTGTTCTTGTACTCTCCAACATCCTTGAGATTGACGAAGAAGGCGCGATTCTGATATTTCGTGATACCTTCGGGGACCACCTTAAGCGACTTGTGGACAGCATCGCCAGCCAAAGGCGAGATGGCGGAGAACTTTAGCAGAATATTGCCAATAACCTTGGGACGAATCAGGAATGATGCACCGGCAGCCTCATTGGCTCCCACACGGATGGTCTGAGAACGCTTCTGATCGCCAATAACCTCGTTGGAGGCATCGACGAACTCGAACTCATCATCCTGATTGTCCAACGTCAGCTCCACATCCAGATTCTTGGGTAAATAGTTGAAGACCAAGGCTGGGACATTGATGAGCTCGCCACGTTTCACCGAGTAGGGCAAACGGATGGAGACGAAGAAAGGCTGGAAAGTTCTAATGTTCGTCTTATGGTCGGTAACACCCAGTCCCTTCTCTGCGTTCAAGGAGAATCCAGTGACGACCCAATTGGTAATCGTGTCAGGTATGGTCTTCACCCACTTGAAGATCTCTGTCTCCGTGCTTTCAATGTCTGCGAAAATCCAAGTTTCTGCAAAGTTCTTACGGACCACTGGAGCAGCAGCAGATGCCGATTGTGCAGAAAATCCTGCAGTTGCACCTAATGCAGAGGTGGTTGTGTGGTAGACAGGAGCATCCTGCGCGATAGCCGTTTTCCGCATGGCCGAAATGGATCCACCACCAAAAGCTACAGCTTCTGTCGATAATGATAAGATTGTAAGTGACAAAAGTATGTGTGATATTATTTAGAAACAACTTACGTGGATAGCTTATAGGAGCGGTGCGATTGTAGAAGAAATAGGCATTGGTCATGGTCACAACACCGCTGCGTTCGCCGGGATAGTAGGAATAGCCCCCTTGCCAAGGTGTGGACGTGTCGTAGCCGCCCAAGCGCCAGTTGAAAGAATCCTTGTCCAGATCGTTATTACTGCCCAAGAGCAAGACGCTCTGATCCACGGCCAGAAGGCCAACAAATGACTTGGGCGGTGTCTTGATTTCCAGCTCAACATCGGCACCTGGCTTCACCTCTTCCGGTCCCGTGATCTCTATCTTGTTTTGCAGTTCCACCTCAACACTAAAGGTGTCCTCGGCATAGCGGAACTCACCCGTTTCATCCACATAGTACACATAGATGCGACCATGGGGCGCGGTCAGGAATGTCGGTTTTAGTGTGATGTTGTAGACCTTCTGGGGTTCGGCCAGATCTACTCGCTCCGTTTGCAGGACATTGCCACGTCCAATGATGTTGTAGAAGAAGTACTTGAGTGGACGACTAGAGTTCAGGGTTACCTGGTACTCCTGGCCTATCTTCAGGCTGCAAAAGATGAAAAAGTTAGGACCTTAGTTAGTATGAAATTTATCCTACGTACTTCCAGGTGTCCTTTGGTCTCTTCACTTCGGCCTTAAACCATTCCTTCTCCTTTTCCTCCTCGCTGGGGTCGGTGTCGATTTTCTTCGGCTCCCTATAGGGATAGGTGGTGTAGAGCTCTCGCTTCTCATCGGCAAACTCCAGCTCAATGCTGTAGTACCGCGTATAGTTTTCCATGTCGGGCAGATCGGGAAGAGTGACCTTAAAAGGCGCCAGACTCGACTCATTCAAATGACTCTCGAACTCGAACGTTTTCTTCTCAATCTTTGGTAATTCTGGCTGCTTTTCCTCATTGCCATAGTGATAGAATCCATAGTTATGTCGAATTCCTTCGGTGAACTTTGCCTAGAAGCGAAATAAGCTGGATAAGCTACAAATCAAAGACAGATTTTTAATCTGTGCTCACCTTGACAACCGACTTGGTGTCTGTCAGGAGAGTGCCATCGACCAGGGTTATCTTGAAGACCAGCTCCTGCTCCTTATCGGGCTTGAACGAATAGCAAGATGAAAAGTCCGGGCAAGACATCTCATAGCGATACGGATACAGTTGAACTCCACTAGTTTCGTTGAGTTTCACGCCCGTAAAGTCCTCCTCGAGAGTAGCCGTAATCTGGGCATATGACGATGACGTCTTGTGTGGCAAATAACTGGCGAACTCCTTTAGATTCAAATCGAATTTCGCTTTGCCATTGACCATGTCCGCGGTGGCAATCAGCGAGTGGCCGGGGTAATCATTGCGCACGGTTTTGCCATCGACATTCTCCCACACACTAGTATCATCCATGTGTATATTCACTAGAACCTTGCCATTGACGGGCTTGCCGTAGGTATAGCTATCAAGATCAAGAAGTTCATCAATTATTTACGAGAATATTCTCGAATTGGAAACATTTTACTTACTTGGCCTTCAGCACTATGTTCATATCGCCATCTCTGACAGACACCTGCTGTGTTGAATCCATTTTGATGGTGTATTTGGGCAGGACGTACTTCTCCACCTCGAATGAGACACGTTCGTCGGAACGATGCCAATGGCCAAAGTGTCGTCCGCCTGGATAAAATGAGCGTCCCGCCTGACGTTCGCCATTCTGGACCAGAAGTGTCCATGTGCCGAGCGTGGCAAACTCGGAGAGCTCGAATTTCCCGGTGTACACTCCACTGGTGGTCTTGATGTGCTTCTCCTGCTTAATGCGATTCCGTTTGGAGTCTTCGAACCAGACAACGACATCATCCGCAGCTGTGTCCGGTCGCAGGTTCTCGTCCAGGAAGATGACGCGATAATTGATCGTATCGCCGGGCTTGTACTTTCCCTTATCGGTTTGTATCTTAATGTACGGCTTAAAGTCATCATAGTTGAGTTTTGTTGTGTTGACAAATGTCAGCCCCGATATGCCCTCGGCCGTTAGATTGTAATCCCCCGTTTCCAGAGGCGGCAGCTTGAAGGTGATCTGCTTGAACTCATCTGACTTGGCAAGTTCCACCGTTTGGGTCTCATTGAATGAGGGTCCTGTGATGCCAATTTTAAGCGTCACCGGCTCCTTGGTTTGGTGCACGGCAACGGCCACATTGTAATCCCGATGCGAATGTATGGTTCCGGGGCCAACAATGGTGTATTTACTGCAATCGAAAAATGAAATCGTTAATTATGTTTTTACTATTTTTTTTTTTTGTAGACGACAAAATCTGTTCTCAGAATTTAATGTTTATGTTGCAACCGTGAACTATGTTCTGCTTAGATAACACAAACTCTTGATTAGCCTCTCAGTTAACCTCAGGATTATCAATCTCCGAAGGTAATCTTCAAATTCCGAGATGGGTTTCTGTGTCGCCATGTATTTAAACATGAATTTCATTAGAATACTGGAGATAACGTTAAATGTTCCAAGAACCTGATTTTACGAAGAACCGGATTTCTTTATGATTATATAACCCACAATTTATTTACGAAATGCTTATTATATTTTTTTTGTTAGCAATTCCAAGACCGAAATACGAACTGGTCCCCAGGATAGCATCTCCATTGTTTGGATTTTGCTTAATTTTAATTAAATTACATTCAAGCTTGAATGGCAGGAGGTTATTGCAACTTTTCAACTTAATATCGTATGCCATAGTTAGCCTTAATATTCGCTTTTAATTATCAGTGATTATCTCGCTGATCTTGAATACAATCGTGTCACTTATTAATGAGTTTTAAATCAACAAAAACCCCATTCGACTAAACAAAAGATGAGATGTGTGAGTTGACTTATGGAAAAAAAAAGCAATAAAAAAAGGCTGTTTACTTAAAAAGTCAATTAGCGGCACAAGTTTGAACGAAAAAAAATACATTGTATATACATCGGGATAATATACATACATATGTAAGTATGAATCCCATATTTCATAATCTATTTTTTAATTTTAATTGTACGAAATATAGGTAATTTTTGTATTTGATTCACAATTGAAATTAGAATTGTCCTTTCAATCACTCAAGGGCAAGCTGTCAGTAAATCAATAAATATAGTATACTACTTTGCACTGGTAATAATAACTTACAACGAACCAGGTACTAAATAAATATACATACATATGTACATATGTATACATATATACATATACATATAAGAATGAATATACTCAGAAAACACACCATATATTTAATTGCCTTGAAACCTAATTTATTGATCCGATGCCCCACCTGCCTATATACATATTCATTAAATTATCACGTATTTTGACCGATCTCACTGGCCATAGCATACAATATCGAAAATGGACTGAACTTACCCCTGGTCGCATTTTACCAGTTCCATCATCAGCAGCAGAGCGAGACACGCACAGACGGTGACAGCAAATGCGTCTGCGCGACGCATTTTGTGTGTGTGTGGCGGCCGAAAGGGGACAAGGAAGAGCAAAATAAAAATACAAAAATTACAAAGGGGGAAACACTTTGAACGGGGTGCTGGGGTTTTCGATTATTGTGAACAAAATATTGCAAGCGCGGCTACAACCGACGGGCCTCAGAGCTGAGCTGAGACTGGTTCGTTCAGTGGGAAGCCTCAGATTTGTTATAGCATCGACGACACCAACAACCAACAACAGATTCAAAGCCGGGCCTGGCGATGCCGACGCCGACGCCGCTGTGGACGTGGACGTGGACAGTGGCGCGAGTCATACAAAAATAAATACTGATAAAAATTATAAGCAAATAAATGTTAGCCTGTGTGAGTGACCTATGTACGAGAATTGCGTATGTATTGTGTACAGTACATCAAAATCTATTAGCAAATCGATGATAAGTCAGAACAGACAAACAAACAAACAAAACCAGAAATAATATTAACAATAAACACAAAAAAACGCCGGCAATCGCAGCTCAAATATCAAAAGGTTGGGCTAGCCAACTAGAATGTTATCATTTACTTCTGTCATTATGTGCAAGCATACATATATCAAAAATTGAAATATACATATGTACATACATATGCATATAGATTGAAATTGAAAATATAATGCATGTACACATGTACATCTAGAAATATATATTTAGCTTCGCCCAGCGAACTATTTCGTCATAGCAAGTAATGACTGAACTGTTAATGATATCATACTCCCACAAAACATTTTGAAAGTTTTTAGAACAAATGATATAGTAATACACGCAAATAGGGTTTGCCCCTGAATTATCTGATTGTTCTATGAATGAATTTCAATTGATAAATATTGCAGGTGTTGCTCACAGAACTTTAGTCATGCGAAACTCAAATTAATTAATATCTCTGAAATTATATATTTCATCTCTGTTGTTTTTTTTCAGTTATTAACACTTTAATTGTCCCTGATACCTGTCGCTTTAACAGTTAGTTTTCGCTTTGACAAGGCTAATCGACACGATTCTACACTTTAAATATGGCTAAAAGACAAAACAGTTACGTACATGGGCTGGGGACAGTTTTGGGAATTCCTGGGAATACTTAGTTTCCGCCGAACTACAGATATTTTGTAGTTTGTTATTGCTTTTAATTTTTGGAATATCCCAACATCAAGGTCTCAGTAATGATGGGTCGTCTCGCTGGGCTTTGTTTAAATTATTTATTAGCAACAAACACCACCGAAGCCGGCGCACCGATGGGAAATACAGCGTTCTACGTTTTGCTTATAAATATATACAAAACTCTCTCTCGCTCTCTATCTCAGCGCTGCGTCAGCTGTTGTTGTTTTGTATCTCTCCTCTCTCTTTCGGCCAAAGAATGACGTCACCGTTATGTATTTCACATTGCTTTGCAAAGAGAAAAGTATATAGACAGCATGACTAACCAGGGAAAGATACAGATACAATGTATATAAACAAACTATATTCGCTAAACCGGATTTTTGTGCTGTGAACCCCCGTGGTGTAGATACTTGTATCTACTTGTATAATTATACCGATCCGATCGACTTACACAAAGATGCTTTTGTAAATATGTAAATGGAAGCGGCCTGTTGCGAGATTCTGAGATCTAGAGTGATATTGATATGACCGAAGTAAATGTAAGACTTCCTATTCAACAAACATGGGTTATCATCACCCAAAAGGTAAAAACTTGTACATGTGCATATTTTGAGCTATTATCTCCACACAGAAACAATTCCAATTCCACACAGACAACTAGAGTTACATACTCAAGTGTCCATACCTGAGGTGGTTTCCCCAAGAGAAACAGCAGTCTTCTTCCATTCCATCAACCACTCATTTATCAAGCCATTGCTTTGGTACGCAATTTCACAACACTCGTTGCTCGTCTTGGACAGTTTCTTAGGTTGGACCCAAACTGTTCTGTTGTGCCTTATTGATGGCCAAAGATGGAAAGTTTCGCATGAATAATACTGGGCATTTGGCAGGGCTAATTATACAAACTGGTTTTAGAATGTTCCAAAAATAACAATAATCGCAAAAAATCACAGGCCAGCCGGAGCAATGGCAATCATCGCCACCACACCTGGCGGCTGCTGCCGCCTTTTACGCGCCAAGGTAAAGCACGTGAACGAACAGCTGAGTCACCATGGAAACACCGCGCTCCACTTGTTTTGAAAGTGTAATTCATTTTGTTGTTGTCTCTGCTCGCAAATGGGGAATTCTCTGAGAGAACAGCGAGCTACACTACACGCGCTGTTTGCTGGTCGCTTTTTCCAGCTGTTTCGTGGCGTGAACGAGTCAAACGCTGCCTAACTTCCAAAGCGATCAGACGCCACCACCACAAGTTTCCCTCAGTTTATAGTGCCACACTCAACTTATCACCCGAACGTGCGCATCTCACGTACCAGATAAGGACTAATATCAACGACATGACCATCAACGAATTACAAGGCTGTCTCGAGACGGGAGATCAGCAGAATGCTTCCAGTAGCTATGCAGGATTTTACTTTAGCTTCTGCACCCTCCTCTCGCACGTTCTGCTTACTGGAATCACCGCGGCCATCGTCTACAAGTGTTTGGTCCTGAAACTGGCGCACACGGCAGGACATGCTTTCTATTGCACAATTGCTGTGAGTATATTGGGGCTTGGATTGTGTATACATATGTATTTCTATAGAAACATACCAATTATCCCCATAGTTTGTTTTCTTCATGGGCGAGGCCTTGTTGGTGAGAAACAGCAGGAGCCTGGAGGCATGGATCGGACAGACCAACCTGAATCGCTTGCATGCGGTGCTGGGGCTGCTGGCATTCCTGGTCGGAGTCGGCGGCATTGCTATTAAGACATGGCAGAAGTTGGAACGGAAACGCGAAGATCCCAACGCTACGGTGCGGCACTTCCGCAGCAATCACGGTTTCTTTGGTAAGTTCGTCTGCACTCGCCCGAAACTCGTGTACAAATGTTTAATTTATGGTCTCCCTCAGGCATTGTCGGCTGTGCTTTTCTGCTTGGCAGCGTGCTAAGCGGTCTACCTCTGTATTTCATTAGCAGTAGTGTTAGTTTGAAATTCCTCCATCGTTTCTTCGGCCTGATTGGATTCCTCTCATTGATGGTCTCGCAAATGTTTGGCTACAATACGGGCTTCGGGCGGCGCCAATGGAAACCCCACCACCAGAATCTGTTCAAGTTCTTTACATTTATTGCCACCATAACTACCTCAAATTACGAACTACGAAGATTTGTACGTGATATTTTTGTCTTAATATCGAATAGTCTGTTCGGGGCAGAGCCAGTACAGGCGAGAGAAGATCTTTAAGTGAACTTTCTGAAAGAAACGATCTTTAAGAGTGCAGTAGGCAATTTAGAACTTTCTTAAATACTTAACTATTAGATAGAACAAATAGAAATATACATAAATGGAAATCATCAGGAAATTAATAATAATTACAACTTTTTTAGATATCTTTGAAGACCAAATTTTTTTTATTGTTATTGTGCCTTTATTGGTATTTTACATAATAGTGCTGCATGTGATAATATACTTTTGATTATTTGAAAGATAAAATACATAACATTCTCTATATATATATATTTTTGTTGTTAATCAATCACCAAAGGATCAAATCCTAGAACTACATTTGAATTGACACTTTTTGAATGAATGCTACAGCTATTGAATATAGTATATACGATTATAATTAATATATGAAGGTTTATTTAATATATGTATTATTTAGTTGCGACGCTGCGAATTGTGCATAATGTCAAGAGCAGCTGGTATATTGCCCTGGACCGACTCCAGTAGCTGTGTCAACCAGGCGCCCTCATTGCTGAAGCCCATGGCCATCATTGCGTGTATGGAGTCGTTGATTCGCTCATCTAAAAAAAATTAACAAGGATAATTATACAAATAATATAGAATGATATTCGTTTGGAGACTTACCGGTATGGTAGACTGTCGGTGTGGGCTTTTCTTCGGGAGCTGCTGGAGAGGTACCGACGCTATTGGTGGAAACCGATGTGGAAGTCGAAGTGCTCACCGTATCAACCTGAGAAGTCTGGGTGTTGGCTGTAGTAGTCTGCTCGCGCTGCTCTTCCTCTCGCATATGCTGACGAAGCATCTCCCCCAACTGACCGAAATCGCGCACTGGCTGCTGTGGAGCAGCAGTGGGCTCGAGTGGGTCTAGAGTGATTAGCGAATCAATCACTTGCCAATCGGGATCCAAGCTCTCTGAGCGGCGCTCCTTCGCCGGTTCGGCTGCCGCTGGTGTATCAGCCGGCTTGGGCAGCAAGGGTTCTGTTTCAAGGGAAGCTAAACCTGACGACGAGACTGAAGATGCCGCTGTCGATTGGTTAGCAGATTCAGTCTGCTTAGTTGCGGGCTCTTCTGGTTTCTTTGCCTCAGTGGATGAGGTTGTCGAGGCTGCGTAGCTTCCGGAATTGGGCGACTCAGTGGGATCAATCATCTTTGCAAACATTTCGCTAAAATTGTTCAAGATTTCAATGCCTGCACGCATGTACTCAGGTGGAACCATCTGCGAAAGGCTGTCCAGATTAATAACCGGAGTAGTTGGAGTACCGGCCTGAGCCTGCTCTGACTCCTTAGAGCGTGGGGCAGCCACTGGTTCTTCGGTCTTAGGGTCTTCGTGGCCAGCAGTTGGAGCAGCAGTGTTGGTCTGCTTGTTTACAGTTGGCTTAGATTCGGTCTCGGTGGCCTTCTGTGCTGTTGCTGTTGGTTCCGCAGTAGTAGCCTTTGGTGGCTCCTTCTCCTTGGGCTGCTGTGCTGGAGACGCACCAGTGGCTGGAGTGTTGTTCTCCGGCATGTTGATCATCATGTCCACAAACTGGGATAATACGCTGCCATGACGGCGGGCATGACGACGCTCGCGTCTACCCTCCCTGGGCGAATCAGCGGTTGCTGCTGGAGCAGCTGTTGCTGCCTGAGCAGCCTCTCCGAATGGGCAGTGTCCACGGAAGCGGTGGCCCGAGCGCCGGCCACATCTATTAGCGCCACTTATCCAAGCCTCCACAACACTTGGTCCGTTATTGGTAGGCATGCGGACCATCAAATGCTCTGGGTGCTTGTGTGCTGCCTCACATTTTTGGCAAAGGTCATAGTTCGGGCACTGGACACACTTGTAGCGGAATCCAACCAATGGCGACAGGCCACAGCCGTCACACTCAACCGCGTCATGTATGGTGAAATTGCTCGGATCATCGGAAGAGGGAGGAGCAGCAGTGCTGGCAGCCGCGGGCCTAGCCGTTTGCGGCTCCTCCACTACACCGGCAAGAGGTGCAATTTGCAGATGCATAATCTGATCGCGTCGATCCAGGAAGATTTCATAGTCGTATTGGTTGATAATTTCGATTTCATCGTGATCGTGATCTGGGAACAAAGGAAAAGATAGCAAAATAATTATAATGAGTCATAAATGTATAGATATTGTGGTTTAGTTTTTTCTTATCAAAGGTACTTTCTATTCTAGGTGATTCACGTTGAGGATAGTGGGGGAACAAATTGCCAAAAACAAAAAAAAAACAGCTATCATTAATGGCTAGACTGCCAACACTGCCGTATCGGTTGCAATTGAGCAATATGCATTTGTAAATTTCGATGTGGCCGTCTGTGCCCTCGATGCAAATTAACTGCACTTCCATCGAACACGAATGCAATTGTTGCATTATATAATAGCACTCACCAATCCAGAAGGTCCTGATCTCGCACTTGGCCAGCTGCCGCTCCTGGAACAAATACATTTCAATATCGCTACGCAATATATTGAAATTCTTGGAAGGCATTCTCCAGTATGCATTCAGCTTCTTCTGGGGTCCAGCCACGTCCGGGCCCTGATAGGTGATTTTCAACAATTTCTCTGCCATTTTCGTACTTTCTGACAGTTGATTTCGTTTTCTGTTTATTATTGTTGTTTTTTTTCGCTCTGCTACTTGCTGCGTAGAGTTGTTTTCTTTTCTGCACGTCTACTGCGTCGTAGCTTTTCGGGTGCTCGATTGTTTTTAAACTGCAGGTGGTCCGGCGGGCGACTTTTATACTGGCTGATGGAATGTTCTTGATGGTTCAAGCCCAAAATTTTGCAAATCACGTCTTTGCATCGGCTGATGTGGAGTTTAATTTTTGAAAATTTGTAAAGTAATGCCAAAGCTGGTCTTTATACTATCGATAAAATTGATTAAATATATCGTCCGATGACGGTCTCATTTTAAAAATATCTGTAAGAATACTGTCGAAAATTATATTCCTCGATTTTGATAGTCCGTTTAATATTACTAGCCAACTAGGACCCTCAGGCCTGAACACAATTTTTTATCCAATAGATAAAACAATTTTCTACAAGACTAGCTAATTTTAAGGACTCCGTTTGGTTTGATTGTTTATAAAATTGTTCCAGTCCCACCGGAGCGATAGTTTTTTCAGGGCTGGGCGGGGCGAAACGCCATCTATCGGGTCCCCAGAGAGGCTCCATACGGCGTGATGACATCGGGGGGGGAAGCCGGTATAGAATCCGTTACGGAAATAATGTAAGGAAGGAAATAGGATAAGATATAGGTATTAGTGAGGATCCGAAGGGATAAGTAAGAGTGAAAATTTGGAGAAACGTGGATTCTCGATTTTCTTTCTCATGGTGCGGAGGGTAGTGCGAAGCAGGCAAACCCATCAGTTTTTTTGGTTAGAGCCGCAATTTAAAAAGTAAGTGTCGGGCTTAGGAGCCGCGCAGTTAAAGAGAGAATAGATAGATGTGTGACTTCGGTTTGTTTTCCCCAATAGCCTGGCCCGGAAGATCACCGAGAGGCCGGGCCAGAGGAAATTTCGCCGAGAACGCCGGTGCCGGAGAGGATCGGCTAGTGAGCACTGTAGAGCCCCGGACAAGAAGTTACTGGAGAGGATCAGCTCGTGTTCGAAACATCAAACCAAAAATCCGAGTGAGTCCGTTCCATGGGTGCATGAAGCAGGCAGCAGGCCTATCTTGGGGTGCCTATGAGCCAGTCATACCGCTGAGCCGGCCATACCTGTGATATACATTTGGCAATAACAATTTGAACTCAGGTGCCTTTATTTGTTTTTTTAGTCAATTAAGTCTTGTTATCTTATGCATAAATGAAAACGGAACAGAAACTGAAACAGAAACAGAGATGGAAACAGAATAATGCATAATAATTGCAAAAATCTGCATACAACAAATGAAACCATAGCAACATGTAAATTTAATTAACTTTTTACCGCATATGCAGCAGACAGCCATATGTTTAAATTTTAAACCTAAATCTGTAAATAGTCTAAAAAAAACACACACACGAGAGACAAATGGAACATGAAATGTGTAAATCTTAATTTTTGTTTTTTAGTTTTATGCATAACCAGCTATATTGCATCGCATGCGGTCAGCCTGGGTGCAGCTGGCGTTGTCATTGCTGTCCTTCAGGTGAGTCCAAAAATTTCATTTCTAATCAATCATCTCAAATAATCCTTATTTAATTCTTGTTTCTCTTTACGATCGAAAACAGTTCTTCGGTGTGATCTTTGCCTGCTATGTGGCGCGTGAGATCAAAATCCGGAACGGCATTACAGGCATCATGTAGAGGGACGGAACATCAACTCTGAGAGTTGAGGATCAAAGGTAGCCAGTCTGGTAGACGACAAAACCAGCCACCGGACTGTTCATATGGGCACTGGCTTCTTCACCGGATACCGGCGCAATGTCATCGAACCCCACGAGGTTTTACTGGGCATCCACTTCCAGAAGACCACTCCGGACCAGCACATTGTGGCTTTCAAGCAGGCTCGTCGCCGCGATGACGATATAGCCATTGTCAATGCCGCGGTCAACGTTCGATTTGAGCCCCAGACCAATGTGGTGGCGGAGATTTCCATGGCATTCGGAGGCATGGCCCCCACCACGGCATGGCGCCAAGCAGCCGTTGAATCAGCAGCTGATAGAGCGCGTGGCGGAGCAGCCGGAGAACAGCCAGCCGGCCACCCGCCTCAAGCTATCGCGGGTTATAAGCCGTCGTGACGAGGCTGTGGCAGCGGCCACTAGCAAGGGCGGCAAATTCAAGCTAGATCAAGTCTAAATGTTATACAAAGTCGCTTTTCTCGAAAACTTTGTGTACATTTGGCGGGCAAGGGGAACTATCCAGCCCTGGGATCGACAGCTAGCCCGCGTTGCCCAAAGGGAACCAAGCCAAAATGTAACAAAATAACGTTTATAAAACTTGAGTGAGCATGACATGCGACGTAAGAAAGCATAACACTGCAGTTTATGGCCGCAAATAATAGATTTAACGCTCTGTACAACGCTCTGTAACGCTCGTGTCGACGTTAATTGTTTTCGGGGCTATTGCTTTATTTGTTCACTACAATTTGGGCTATAAAGTGTTGGGGCTACTCCTTGGAAGGAAACCCATAAATTATAGTAAAAAGAGCACATAATCGAATAACTAATCTCCCATGAAACAGTTTACTTTGATTTCAGCAATTTATCCATTATTTTAGTAACTGGCTCAAACTGGTTCAAATCCGCGCGCTGTAAAAAATCCTTGCTGTCCTGGGAAGTTTATAATTATTTTCCCTGGGAAATTGCTGAGGCTCTTCGGAAAAAGTCGGGTATGGACAACAGGCAAAACGGCCCAGAAAATGCAAGCCCTGCAAAGTAAAATCCACCCCACCTGATTTACATGACGTGTGAGTTTTTGTGTGGTATGAGTTCGAAACGATCATGCAACAAAACATCGATAATAAAGTATATTTGGTGATGTGGCGGTAATTTTGAAAATAATACCAGTATATACCATGAGAAGAACACCAACGAAAATCATATTTCTCGATTTTGATATTCTATTTAATATTACTAGCCAACTAGGACCCTCAGGCCTAAACACATAATTTTAATCGAATGATCAATCAATTGTCTACAAGATTGATCAATTACAAAAAAATCCGCCTTTTGGATTCGGTCTAAAATAAGGTTTAAACAGGGAAGGTGAAGGCATAAAACGTAAGTCAGCATGGAATGTATTTGTTGGGATGATGTTGCCGCCACAAAATACTTAAAAAGTAAGACGGTCATGTAGAATGTCATTGGCATATTTTTACCCATTAATGGATTCTGTTTAAAATTAAGCTGAAGCAAGGAAGGTCAACATACCATAAAGTATTTAAAATACCTTAATTGGTCACGCTTCAAAAAGACACCAGAAAGCGCGTCAAATTTGTAATAAAAAGACGCCAGGTTGCGTGTTGGTGCTGGAAAACGAAATTCTTCCAATTCCACACACACAGATACAAAAACACAACACAACACAAATACACACGCCTTCAAAAAGCTCAATGACGTTTGTTTGCAAACAACTTTTGCTTGTAAACAACTTTTTGATTTTTTCCATACAATGGAAATTGAAAATGTATTTTTTTTTTTTTTTTGTAAAAACCTCAATCCGTTTTTTAGTATTTTAGTAACAGAAACGAATATGTAAATAAATTTTTACCGTAAAATGTGAAATGAAAAATACTCAAATGTTGCGGGGAATGTTATGGGTTGTGTTGCGGGGAGTGTTGCGGGGAATGTTGCGGGCCATGCTTAGCCATGTTTTTCCAAATGTTGCGAAGCGCCACTGTTGTGTAAAAATTTGCTACATGTGGCTACTACACTACACCATACAATTTTAGTGACATGACCGTTTCCAATATAATATATAATATAATATATATTTGGGCACCACCTACCGCTCATTTTATGAAGCTAAGCAACAAGCCCAAGAGTAAAGTAAAAATTGAATTTTGAAATTTTCATCTAACATAAAGGTAAGCGTAACGTGAATTTTTTAAATAATTTTATTATAAATTATAAATTTTATAAATAATTCAATTAATTTTAAATGTATTGGACACAGACAGTGCAGACGCAGACGCCACCACACACATGCAAAGTTCTGTTATTTTACTCGCTCGCTGGAACACACACACACTTTTCTTCGGAATAACGAAACTTTTTTTTGCATGTGTAATTTTAATTAATTAATTTTAAACTCAATTTATTAAATAAGTTATGTTCATATTTCATTCGCAGGATGCCGAAGAATAAATTTGATTTTTTTGAGGGCACACGACCAAATTCGGACCAAGTGGAAGAGCACGAGGACCGTGGCAGGACTGCAACACAAGAGGAGCTGAAAACACGTGGTTTAAAGAAGGCTCGCCGTTCTATTGCCGGTGCGTGTGCATCCACGGATGGCAGGGACCGTGGCATCCTCAGTGCATTTTCAAGAAAGTGCAACTGCAAACAAGTATTATTGATGAAATAAACCTAATGCTGAATTAAATTTAATGGGGTACAGGTTTTGGTAAGCCGGCGAGCGCATCCAATAAAAAGCAAGATGGCGAGACAGCGACCCTTAGCAGCAGCGTCACCTCAGCGGGCTGCATCGGCGATCGTACTGCTCGATCCACTTCTATTTTCGGCAACGCGTCTGCGACAGCAAGTGCCACTCCGGCCACTCCCGTCACTGGCTCAACTACGCCTTTTTCCACTGCCGAGCAGCTTCAGGCAAGAGTCCAAGAGCACCAGCTTCAGTTTGCAGTCCATCAGAAGCAGTTCCAGCACCTTCAGGGAGCACTTGAACAGCAGCAGCTTCACTTTCTGAATCCAACAGCAGCAGCTCCAGTTAGTAGTCCAGCAGCTTGAGGCAAGAATCCAAGAGCAGCAGCTTCACTTTTCAGTCCAACAGCAGCAGCTCCAGTTAGTAGTTCAGCAGCAGTACCAGTCATTTATCCAGCAGCTTCAGTCAGCAGCCTTTATGCCCAACATAGCCCTGGCTCCTCCGACTAGAATCAATGCAGCGCCAATACTGGCAGATCCTCAAACTGCAACGACAGTGTCTGGCGGCGGTGGCCTGCACCAGCATTGGGGGCAGCATGCAATGGGCCACGAGCAGTTGCAGTAGGAATAGCAGGAATTGGAGGAGTGGCAGGAGTTCCGCCAGGGGTGGTTGTGAGCGTTACCACTCCAGTACAGAGCGTGATACCTGGAGGAGGCTTTGCGTCCGGCCCCTCGCTGGTTGCACCGCAAGCGGCAGTAGTCCAGCCCTTGGCCATTGTCTCGAAAAAGGTTCGCAAGCGCCCTCATGCCATACCCATTATACATCCAGATACCAATGAGAACGACCTCGATCTGCAGACACTGCAGCCTTCGCCCGAGCACCTTGGTGGCCTGGTCTTTACGGATCACTGCCCACCTTGTTGGAACCGCCCTGCACCACAGACAAGGAACAGATAAGCACTATTGTCAAGGATATACTGCCAAATTCCAGCCATGCATCTGATGATCATCTCAGCTTATGGCAAAACACCGATGGTGATGAAACTGGGTGGGTGCCAGAGGGGGGACTCACCCCTCCGATCATGGTGGATGATGAGACACTATCTGCTCACGAAGCGGAGGTGGCTTCCACGTCCACCAAGAGCGCAGAAGAAAGTCGTACAAAAATATTATCTGCGGAGGACACGACAAGGGAGCGCATACTAGCATGGAGAGAGGGCACCCGGGATGCCCAACCCGAAGAATATGAGCCGGCGTCGTGGGTGTCCTCTCTTGGCCCTATAACAGTGATGCAAACTTTAAGTAGGTTACGTGACCCAGCTACTATTAGTATAGACAAAACCATGACTACACAGAAAAAAAGGGACGGACGGCAAAGAATGGCAAATACTTTACTGGACAAAATTGACAAGAAAAGTGATTCACATTTAAGCAAGAAAGAAAGGAGATTCATTTCCAAAAGAAATTGCTCTGTTCCTAGCAATGGACAACACCTCTCTGCCTCTATGCCAAAGTAAAGTCCTCGTTAAGGAAATCATTAAAAACTTTGAGAATGAAAAAAAAGAATATTGGTTATCAAAGGATTTACGTACTAATAGAATTTATAATACAGCGAAAAATGTGTTGAGAAAACGGCAAAACATTCAACCCAACGACCCCCCAACCCCCCCACACCCCGACCCCCCGATTCAACCCCCCGACTCTGCAGACAAGGAGGAGGAGATTAGTGCCCTCTTATCAATTCTTGTAAACGAGGACGAGGCGGCAGACGAGGCTCGATAAATTCTATTAGAACGTCCAATTTGTATATTGAATATAATACCCAGTACGTTAATGTCTTAACTTAGCTCACTCTGTCAAATTTTGTCGTCAAATTGTCAAATCGAGCTACAACGGTTCTTGAGTTACGTTTGTACGTTTCTACAAACACTAAAAACACGAAGTTTACCGCCACAGCCTTACCAGATGTAAAACCTAAACCTATTGGTCCTAGTTGGCTAGTAATATTAAACGGAATATCAAATATACAAACTAGAATCATGCCGTCCAGCAAGGAAATTGGGACGGATGCCCAGCCAAAGGAAGATGTTAAACTAACAACCAGCGAAAGCGTCGCGTAAGATATTTGTATTCAACAGTTTCAACAAATTGAGTTATCTATACGAGAAAAAATTGCGAATTATTGTATGAAATAAACCTAATGCTGAATTAAATTTAATGGGGTACAGGTCTGCCAATCATTGCCAAGGTCCAGGCAATCATTACGAATGTATACCCTACTTCTGAATTAATGTTTTCCAGTCATGTAGAATGTCACTCATTTTCGAATTTTGTAACCGTTTTTGCTTAAACATTTTTTCAAAGACAATGCAATAAAACTTCTCAACTACCAAATCTCTAATCTAATAAAGTTTCGTTGCTTTATTATTTATTTATGTATCGCAATTCCTAAATTAATTTTTAGTATGTATTATTATTTAGTTAGATCTTTCTGCTTTTAAGCTTCTTCAGCATTTCCAGCAATTGAGATGGTGAACTGAAAACAGCATGAAACATATATGTATATAACATATATATATTATTTTATGAAATAAATTTGTACAAACCGGCTAGCGTTCTGTGGTGCCACAACATGCTGCTGCCTGCTTTCCATGTCAGTTTTGGGATCTGGAATTTTAGTATGCTCCTCTGAAGCGGTTGATTCTGGCTCTCTAATGGGAACCTTTTCGTACAATTGGGTGTCATCAGTTTGAAGAAGCATTTCCTTCATATCTGTAAGTTAAAAGGAATGTAAATGTGTTTCGTGATGCAGATTTGAGGAAATCTTACTGAAATACTGCTCGGCCATCGTGTACAACGAATGGTAGCTCAACTCAGGGGCCAGAGCTACGACCAGACCGTCCATCTTCAGCTGCAAATTTTCGGCTCCCTTTTGCCGCTGATCATAATAGATGTCCTCCTGTTGGTATCCGTTATCGTTGTAGTCGTCATACAAGACCTCCAGCAGATCGCTGACCACATTTCGTGGACCACCGGGACGAGCCTTGACCGATAGGGGGGGCTTGGCCAGCACCTCGGCCAGAGCCAGAGCTAGCAGCAGCAGGGCAAAGACGAACAGGCGATTGGTAAATTTGCACATACTCGTAATGGTAGTACTGGTAGTGCTTTCCAGCGCAGACAGGACCGTTGTGCTCTGACAGCGTGCGACGAATGAGTCGTGGTTCTACCACATAGACCAGAATGAGCCTGGACCGTGGACCGCTGGATGCTGGGTTGCTGGGATGCTGAGAGAAAAAACTGGAACTGGACGCAGTTCAATGTCCGTCGACCAAACGCCCCAAGACTTCCGCATTGCAAGGGAACTGTGGGAATATTCTCTGAGGCTGGGATGCACATCTAATGCTTCCTTGCCACCAGATAAGAAAATGCTTTCTATACCTTAGACTATATGTAGATTTCTCGCCTGTATCACATTTCAGATCCCCCCCCCATACAAATGGGTACATTTCGAAAGTAATAGCTAACCCAATAACCTCGTTTTGGTCTAAGCTCAATAGAAATCGTAAATCATCAGAAATATACTAATTGCTGAGATGTAACAAATCTGTTGGCTCTTCGAGTTAGCGGCGCCCCAAAGTGTCGTCTAGTAGATCTCTTGGACCAGGTTCAATGACCAATGATCAATCTCAGGCCCAGTCTGCATGGAGAATGCACTGTTCCCCACAGGAAGAGTGGAGTGGCTTTGCTGTTGCTTGAGAGGCTACAATTCAGAGTCTTTCTAACTGGAAACTGGTTTCGAATAGAAAAACCTGCAAAAATTATGGAGTTGCTGGCCTTTGTCTCTGGGTGTAATCGCTGTTGCACGGCCTGTCCCTGTCCTCTGTCCCCTGGCTCTGGGATGTCAAGATCGTATCTAGACTTATCCTTCAGCGCATCGTCAGTGTACCGTTAGACTAGTGGCCGGACCACCTATTGCTTCCGCATTTGCCTAAGGCAAGCAATCATCATGGAGATTTACGAATGTCATTAGCAACTCGGGATTACGTTTTAGTGTTTATTTTGTTGGATGATAGGCTCAGCTCAGCTTAATTCTAGAGTGTGCAAAAGTATGTAGTATGTATTTAATCTTAAACTAACATTTAGGCTTTCATTTAGCAGCAGTCTGGAAGTTCTCATTCGTGTCAGTAGCCCTCGATCTGGCGACACGCCCCGTAGCTGTCGCGCCTTTCGCCGCGGGCACAGCGTGCTAGACCATCCCTGAGCAGGGTCTTGGAGTCGCCCAGATCATCGGAGAGCAGATCGAAACTGATGATATCCGTTTCCAGCAAATGCTTCGGCTCCACCTGAGTGGGCTCTTCATCCAGCTGCCAGCTTCGGGGTTCGTTCAGGACATAGGCCGGGGCATCGATGGGCGGATACAGGGCATTGGCCTGGCCACTCAACTCGCTACGATAAATGGGCACGCTGATGGAGCGTGGATGGGCTGCGCCTGCCTGGGCGTACTCGCCGCCAGCCAGGCGATTGGTCTCCAAGTAGGTGTCGCCTCTCAGGGCGCGCGAGTTGCGAAAGTATTGGGATCCGGGCTGATTGTAGCTCTCAAGTAGGTTCGATCCTGCAGCACTGCTCGTGGCTGGCACTGGTGGAAGAGCTTGGATAAGCTCGGGCTCTGCCTCCAGGTGGAAGGGCTTGATCAGCTGCGGCATGTGTATCAGTTGCGGGGGCAACACATCCACCTGCTGGCGCTGCAGACGCTGCGCCTGCTCCGTGTCGCTGGCCGAGATGTCCACATGATAGGGCGTGCGACCCTCAATGAACTCGGGCAGGCTCAACGCTGGCTGCGACGACTGCTGGTGCTGCTGTTGTTGCTGCTGCAGCCTCTGGAGTTGGTAGAAAGACTTCAGCGAGGGGCTTCGTTGTGGGCTCTTGCGTTTGCTGCTCTTGGTCGCTGCTCCACGGCTAAGCAAATCCAGCAGACTGAGGCTCTCCTGCGGTCCCGGCGGTATCAGCAGTATCATGAAGTTCTCCAGATCGGCCCGAATGTTGTATTGCCCCTCCTGCCGCTGATCGTAGGTGACAGTGCGTCGACGCAGTGCATCATCTTCCCCACTGCCGGCGGCACCGATTGGTGGTGGCTGCAGTAGAATCGGCTGTGACGACTCGGCGGCCTGGGCAGGGGCCATTGCCGGAAATTGCTCTTCCTTGATCAAAGTGCTCTGCTCCACCACACTAGCGGTGGTGGTGGTGGGGGACGACAGCTTCTCTGTGGTGCTGGAGGCTAAGTGGGACGCAGTCGTCGCTGCCACCAGCAGCAGCAGCGGCAGCAGCGGCAGCAGCGTGAAAGTCTTCCAGATCATATTGAGATGTGGGAATTGTTCGGATTTGTTGGATGTTCTTTGCCAGGTTCCGTGTCACGTTCTTAACGCTCGCGCTTCTGCCTCGCAACTAATTCCACGATCGTCGGGAGCGCTTCGACGTTGTGTCGCCGTCAGCGCAGGCGCAACTTTCATATCTGGCTCTGCCGGCTTCGCTGCTACTGTGGCTGGCTGGCTGGCTTTCTTCTCTCGCTCGATTCTCAATCTCGATCTGATGTTTGCTTTTGTCCATTCCACTTACTTATTCCTTGTTTCTTTTTGTTCTGCCGTGCCCATTTCGGCTGCGTGACTTAGGTGCTCTCTGTTTATTGATATTGCTCCAGTGTTCAGCCGTTAGCCGATGATGGTGCGGGCGAGGCGAGGCAGTGGAGGCGTCATTTTGGTTCTCACCGACTCGCACAGTGGGACGTGAATTTAATTTTCACGCCAATTAGCAAATGAGGAAGCATTCCGTTTGAAGCTTCGGCTAATAGCCAAGGCACGTACTCAAGTTGGTCAGTGTCAGCTGAGCAAATGATTTCCAACCGCACCGAACGTGGAGGTTCTATTAAAAAGAGCTTTATGGAAACTACAAATATAGGTGCAGCATATACTACATATCATAACATGGAAAATCTATATAGATATTTGTAACTGCGTCAAGCTTAAAATTCAGCTCACATGCCCCGCTTAAAAATTACATTGAATCTCAGAGAGAACGTTCTGGGATCATAGGATACCCGCTAGTCGGTGTGTTTGCTATATATTCATTACGATGTTGAGGAAAGACTAATTGAATCCGATTTGATGGATAGATCACTAACAATTTACATATGTGTATTGTAGATCTAAATATGCACCTGTCTGCTACCTCCAAAGTGGAAACCTATTTAGTTCGATTAGCTGTCTGGCCAAAAAACCATAAAATACAAGTTTAAAACCCTATGATTCATATAAGTAAGATGCTTAGTTTTCACATAGTTGATTACGAAGTACTAGGCAAACTATAATGCCTTCCAATCTATAATTTCAGTGCCAATCTTAGGATCTCTTAGGATTTCGGCTAATTTGCATTACAAAAGAGCATTCCGTTTGGGCATGACCACATTGCTGGTTACTAAAACCTCTCAAATTGTTAGCTCCGTGATCTGGAATATAGATAAAAGTCATATATCATTGCCAGCTCATCTCAAAACACAGCTTGCGATTTTTTTTGAAAATATTGTGTTTTATTTTGGTTTACTTGTCTTTTACACACAATGTGATAGAGAGGGTGTGGTGGGGGTGTTGGTTTCATACCATAAGCGTGCTGTGGCGCTATGGACGACGTCACAATACAGTTGAATGACATTGAGGTTTGTGTTTTTTTTTAAGAATAATAAATACCTTTGTTTGTCTAGATAATTAGAGGTCTTTGCGGTTATTTGTTGTTAGAAATAGTACATATGTGTAGCTGTGTGTGTGGCGTGTGTCTATGTGTACAGTATAGTATAAAATAATACAATGGAAATAAATTAAGCATAGCACATACATAGATGATGTCTAGACGAATAAAACAACACTGGACATATCGGTCACCTATCAGAGGCCAAAGGAAGCGAGCTTGGTTTTTAGAATTACATTGTCTTTTCGTTTGTTTTCTTTGTTTATGTTTGAAATTGGGTCTTAAGTCTTAAGTAGTATATGTGAAATGAAGTAGTTGTAAATGTCTAACCTAGATGATGTTGTATACTGGTCTGTTCGGTGTTGCGTTAAGGTTTCGATTAGTGGAGTTAATGCACTGGAACTTGTATGGCTTATCAAATATTAGTGTACCTGTAACATTTGGGTCAAATCTTATCAGCGGATTAGACCACTTGTCATGATCATCACTAGCTTAGGCCAAATAAAACTAAGGCTACTCTAACTGAATGGGAGAATTACAATTGTGGGACTGACTTTTGGAAGAGAGCATTTCACAAATAATTGCTGAATAAAAGGCCAAAACAAGCTGCAACATTCGGATGGATGGATAATACTAGGATCAATTCAAATTCTAACTATGAAAAAATATACATAATCTCATTAATATCGTTTAACTAAACAGCCTCCATGATGAACAGAAGAACATGCAAAAGAACTCTTGACCGAAACGAAAACGAAAATGAGCAAACAATTTGACATTAGCACGCGCATAAGCATAAGGAGCCGACAACTAATCCTCCTTCTTGAGTGGCTCTTCACGTTCACGTTCCCGCTGTAGTTCCGGTTCCAGCAGCATCTTCTTCCGTTTCAGGAATTCCTCTTCGGGCAATCGTTTATTCACCGTAAAGCAGACGCGATTGAAGTGCTCGCACATTTGGTTGACAACACTGGCCCCGTAGTGCCAATGGGTCAGTGTGGTCGCAATCAGCAGCAGATAGAGCAGCGGCCTCTCCAGCAGCGGTATCCACAGGCTCAACAGCAGGGAGAACGCAAACATGGGTGTCTGCCAGTGCCAGGCCTCGCAGCGCGTCACCGACATTTGTGAGACAATCAAGCGGCACTGTAAGAGTGAAAGTGTGAAAAACAATGAGCAAATGTTTTGGCCTGGATCACAGTTAGTTCTAATAATTATTATCTAAACAGACTTAAATTTGTGGAATTATTTCAATCACGGATCTTATTAATTTTGCTACTTATAATATTTATGATTAAAGGATCATTCTCGTGTGGAAAGACGAAGATGCCACGATCACGCTTTAGATAACGAGTTGCGCGATCTTGATACCAGCCATAGGTCTGATTTTCGGTCATCGGCTGTGCCGTGGGGTGCTCTACTTTCTGCACAACGAACTCGCTGCTGCTTTGCCTCTCGATGGCCGCCAGTCTGGCAGCTATCTTCAATGACTCCGGATCGAGCTTCTCACGCATTTGGCGAACCTCCTCCGGAGTGCAATGAAAATACGGCCAATCGTGACGAGCATAGAACTTGAGGGTCAACGGACGCTCGTAGTCGGCGGGCACCGTGTAAATGGTATCCTTAGTGTTGGCTTTATCACCATCCTTCGATCCTTCACCATTCTTCAGCCTCTGCACATCCTTTGCACAGCGCCGACCACCGCAACAAAAGGGCGGCATTGCAAATGCGTGTTTTTTGTGTTTTTGCGTGTTTTGTGTGTTTTGCGTGTTTTGTATAGACTTGACGTCGGTTAGTATGTCATTTTGAGACAAATCAAATGGCTCATCAAAGCCCTGTTACTGTGTTGACAGTAAACAAATATGGGGCTCCAGTGAGTAACAACTAACAACCGACGTAGACACACCCGTCGTCCGTCCCTTATCTAAATGATTCACCGCACACGCGACACAGTTCGATAAGAGGCAGTGTAGAAGATATCGAGGCGAAATGACTTACGCTGACATTCGAGAAGATGGTGCCGCTGAGCATGAATATGGCTCGAGGATCCGTCTCCATGATGTTGTTGGGCGAGATGTATGGCCAGAGCAGCAGGATGAAGAAATATGAGACAAATGGCCACATGGGACGAATTGCTTCCCATGGAGATAAAAGGCGGCCTGTGCGTTGGGCATACGATCTGTGCAAAAAGCGGCAATTACTAAATGCCTTTAGAAAATCTCTGGTTTTACTCACTTGTAAACGTTGATGATGACTAGCGGGAGATTGGCCATGGCACTCACATGGAGTACGGCTTCCATAACATTACCCAATGGCAGGGTTCCGTAGGAGCCCAGCGACAGCTCAAACTTCCAACGCTCGAAGCCCAACCACCAGGTGATCAAGTACATAGCAGTGCTGCCCCACATGCTGAGGTCGTAGCCCCAGGGGAGATACAATATGCCCGTATTGTACTTCTCCCAATGGGACACAAAGAAATTAAAGTAGACCGTCAGGCAGACATAGTACATGCGCATCGGTCGCACGGAATAGACCCGGCTCCGACCGAATATGCTGTAGAGGCATGTGGGTATCAGCATGGCTGTGTACGAGTCCAGGCCATGATCGAAGAGTTCGCCCAGTGGCCCAGACAGCCCGATCCGACGCGCCTGCTTGCCATCTATGCCGTCCAGAGTGTAGGCGAGGAAGATGTTCACGGCCGTGCAAAGCCATACCCATGACGGTATCGGGGTGGTGTTCTCCTCCCCCGAGCTGGCCTCAAAGTTCCAATCATAGTAGGAGAGCAGCACCAGATTCATGGTACCAAACAGGAAGCCCAGGAACGTCATCAAATTGGGCGCAAACCAGCGCGGGAAGAACTGAAATAGGCCGTCAAGAGTCATTTGTCGATTAAAAATATTGATTTTTTTCCATCCAAGCAATGCTTGTTGGCCAACAAACCTTGACCAGCCAATCCCAGAACGGATGCATTACGTATTGGCTCAGCGGGGAGGTGTCTATGGCGCTGTACTGTAAGAAATATGTACATAAGCGTACAGAAATGGTTAATGAGAATAATTTTACAATGCATTCGTATGTTCATCAGGTACACGACCTATAAATAGATGGTCTATGAAGAACTGGTTTGCATCCATCCTTCTTCGAATTCTCCGCCTACCTTATAGTTGTCGAATCCATTAATTTGCGCCCGGCTCAGGTATTTGTAATCCATAATTCTCCTGAATATTTCCTTCATTTTGTGGGTTGTTGGTTGCAGCCAGCCAGCCACTATCAAATCGGGAATCTAAACTATTTTAATCTACACGGAAAACACGCGACCCAAGACGCTCTCAAGAAGGACGGCGGAGTGGAGTGGGGTTTGATAATAGCAGCGCCTGATGTTAATTAAATGATTTTTAGCACATTTTTGTCTAGATTTACACCGTACAGCGAGCGAAATGGATTGCAATATATACAGCGCGGGCTCTGCTTCAGCTCACATTTACTTTTATTGCAAAAAAAAACTATCTGCTTCTTCTCTGTCTAACTCATTTCCTCTGCCGCCACTCACCATTTTGTTCTTATACTATTATATTTATTATTATTTTAGGATTGTTTCTCTATTTCTAAAGGCCTCTTCTAAACAACGCATTTAATTGTTTTCTTGTGGAATACTGTTTTAAAATATTTTAATAATCTAATTTTAGATAAAAACAATTGTCGATTAAATATACCGTCCGACCCTCAGAAATATACCAAAAAGTACGGACTCATTTAAAAAATATACCGGCAAAATACCAACGAAAACCATATTCCTCGATTTTGATATTCCGTTTAATATTACTAGCTAACTAGGACCCTCAGGCCTGAACACAAAATTTTATACAATAGATAAAACTATTCTCTACAAGACTGGCTAATTTTAAGGACTGCGTTTGGTTGGATTGTTTATAAAATAACGTTTATAAAACTTAAGTGAGCATGACATCCGACGTAAGAAAACGTAAGTGAGCATGGAATGTCACGTCATTTGGTATAAAAAAGGTAATATAGACATATGTATACCCTTTTTCATTTAATTAATGTTAAAATTCTTTTTTTCTAGATGCTTTAAAACGTAATAAATATTGTATTTTGCACATATTTACAATTTTTGACCCAATAATGCATTTGATGAATTTATTATTACTAACAAATCGATCCCGATACCCATTTTCAGTCTTTATAAGAAAGCCAAAAACCGTAAAATTATCTGAGATAGAGACTGACTAGTTTCTGCAATAATTGGTGCCTAGTAAAACAAACTTTTTTTAGATTCTATAACATCCTTTCGTAGAGGGTATGAAAAATGTTGTCTACGGCGAATTACGTAAGTGAGAGTGAAATGTGAGGCGAATATGTTGCGACGAATTCGCCCTCAGCCAATTCGCTCGCTCGCCGTGAAACGAATATACCGAAAAGAACGGTCTCATTTAAAAAAAATACCAACGAAAACCATATTCCTCTAATTTGATATTCAGTTTAATATAATATTGCAGTTTATGGCCGCAAATAGTAGATTTAACAATTTCCCAATGGCTGGTGGGCAACGCTCTGCTCGTGTCGAAGTTAGTTGTTTTGGGGGCTATAGTTTATTTAACTAAATTTCGTGTGAAATATCGATTAGTTATCGGCAAATGGCAAATTCAAATATTTGATTTAAAACTGTTCATTGTCAGGACGTTTCCAAAACTAATGTTATACTTAACAAATTACGATGCTTTAAAAACCTATAAAAGAAACTACACATAAAGTAATCGTATCTTGTCACCGAAAATTGGGAGACCATCAAGCGGAACTGTAATTCAGAGTGAAAGTTTAAAAAATAATAAACAAATGTTTTGGCCTGGATCACAATTTTATTTTAAATTTATTTTGAAAACAGAATTAAACTTGTCGAAGTATTTCGTGTAAAGCATTAGTCACGAATACTATCCACTTTGCTATTCAGAATCTTTTGAATATATGGATCATTCTCGTGTGGAAAGACGAAGATGCCACGATCACGCCTTAGGTAACGATATGCGCGATCTTGATACCAGCCATAGATCTGATTTTCGGTCATCGGCTGTGCAGTGGGATGATCTACTTTCTTGGGTCGCAGAATGATCTCGCTGCTGCTTTGGCTTCCGAGATCCGTCAGTCTGGCAGTCATCTTTAATGAGTCCGGATCGAGCTTCTCTCGAATTTTTCGAATCTCCTCCGGAGTGCAATTAAAATACGGCCAATCGTGACGAGCATAGAACTTGAGGGTCAACGGACGCTCATATTCAGCGGCCGTCGTGTAGATGGTATCCTTAGTGTTGGCTCCATCACCACCATCCTTAGGTCCCTGCAGATCTTTTGCGCAGCGCCGACCACCGCAACAAAAGGGTGGCATTGCAAATAGTTTTTTGTGTTTTTGAGTGTTGTGTCTAGACTTGATGTCGGTATGACTGTCGTTTTGAGACTGATCAAATGGCTCCTTAAAACTCTGTTACTGCAGTGACAGTAAACACATAGAGCTCGAGTGACTAACAACTCAGAACAATGGCTCGAGGATCCGTCTCCATGATGTTGTTGGCCGAGATGTATGGCTAGAGCAGCAGGATGAATCCCGGAATCCCATGAGATCTACGGGTAAGAGGTTAAGCACTGTGTCTAGGGCGTCGCCTAGGGTAGTGCGTAGCCCTCTAGTTATGCTTTGCTGCATTTGCATGCAATGGCAGTTAGATTATTTATTTTATTCACATTAATTAGCAGAATCCCAAGTCGACAGTTTATGCAACGGCATGTGAAGTGTCGATTAGCTATCGCACAATAGCAAATTCAAATGTTTGATTTAAAACTGTTTGGATGGGCCGTATTTATTGTAAGGACGTTTCGAAAATTCGTGTTATACTTAACAAATCACATTGCGTAAAAAACATACAAAAGAAACTACACATAAACTAATCATATCTTTAAATTAACTAATTCGCGTAACAAAATGTGTCTAAAAGGAATGTAGAGTGTAAAACAAATTGATTTAATTAACGCTTAACGCCACTGCAGCTGGAATGTCGTACATATATATAAATATATACATACGTATATACATATATATATATTTTTTACGAATCCCGATTAGTATAGTTGCTCTAGTAAATTCGCTACATATGCCGATTAATCGAGTAGATTGACTTTGATTCAGTTTGATTTCTTTGGATTCTTTTTGCGAATATTTCCGGGACACCCGGCGGCGCTAAGGAGATGCAACTTCCAGCCGCCATCCAGAGGTAAGTGCACATCGTCATGGCAGAGGGGACAGCGAGCCGCGCCAGTTTTCAGTTCTAAAAAGCGAAACATTGTCAATATTAAGCGATCATAATCGACTAGTTGATGGCATTCCTACCACGACAATAGTCCTCCATCTGATGCAGCTCGTAGAGTTGCTTGTGCACCGATTCCGTACAGCGGGTGCATACCACATAGCTCTCCTTGGCATCGCATTCCGCTGTGAAATAAAATGAACATAAACCCATTGAATCTGATGGAATATTTAATTCGCTTACTAGTCAGATGATAGTTGAGGGCGGCTACCTCCAGCACTTGACTGCATTGGGGGCACCTGGTGAGAAATGGACAGGCCTTCCAGTAATGTCGATCCAGCTGGGTGGCATCACTTCCAGAACACGACCAGTCACAAAAAGGACAATGTCTGAAAGAATCACATATATGTATTCCTACTTAAGAAAAGGAACATCATCTCTCTTCACGTACATCTTGGGTGTGTTGTCCTCGGTGGATTCCGAATTGGAGGCAGACCCCTTTCGAGAATTCGAAGCGGACAGCATGGAACGTTTCAGCTGCTCATTGTATTGCTGTTTTCCATTGCAACTGGCATATCCGTTGGTGGAGCTGGCAGCAAGTCCCAGTCCCTGACCGCTCTTACTTTTGAGCAGACGCGAGGCATCCGAACTGGTTGTGGGCTTGTCTGCCGGAGGAGAGGCTGCGTCCCCGGAACTGTGTCCCCCCACATATTTGCTGGCTTCGAGCAGCTCCTGCTTGCGATCCAGGTCCAGCTTGTCGAATTCGGTGAACAGTTGTCTGTACAGGAGATTGCGACGAGTGATGTCATCGTCGGGAGGCAGCTGCTTGCGCACCATGCGAGGATTGATCTTGTAGACCAGGAGAAGTATACGTTCTGCTACCTTGCGCACGGGCTCGGCTGGATGGTGGATACCGGAGCAGCCGCATTCCGAGAGTGCCCGGCAGGTCAGTCCACTGTGCTTGTCCGTGCTGATGCCCTGGGTGTGCACCAACTGCTCGAGCATTTGCAGACGGCTCATGGCCAGACGCTGATGGGTGCCAGATCCCACGCTTCGCGAGAGGGCCGGAGCGACCAGACTCTGTTCTGCTACTTCCGGACAGGCGGCAATGCTGAGTATGGTGTGCTGGGCCAGGGTGTGCAGGCGGGCCGAGGGATCGCCGGACTTTGCCAGCAGTTCGGGCAGCAGGCGGTCCACACAGCGTGCCACTTCACTTGGCGAGACACGTCCTGGCACATATTCCAGGAACAGGACGCGAACCGTTTCCGTGGCCTGGCTAAAAACCGAATAGACGGCGTCCCGCACTGCTCGATGAAGCAGCAAGGCAGCACTGCGTGCTACCTTATTGGGACTGGCAGCGTGCTCATTGCTAGCCACCTCCACCACCTCCAGCTCTTTTAGAAAGTTCCGCAGTCGCATCAAGCCATCTTCGCGATCCTGAAACTGGCGCGAATAGAACTGCTCCACCTAACCGAAACATTTATTATAAATGGTGTTTTGTGATTTAAAGAGGGTGAAAATATTCTTACCAGCTCGCTGCCAAAGACCAGAATTGGAAGGGCTGCCTGGCGACGTTCGCGATCGTTGAGGCGCGAACGTCCCCGGTTTGGATCCGCTTCCAGCAGGGCATTGCCTTGGCACTCCCTTAAAAATTCATTGGTATTTGAACTAAACGATTTTTTGTTGTTTGTGTTTACGGAATTGCAACGTTTACGGTTACGGTTAACGGGTTAGAAAAAAAAGAAAGTAAAACGTACATCAATCAACCAAAGATTTCAAAACATTCGACGGTTAGTTAGTGTTGGGCTATGGAAAAATGCTTGTTAGTGTTGGCAAACAACCCAAACGATGACTACAAATATCGATTGTCGATGGTCTATCATGCAACACTGTATGAGGAAAAACATCGATAGATATCTAAATTATTGACAGTTGCTTGTTTAAATCTTATCTACGCACATGTATTGCCTATAAGAAAGTTAAGCTGCGTTACTCACTGTCTCAATGTCGGTATGGCGCGCTCCTCGTAGTCCTCGTATGAGTTGCGCGGAACACTCTTGTTGCGTCGCCGCAGGGATCCCTGGCGGCTGCACATGGGCGAACTGTGGCGCGATGGTAGGCGCGGCGATTGAGGTATCTCGTCATGGGACTTCCGCCAACCACCAGTGTGCGTGGGTGTGGCATGCAGGCCAGATGGTACTGTTGGGACTGGGACAGATGACGCTGGCACGGCCACCACACTCTCATTGCTAGCCTGTCCCAAAGAACCATCTGTCGAAGATTTATCGTCCTGACTCATGCTGGTAATGCTCTTGGGACTTAAGGCGGCCTCAGCCAAGGCGTGAGCCACTTCCTGCAGACTCGGAGCTGGCGGCAAACTGGGCTTTCCTCCCGCATAGATCTCACAGCTCTGATCATTCGAGCTCTGGACGCCCTGGGTCTCCAGGAGCTGCTGCACCTGCAGCTGCCTCAGCACAGATGCTCGATACATTTCCATCTGCTCCTTTCTTAGCTTGGCTGTGGTGAAGTCCTCCTGCTGCACCGCTTGTCTTTTGGCCAACGAATAGCGGCCCAAACGCTCTCCCGCTGTCCGCAGTGCTGTCATGCAGAGCTTCAGCTTCCGGGCGTATTCGAATCTTTCCGAACTGACCGCCAGCGTTTTACGCTGTTCCAGTTCCCTGATGTATTTCACAATGGACTCCTCCACGTACATGGAGAAGAGCAGGTCATCACAAATGGAGGCTAAGGCAAGTTCCCCGGTGGCCGTGTCCAATGGTGGGGCCTCGCTGCCAATGTGCTCCTCACCATTCCCATTCCCGTTGCCATTGCTACTAGTGCCCACGTCCAGATCCTCGCCGAGCACATTAACGGCCAGCAGGGAGATCTGCCCCGTTCTGTTGTACTCGTTGTCTTGGGATCCAATGAGACGCAGCTTCAGATGCGTGCCTCGCCTCGGCGTGACTGTAACGCTCTGTAGCTCCCGGGACTTGTAGTTTGTGTTGGCATTATCGGCCAGAGCCACAAAGCCAAGGAAATCAAAGTATTGCGACGACGGTGTGCTGGGCAACGACTTGGGTGAATAGTGTAGCCAGAGCTCAACTTTCTCAGCTGTGGATGGAAAGAGAATTATCGTCTGATCAGTTCCATCAGAAGAGAAATTGTACTTACGTATGAGATACTGGTGGGCTAGCAGTTGTATGCGGTAGATTTTGGCCGGCTGATGGAAACGTAGAATTATGTCATGTGTGGTCAGGGCGCCGTCTACCGTACTCCTCCAGCCGTGCACAGTGGGTCCATGTGTATTCAGTTCGCTGGCCGGAAAGTTAACATCCTCATCTAAAAATAGCAACAACAATAAATAATTACCAAGTCAGCATTACTCTGCTTTCAACGGGAGAGCAGCTGAGCAGCTCAACAGCTGATCGTGAAGAGCACGCTCTCTTCGGTGCTCTCTTACTGAGAGCCACGCACACCTAAAAACGCGTAGCTATCTTGTGCTCTTTTTGTACCCATTACAAATAGAGTGCAAGGGTTAATTCGTTCGTTCGTGTGTACAGTCATTGTTCACACAATAATGAAAATATTATTGTAAAAAAAAAGGGAAAATTTTTAAACATTCACTGAGATAAACACAAAACCGATCCATTTTAAGAAAAAAACGTAAATAAAGTATAGAATTTATGACTGCTAGGGTGCGAGCGGAGAAATGATCTGTCAACTCATTAACACACACGACATCCGAAAGTCAAGTGCAGTAAGCAATTAAGACCCTATACTTTGACTGTAATGAACTGCTCCCATCGAATGTATATATATTTATATAATCTGTCTAGAGGGTATCGAGTAGTCGCAATGACCACGATAGTGTTCAAACTTACTCTCAAATAGTGTTTCTGCTTTGTATTTAAGTGACGTGCCAGCTCTGTTTGAATTTAGTCACTCTTTAGTCGCTCCACGCAACAAATTTAAGCACAATCATGGCAGAAGGCTATACTGGAGCTGCCGCCTGGCTGCAGATACAAAGTCTGTTGAACAGCATTAATCATATGCTGATCTTCTTGGTGGCCACCTTCTTCTTTGTCCTGGCCCGCAGCCTGGACTTCAAGGATACGGCAATGCATATGTTTATGACCGGCATTGGTGTGAGTACCGCCTTGACAAGAATCTGAACACTATAATTCCCACTTGTCATAGTGAACACATCAACGTCATATCAGCGTTTATCTTATCGATCCGACTAAATGGTAATTCTTTCTTCACTTGGGATAGTTCCACGTCCTTATCGCCCAGGCCATGATGTCACACTATAAGGTTAACCCCATAACCCGCTGGCTGTCGCACCGCAACAAGTCGCGTTTCCATGGCATTCTGCAAATCATCGGTGGCTCCATGGTACTACTGGGTGGCCTCGGCAAGTTCTCCAGCAAGGAGGTGCACTTTAACACCTGGCATGGGCGAGTGGGTGAGTGTCTTGCGGATACATTTTATGGCTCATTGGCTCCTTGACGCTAATCTATGTAAATTTCTTGCGTTGCAGGCGCCGCTGCTACCTTTTTCTGCGCCGCCAGTATTGTGGGTGGTCTGGCCAACTATTTCCAGCCAAAGTTGGCCCTGAAGTTGTTCCCCCCCTCGGAGCTGCGTTTCCGCCACAATCTGTTCGGCCTGGTCACCTTTTCGCTAGGCATGGGCGCCATCTACCTGGGCTACTACTCGAAATTCTTCACCAAATTTGTGGACAACGACTTCATTCCCGGCATGATGTTGGTCACAGCGTTGGTCTACGTCTTGACCATCATCTCTCCCGTGTCATCGCTCTTGAGCAAGATGAAGTATAGGCGGCAGAAAAAGCAGGAGAAGGCCAAGTAAATAACTTTGTCCCATCTGCTGAAGGCAAAGGAAAAGGCTACGGAGGCTATTCGAGAGGAGTATATGTCTGCACAGTGTACATAGCAAATAAAACGCTTGGCTCACTGCCAATAGTAAATCTACATATGCCCGCATCTCCAATTGGATATGCAGACACCGAAAAGGTCCTGACATATTATGATAATCTGTCAGAATTACCATGATATATGGCGGTTGCAACGGGTGTTACACCCTTTCAAAGAGATGGGTAACCAAACACTAATAGTTCTTGATTTTTCTTATATTTATATTCGATCTGTAAGGGAATTTAAAGTGTCGTTGCTAGCTAGTTTTCTTGATTCTCTGTGCAATGTTCCATAACAAATTACCTGGAACCGTGTAAAAACCCCAATTTAATTTGTTTTCCTTGATATATAACCGTAAATAAATAAGCTTTAAGTCTGTCAGAAATTCTCTTTAAAATCTAACGTCCTGCAGCACCGGACGTACACATTTATGCGTACTGTATTGATTTCTCAAGTGCACCCAAATGAAAATACGACATGGGTAAGGGGGGTGGTGAACGTATGTGTACATGCAGAGCAGCAGCAGTCGCTAAAACAAAATGAAAGAAAAATCATATAACAAAACATAAACTGAACAAAATTATATCAAGAAAGTATAGCAGGTAAAATGTATTGTGGAATATTCCATGGCGCCGCTTGTTTACCTGAGGCAAATACTACATTAAATGGTATTTTCTTGGCCATTCTGAAGATTTAAAAACACACGAAATTATGCCGCGGGGCAGCACACGGCCACTACCTGGCGCACACGACAGAGATTATAAATAACGTTAAATAACTTTAAAAAACCTAAAACAATCACGACACCAGAACAGACGGCCAGTGCTGTAGAGCTGCTCATGAAATCGATGGTGCTATCAAAACTCGATGTTTTCGAAATTTTTTAAATAATTATTTTTTTTGTCTTTATAGCTTCAGATATTTATATTTTTTAATGTTAATTTTATAATGAATATTTTATTTTAAGCAGTACTTCTCTTTAATTTAAAAAGTTTTTATATCGACTATTTCGATTCATCTTTAGGCCGTCAGCTGTTTGACACGGGCAGTTACCAACACTGGTCTAATTGGCTCAAGAATTTTATTTACACGGCTAAAAATGCCAACAAATGCCCACAAGTACAGCATTTTGCTGCCCACCTACAATGAAAAGGACAATTTACCAATTATAATATGGCTGATTGTGAAATACATGAAGGCCAGGTGAGTAGCTGTTCTCAAGCAGACTAGAAATGATTTTACAAAGTTCCCTCTCTCGCAGCGGCTTCGAATACGAGGTGATTGTGATAGACGATGGCAGTCCGGATGGAACATTGGATGTGGCCAAGGATCTGCAGGGCATCTACGGCGAGGATAAGATTATCCTCCGTCCACGTGGCTCCAAGCTGGGCTTGGGGACAGCCTATATTCATGGGGTCAAACATGCCACCGGAGATTTTATAATTATCATCGATGCGGATTTGAGTCATCATGTGAGCATAGATAACACCACCCGCTGTGTGACGTGTACGTGACAGTGTAAATGAATCTAACCCCACACAGCCCAAGTTTATACCGGAGTTCATCGAGCTGCAACAGAAGGGCGACTATGACATAGTTTCGGGCACTCGTTATGCCGGAGACGGCGGTGTCTATGGCTGGGACTTCAAGCGCAAGCTCATCTCACGCGGAGCCAATTACCTCTCGCAGGTTCTGCTGCGCCCCAATGCCAGTGACTTGACGGGCTCGTTCCGTCTCTACAAGAAGGATGTTCTAGAGAAGTGTATCGCTAGCTGTGTGTCCAAGGGCTATGTCTTTCAAATGGAAATGTTGGTGCGAGCTCGCCAGCACGGCTATACCATTGCCGAGGTGCCCATCACATTCGTGGATCGCATCTATGGCACATCCAAGCTGGGTGGTACCGAGATCGTGCAATTTGCTAAGAATCTGTTGTATCTATTTGCTACCACATAATCCAGAAATCAAGTAACCATAAATAAAACATGCGCCGGACTGAGTGGATTTTTAAATTAATAATTTCTTTGGATTTTCTTTGCATTGTTTGTACATTTGGTAAGATTTGTTTAAAGAATTTTACATACAACTAATGAATTATGCATGAGAAATTTGTTTGCTGTATTTATAATAGTTCAAAATTCTGTTTTCCTTTCTTGTAGGAGGAGCTTCATTTATAATTTGAATAATGATAACTAACTTTAATTGATTTAATTTAATTACTCAAGTCGAAAACTTTGTGCTGATTATCTGGATTGCCATACAATGTGCCACAGTCATCCTCCAGAGCGTCGCCGGAGCCGCCGCCGTAGTTCTTCAGCGCCAACGTAAGCAGTGCATTGCGATCTTTGAGGGCCAGCACCACAAAGGCTCCGTTGGGCAGTATCTCGCAGGTGCTCACCTGAGCGGGTGGCTTGAAAACTGCCAGCGATTTGGCTGCCGCAAGAACAAACAACATAGATAAACCTTGCACAAAAAATTTTAAGGACAAGAAACCCACCTGAGTTCAGTTCCCACATGCGTATGGCACTGTCGCGTCCCTCCTTGTCATAGGAGACCAGCACCTTGCCGAGGGGATCCAGTTTCAAGAACGTCACCGGTGCGTTGTGGCCAATCAAGGTGGACTTGCAGTTGCCAGTGACCAGATCCCAGATGACTATTTTGGCATCTTCTAGACCAGCTATAACACAGGCATTCAGCTGGGATATGGCCAGGGAGACGGTATTGCAGCTGGGCTTCCACTTCTTGAACAGAGTTCCGCTCTGAAGGTCATAGACCACAATGAAATTGGGTGTTGTCGGCTCATTCAACTCCTTGGCCACCACACAGACGTAGGAACCCTCGTGGGTAATGGCCGAGAGTGAGGTCATAAAGTCATGATGTGGTATGCGCAAATCGTATAGCAGTTTCCGCTGCGACAGATGCCAGACGAGCAAAGGGAAGGGCTTCTGCGTCTCATCGCCACAGACAAGAATGCTGCAGATGATGATGATTATGTTTCCACTCAAGATTCAAACGACTCAAACCTATTTCACTTACCGTCCATCTCCAGAGACCAGCAAGGAGTTGAGGAAACGATCTTCGCCAGCCTTAAAGGTGGTCACACAATCCCCCGAATCCAGATTCATGAGATTCACGTACATCCGATTGCGGGAGAGGCAGACCAAATGATTCTGATCATGCAGACCGAAGTAGGGCATCTTCTGGTTCATCACGCCCTTGAGTGTGACCTAAATATGGAAAGGATCAGCGCATCATCAATCACACGACTTTGAGACCAGATTTGAGCTGAAAGACTTACCTTAAACTTTCCTTCATCCAGATTAATGACACGTATCTCGCGACGACACAGCACCGCCGCCTCGTAGCTACCAACGGGACACATCGCCGTCGGCTGCTGTATGCCCTGGAGCTCTCTGATGCGACAGCAGTTCTTCACATCCCAGATGCAGATTTCGGCACGTTCCGTGCACAAGGAGGCCACATAGCAGCCCGGCTGGGGCAGATTCATCAGCAGATCGTAGCCCTTGACAGTACCGGCAGCGGGAGCATCGCCATTGCCAGCAGCATCGGCCTGCTCTGACTTCTCATTCCCATTCTCGGCGTCTAGGTCCGCATTGAGTATCTCGAGGAAGGCAAACTCCAGCTCATTGGTGTACTCCCACCAGGATCGTATCTTCTGATCGTCCTTGAGGCCGGACGACTCTCTGAAGCGCGTCTTCAGATAGTACTTCATAAGCGTATAGAACTGTTGGCCATCGTAGCTCAGCTCGTGCAGATACTGGACGAGAAACTGTTTGAGGAAATTGATATGCACATAGCCGGTGGATCCGTCGCTGCCAACGGCGGCCAGCCACTCGGCATGGAGGATGTCGTGCATCAGATGATCCGGCCCAGTGGCATGCACCTTGTTGGCTATCCATTGGAGGTCCGTAAAGTAAAAGCAATTGAAGAGTATGTCGATCTTGTGCGCCGCCGGCTTGTCCTCTATCACGGCACAGAAGTGATGATAAGGCAGTTTTAAGTACTTTTGGTAATTGTAGCTGCAATAAGAGATTTTTTGTATAGAATAGGAGCAGAACAGAGAGTGTGGAAACTTACGTGTTGGCACCTTGGCTACCCTTGAACTCGCTGTCCTGCCGATCGAAGTAGTCCCGCAGCGCTTCATGTACCAGCCACTGCTTCTGCGCATACCTCGCCAGGACGGCGCGTCCAAAGCTTCTGTCCGCTATCCTAATATTCTTAAGACCTAATAGCATTGGTCCCATCAGCCAGCAGAACTTGGACCATATCTTGAAGGCGACCTGCGCCTCCAGCTGCGTCATCTTTTGGAAAACACCCAGGCAGTCGCTCTCCCTGATGCCCCACGGCGACAGCCTCACGATCAGCAGCAGCAACTCCACCTGATCCGCCGCAAATTTCGTCTCCAGCACCTGCAGTATCCGACTGGAGATGTCGCCGATCTCGCTGATCGGCTGCGCCACATGCCCCAGCCATGCCAGCCACCACAGCGACTTGGCATGGTAGGGCGTCTTGCCGTGCAGCGACTTCCATTCGTCGGGCAACTTGAGGGCCCCATTGGCCGCGTAGAAGTCGCCGCCACCGGAGCTGAGTATATCGTGCCATTGGCGTTCAGTAAACTGGCGCAGGCGCAGGAAGCACCGCTGCGGAATGCCCAGCTGCGCCAGCGCGCCGAGCATATCAAAGGAATCATCATCCTGAACCGCCTCCTCCCCCTTCTGCTCCTTCTCCAGCTCGCTGACGGTCAGAATGAGCTTCGAGTTGCCCAGCTGCAGTGGCAGCCAGTCCAATGCCGCATCACGCTGCAGCTCGTCCACTCCATCGATTATGAGGACAAAGAGGCGCTGCTGGCGTCCCATAATATCCCGAATGACTCCGGCATAGCCCTCCAGGGTCTGTTGAGCGAAGGGCATTAATCTGGCTGATTCAAGAGGCTGCTTCATTGCATTGCACTTACGTGTGGCACCTGGCACTGTTGGCCAGTCTCCAGCACCGACATCTGATTGGCCATGGAACCCAGCAGCGAGGTGAGATCCGAGGAGCGAGCACTAAGGTTGGCGTATCTGTTGTGGGATGTGGAAACGTTAGAAAGAGCTTAAGAAGGAGGTGTGGATACTTGGCCTACCTTAATATCAGCTGTGCCTCTGGCTTCCAGCGATGCACATTCTCCATTATCTTGGAGACGAGCACACTCTTGCCACTCCCCCGATCGCCGGACACGACCAGGGGCTGAGCGGTGGAATCGCGTATGTAGCGCTTGACATCGTTCATGATGTCAAAGTTGGCCGAGTTTTGGGCAAGCAGCTTCGAGTAGTGACCAATGAGCTGGAGCTCCTCGAGCAGGACCCTGTCCACGCCCAGCGTGTTGTAGGGTATACTGCTCTTCTGCTGATGCTCCTCGAAGATGGCAGCCAGCGACTTGTCCAGCAGACTCTCGATAACGGCCGATAGCTCCTCGTCCAGGATGTTCATGGTGGGCAGCAGGCGAATCAGATTCTTCTCGCACAGCTGACTCTTGAGCTCCGCATAGATGCGGGTGATGCGTCGCAGCACCTCCAGCTCTAGCTGGCTGGCATTCTCCGGCGCTCGGGAGTAGTGGGCACCCGTCTGTATCCATATGCAGCGCTTGGCAAGCTCCTGGCTCATCAGCACCGTATTGTTGATCTCCTGCTCCACCACCGTGGTCAGATAGGAGTCCTTGACGTCGTCCGAGAAGAGGCGCAGCAGCACGGCAAGCAGCTCGTTCAGCTCCCCGTTCACTTGGGTGGAGTACGGGTCGATCTGCTGCGTGTAGAGGCGATGGCACATCGGCTGATACGAATTGTCTATGGTGTACCACTTCTCGAGAAGCAGTTTCTCTGCATCGCTGGCGGTGCCCAGCACCGAGGTGAAGTCCTGGCTCTCGATCGTCAGCGGCAGCATCGGTGTGCCCAGGGTGGAGCCCAGGAAGAGCACGGGTATGATGTAGGCTCCGGCAGAATGGCGCGATATCTCGCACAGGCAATTGGCGGCCTCCTCATGGCCTCCCTGGGCCTCCAGCGGGGTCTGGGTCCACCTCTTGACCTCCTGCAGGCGGGTGAAATCCTTCTTGGCATTGCCGTTGGTCTGCTCCATATGCTCCTCGCTGTCATGGACATCGGCAATGATAAAGTCGAATCCCCTGCTTTGGCACTTGCTCTTGAAATGTTTGTACAGGCTGTAGATGACGCGCTTGTGCTTCTTGTATTCGGTGCTGTTGTCAGCCAGTATATAGATGACAATCTTCTTGTCCCGCTCGATCTTACGGCCAGGCGGTGGTTTGCCCTGCAGCATGCTGAGATTTCCCATGCCCGGATTGGCATTGGCCACATCGCTGGGCGCCAGCGCCCCCTGCGGTGTGGTATTGTTGGAGTCTGTCAAGAGTGCAATTTTTAGTATAATCCCCAATCTCCAACGAGCCTTCAATCGTCCTGCCTACTCACCTTTTTCCGTGGCAGCGGGCTTTGCCTGAGCCGGCTGTGCTGCCGGCTGTGTCTGATTGCCATTGGCCTCTGGCGCTGGGGTCGTCTCTGGCAGAGCCTCCACAGCGGCTAGTGGAGCACGCTTCTCACTGCCCATCTCATTGGATATCATTGCATCCTTCTTGTCTGCTTCCTGATAAGGTGGGGAACTGGAAATAGAATCAATTAGGTTGGAGTTTGGCCTATAACCCTTGAAAGGCACTCACTCATCGGACTTCTCGGAGCCACTGTCCTTGTCCTTCTTTTTCTTCTGGCCGGAACTGCACACGTTGCCCATGATTTGTTGGAGTGGAGTCTCTGTTTGATTCTAGTTAACTTAAAATTGACTATGGATGTCCTGCAATTGGTAGGCATAAAAGGAGAATTAGTTATAAGAATTAACTACTTTTGATTGATTAATGGATCGTTAGATACAGTGGTCGTCAAAGCTGTTAACATACACAGATATCCAGTTGATACCTTCGGTGGTGCTGTGCCCATATCGATTAAGTCCTTGCTGATAAATCTGACATACCTCAAATTTATCTTAAGTTTTTCATTACAAATCCTTTTTTTTGCATACATATGTGTGTGTAGCTTTTGATGGATTCGCATATCTTTTCCCACAACAGGTCAATGACAAAAACAAAGTCCTGCCTGGCACTCGGAGAGCATCCTGCTGTGAGGAAGGCGCAGAGAGTGTCAGAGAGCCCGCGAGAGCGGTGGAGAGAGCGAAAGCTCAGGCAGGTAGAACGCATGCTCTCTCCTCTCTGATGGAACTTTATAGAGATTTTCTGCGTTTGAATTGGCATTGGCGTTAATCAAGTGGCCGGACTGGCCTGGTTGGGTGGATGGGTGGTTGGGTGGGTGGCTGGGTGGTGGGTCTCTGTCGGCTGGTCTGGGTCTGGGTCTCGTCTCGGATTTATTGCGGGCAATGCGCTTGGCTGGATTTTTGTGTACACGCTTGAAAATTGTTGACGCGCGAGCTCTGCCTCTCTCCCTTTCTCCCTCATCGCTGACTGACGACTGTCGCTCTCTGTCTGTCCTCCTTTCGAAATCTCTATAGATGCTAAATATGTTCTTCTTTTTTTTATGTAGTTAAGTATTTATTGGATATCAAAATATGTTCAATCGCTCGGACAGACACACACATAATTTTGTGTCTTTCGCATTCAATTTAAATTCTTTCACAGTGGCTAAAAATACATTTCCCTATATACACCACAGAGAGATACTTGTATATGGTTTTTTTTGTTGTTGGTTTTTTGCATCGCTAGTTCGACATTTTGTCACAGATGTATTTCGAAATGGTTCAATATCAATTAATTTATTAAACCTTCCGCTTTTTCCCTTTCTTTTGCAGATGCCCCACTATACACACACACAAACACGGGCGTATATACACTAATCGCCGTGTATGAGTTTGTGTGTGTGTATGCATCGTTTAGTTGGTTAGTTGATTTATTTTAATACACAAATTTCTGGCACTTACTTTTCTTTACGCGCTTTTCACATGCGCCCCCGCCGTATCGTACTCGTACCCGTACCCGTACCCGACCCCAAGCACGTTCCCGTACCCGAACCCGAACCCGTAACCGAACCGAATCTAAAACATTTTCCACCCACTGCACTTGCACTTTGCTCAATTAATTGCTTAATCAAAATGTTTGTTACACTCTTGCTGCCCCAAAGACATTTTCGTCTAAAAAAGTGTCTATTTTTTCAGTGTGTGTGTGCGTGTTTTTCTTTTCTTTTTTTGTTGTATTTTTTTTTGCGTTTGCTTGTGCGCGCTTTGGATAGTTTTTCCCGTGACTCTGGTGCGTATTCGTCGGTGCTCGGTGCTCGGTGTTGTGCGTTTTCACTGCTTCTGCCCGTGAGCGATGATGGAAAATTGTATGCCAGCGAGCGAGCGACGAGCGTATAGTGAAAGCTTTCTTCAATGCTCTCGCAAAAGCTCTGCGGCGAGGGCTGCACACCCACAACCCCCGTTTGGGAAAAAGCGTCATAAAAAAGCAGCCGAAAAATGCTTTCCGAAAGTTACCGTTACAGGTAGAGCTAGACAAATGTGCAACGGTTGATAATGGAGAAAGTTATAGAGGAATTTTCGGCTAGCATTACGTTTAAATATATTAGGGAATGCAAGAAATATTCAATTTAAATATTTTTTTAAAATATTACGTTTTAGTTTTTTAATTCAATAATTTTTTTATGATTTCTATTCAAATATATACCAGAAAAACCTACAAAAACAAACAACTATATTATTTTTAAATTTTTTTAATAAAATTTTTTTACCAACCCCTTATAGGTATGCTATAATTTTAGATAAACAAAACCAGATTGCTCTTTCAGAAAATCCCAAAAAAATTCACATTAGCAGGACCCACCCACCACCAGGACCATCGTGAGCTGTCAGAAATTGGCTGCTGCTCTCTCTTGATCTGTCAAAATCGGAGAGCTGGAAAAGTCTTTCGTCTGGCAGCAGCAGCTGGGCTTGCTGCATTTCGTGTTTTTCCGCCAAAGTGTGAAGTCTCGTGGCCCAGAGCCCAAGCGTCGAAAAAAACCTAAAAAGTTCTCCTGTAGTCGAACAAAAAACTGAAAAAATTTGTGCAAAAATGCTATAGATCAAAATCAAAGAGAATAATCAAAGGGAAAAGCCAATTGGAAATAATCAAAATGAATCGTCTGCTGCTGCAGTGTCTGGTGGCCACCATTTTGGTGTACAAAGGTTATTATTAATTAATTAATCAAATAATTAACGCTGGCAAAGGGATGTGCAGGAAAGGGAAAACAGTTGATCTGGTGAAGGAAAAACTGGCTTGAAATTGTAGAATTTTCTATGTGGTTTGGCTGAAAAATGTATATTCTGCTGGGATTATATAAGCAGGCGGGCAATGCGCAGGTCCCGAATGATGCTGGAAACGACTCGCATCTGGAGCAGGCATCGGGGGAAATAGGTCAATGTTTTTGCCACCAGGCTAGGCGGAAAACAAAACAACAGCAACGACAACGAATCCGGAATCACAACAGAAAACTCGATAGGGGGTTGTTGCTGTTGGGGGGTTGGCGCTGCCAACAGCTGTCCACGGGCATTTGTTGATCTGTTTTGAACTGTTTTGTTTGCTTTCAGTGATTTCTGTGCCAACCAGCACAGCAGGTACCAGTGTCCAGACCACCACAGAGATCCCCCAACAGGACGACGACGACGATGATTGGGATGAGGACGATGACTCCCTGGAATCCGACGATGACGGACGCGTCTACAAGAATCCCCGCAACTCGCCATCCACCGAGTGTCCCAGGGATGAGGAGCAGGCCACGCTCTTGGGCCAGAAGTGTTTGAGAAAATGCTCCTCGGACGAGGACTGCAAGAGCAAGAAGAAGAAGTGCCTGTGCGACGGCGTGTGCGGCAACTCCTGCATCAAACCGGGTACCTCGTCCTGGATATCCCTCTGGTTTCCCTTTCTCACTGTGTTGTGTCCTTTCCCTCATAGATCGCGAGTGCCCGGAACTGGCACAACCCACCCTCGGGCAGGTCACCGTGGCGGGTCGCCACTTTGGAGCACGTGCCTCCTATGCCTGTCCCCACGGCTATCATGTGGTGGGCCTGCAGAGTCGTCTGTGCCAAGCCGATGGCAACTGGGCCGGCGCCGAGCCAGCCTGCAAGCAGAACAGTAAGTGCGACTGAATTTTCACTTTTAATTTCCATATTTTGATGCCTGTTTCTTGGGCAGTCTACTGCCTAAAGCCGCCACAGATCGAGCATGCACGGAACTCGGCCCTGCCCGAGCAGGAGACATTCGACCTGGACTCGACGGTGCAGTACCATTGCCATACGGGCTATGTGACCAATGGATTTCCTAGGGCCAAGTGCCTGGCCATCGATAACCAGGCCAGCTGGTATGGACCCGATATACAATGTGAACGTAAGTACAGTTTTGGTCCGATGAAGGACTTTTCATCCACCTATGTATATCCACGTTTTTGCAGCCCGCTCCTGTGGCCAGCCTCCGGATCCGGCCTATGGCTGGCATGCCGGCGAGTGCTATACGTATGGCTGCAAGATCACCTACAATTGTGGCACCGGCTACGAGCTGGTGGGCAAGCACGAGCGCTACTGCCAGTCGGATGGCTCGTGGACGCCCAAGGAGCTGCCCACGTGTGTCCGTAAGTATTTTGATAACATTTGATTGGATCTGGTGGTGGTAATTTGAATTCACTTTGAACTCCATTCCCACTCTGAAGCGGATAGCGCAAATGTAACCACAACCCAAGCGTCGTTGTCCTAAGCACGAGGCATGCCACAAACACACCTTTTTGAATTTCCGTAATGCAACCCGTTAGACAACTGGGGAGACGTCCCCGACTTAAACCAATTATTAAGCCAAAAAGAAAACGATTTAACAAAAATTAACCCGTACTCGTATCGTACTTTGATCAGGGCTCAATTCAGTCTTGTTCTAAAATTTTCCTGAATAGCCAGCCATCTACCTACTGATCCTAGCGTTACGTTACCGACAGATTGTTCAAATTTTAATGCAAAAACCTTGTTGTTGTTGTTGGCCTATTAATGTTGATTGAATAAATAAAAGTTACCGCAAATCTTAAGCAAAAAAAAAAAACAAAAAGAAAAAAATCAAAAATTTAAACGAAACGAAAAACGCTCACAGTTGTTTTATTTGGTGGATTCTGCCAAGAGTGGCTTTTTTTTCGAAGATTTGTGGTAACTTTTACCCTTACCTTAACCCTTTACCCCTTTGCCCAGTTCTTTGCTAACTAGCCTCTCCATTTCTCACCAGTGGTGACCTCTGTGGTTTGCCCCACGCCGGAGAATCCCAAGAACGGCAAGGCCACCTACACCACCCTGGCCTACAATTCGGTGGTGAGCTACGAGTGCCGCTATGGCTACACCCTGGTCGGCGAGAGCTCCAGTCGCTGCGGTGCCGATCGCAAGTGGAGCGGTACCCTGCCCACCTGCAAGGGTAAGCTATTCCTCAGATTTGCTAATGCTAATAGCTAATGCTTATCCTGCCAGAGATCAATTGCGGACATCCTGGTGTCCTGTACAACGGCTGGATCGAGAACATTGAGGCGGGTACTGGCCTAGGGGCCAGCATCATCTTTCGCTGCCAGCCCGAAATGATGATCAATGGCTTGGGGTCGAGTGTCTGCCAGATCGATGGCCGCTGGCGCAATGCCTTGCCCGAGTGTCTGGCTCCCTGCGTGGTGCCCACCATATCCCAGGGCTATGTCATTCCCATCGAGATAACCACAGACGAGAACGGAACGACTATTGTCACGCCCACAACTACCACTACACAGTCGCCCACCCAAACCCTAGGCGGAGTTGAGAAGGTCAAGCACGGCACTGCGCTGGAAGTGAAGTGCGATGAGAACTACGAGTTTCCCGTCTCATTGCTGAGTCCGCCGACCTGCAACAATGGCACCTGGAGCATCATACCTCGCTGCATTCCGGCCCGCTGCAAGAGTATGCCGCGTCCACCCAAGCACGGCATGGTGATGGCGCCCAAGACGGAGCACGGCATGAAGGCGCGCTTCAAGTGCAAGGATGGCTTTAAGTTGGTCAGCCCGGAGGGCAAGGATGTCACCGATCCGCATGATTATGTGCTCACCTGTTCATTTGGCAATTGGACCGGGGAGACGCCAAAGTGCGATGAGGTGTTCTGCTCTTTTCCGGGCTACATACCCAACGGAAAGGTTTTGCTGGTGGGCAACATGGGGCTCTACGACTACCGGCCGTATGTTAAGAAGATTGTCAACAACAAACAGATCATGTACGACTGCGACAAGGGATATGTCCTAGAGGTAAGCCCCCCACAAAAAACCCACTTTAGGTGTCAGAGTCCTTTAGAGCTGAGGATCTCCTCTTCTCCAACAGGTTGGTCCTCCGGGCGCCACCTGCGTGGGTGGTAAATGGCGTCCCCTAGATCTGCCGCAGTGTCTACTGGGTCAGCATCCACGACTCCGTTGGAATCGCCGTCGTCGTCGCTCGCTGCAGCTGCGCCAATTGAGATCCGTCTATCTGCTACAAAGACAGCGACAACTGCTACGTGAACTGGCGGAACACGAGAGCCATTTGGCTGCTGAAGTCCCATCGCACCGGGTAAAGCGTAGTCCCAATCCCAATCCCAAGCCCAATCCCACGGACCTGGATCTGGCCTATTCCAAATACTATCAGACGATCAAGGAGCGCTATCAGCGTTATGTGCGAAAAATGCTTGGCCACAACAGGATATATCAGAAGCTGCACGCCCAGGATGGTCTCTGGTACAATCATAACAGTCCCAACAATCCCGAGATGGTCATGATGCGAGGCAAGACCACCCACAAGTGGCACACCCCTCACGAGGCCGATGACTTTGAGGATAGAAACGATTATCGAACTGGTGGAGTGGTGCCTCTGCCCGACATCAATCAGAGTTCGCGAACCCACATCCAGGCCATAGATCACAGCTCCAATGAGGCACCACTGGCCAACGGAGCACCGCCCCGGGCGGCATCAAGGCAGTACCAACCGGACACGACACTCTCCTTCATCGAACAGCTAAAGTCCCAGATCGTGGGCCGGCGTCGAAAGCGCAGCACGAGCAATGCCTCAGGCTCCCCTCCACCGTCTGCCACGCTGCTCGATGCCGATGTGGACACCAGTGACGGGGCCGAAGCTGGTAAGGGGGCTGGGGGTAAGCGTATTCGCGGACCCTGCGAGGATCTCGACTGGGATTCGTTTGCCAACATTACGACAGTGCGACCAGGCAAGGTGCCGGGACGAAATTCCGTGGGCATCATGCTGCAGCTAGAGTGCAATGCGGGATTCAAGCTCAACATTAAGGGAGAGAATGCGACGGCCCGCTGCATACGAGGCATCTGGAAGCCCGAGACCCCGAGATGCATGTCGGCGCCTTGCCTGGTGCCAGCCGTGGAGCATGGCCAGTACTACAAGGTGGAGCCGCACACGAAGCAGCTGAGCGACAAACCTTCTCTGACACCGCTCTCCACCTACGAGGAGATCCAGTCCAATGAGTTCGTGACCCTCGAGTGCGAAGATGGCTTCAACATACAGGTGGGTTGTCCCTTCATTTGAGAAGAAGTCCAGCTCACTTGGGGGTTCCTTTTGTTCTTTTGCAGGGTTTGGCTCAGCTGCGTTGTGCTCATGGCTCTTGGTCGGTGGCCGCATTCTCAGAGTGCACCTCCGTGCCCTGCACACTGCCCAACATTCCGGGTGTCATCTATGATGTGAGAATGCTCTGTTAATCGATTAAATTCGGACTAAGTTTTGCATAAAATCTCCATAGGGCGGCTACCGGGCAGGTCTCACCATTGGCCATGGCAGCACAGTCAACGTGCGGTGTGAGCTCTCCACCAATGCCAATCCCATTGAGATGTCATGCCACAAGGGAGTCCTCACGCCACCCAGTATACCCTGCGAATCGGGCATGCGCAGGTCGCGCGAGGAGCTCGAACATGCCACACCAACGCCGCATCCGAAGGTGGAGCACAATGAGCTGGACAACGATCACGACCATCATGACAACAATACGGATGAGCATGACCACGACGACTTGAAGATGTGTGGCCCGCCTATGCTGACCGATGGCGCCCTGGTTTACAAGTGAGTATGAGAATCAATCCAAACAATTCAAGGCCATCAGGTTATCCTCTTTTTTCGCAGAAATACTGATATTCATGCTGATATTGATGGAATGTACGAGAGTGGCACAGAGATCTTCTTTAATTGCATACCAAATGCGGCTGGGGATCGTCAGACATGGCGTATTATATGCGACAACGGACTGTGGATAGGACGTTCCTACAATTGCGGTAAGAGAGTCCTCCTTGATCATAGTGCCATATTTACGCCTTATTTTGCCAGAGAACGGCACGTGCGTGTTCAAGAACAATGAAGCGAATGTGGTCAGCTTTTATAATGATCTTGAGATCCGTGAAGATGTTGTGGACTTTCCCCCAGGAGCTACCATCATCTCCAGGTAATACACTATTCGATGTCTGATTGAATGTTTACTACACCCTTTTTCTCTGTAGGTGTGTTGATATCGGCAAGTTTTCTATGACTGGCAGCCACGAGCGGACTTGCATTCATTCGGAGTGGACCAACACAAAGCCCGTGTGCTCAGGCCTGAATCAGGAGAACGACTATGCCAGTAGGTTCACCTGCCGGATGTGCCGAGTGCCAGTTAATCATAATCCCTCTTTTTGCAGTGGAAAAGGCACCCACTATCCTGTTTCGCCACCAGAACGGCCCCATTGCCCAGAGCAACGATGGCAAACTGATTGTCTACCCGGGCACCACGCTGCACATGGAGTGCCTGTGGATGCGTCGCTTCGGCAATCCCAAATGGAATGTCAGTCATGTGCACAAGTAAGTATCGCTGAGGATTGAGCAAGGAAAAACAATAATTTAATTGGTTATTTCAGGAACTACACGGAGGGCTGGGTGACCGAGGCGGATGCGGGTCGGGACTCATCGCTGGAGTATCGGCTGAGTATTTTCGATGCCGGCCACGACGACACTGGATTCTACTCGTGCATGACCCCGGCGAGGCATGAGCACGCCGTCGAGGTGGTGGTCAAGGCGATCAACTGCCCGGAGATACCGATACGAAGGGGCCTGATCGTGAACACGAACGACACGAAGCTGAGCACTCGCGTGCTGTTGTCCTGTGCCAATGGCAACTCGTTGATTGGCGCATCGGAGCTGTTTTGCTTGCCGAGTGGCAATTGGAGCGCACCGTTGCCGGTTTGCGAGAGCGTCGAGTGCGGAGATATACCGCTGCCGAACAATGTGAGCTCGCCGCGCGTCTCCGTGCTGTCGCGTGAGGTGGGCGGACGTGCGGCGTTCTCGTGCTCGTCGGGTTATGGCTTGCGCGGCCCCTCGGAGGCCATCTGTAACCCGACGGGCGAATGGTCCGCGCCATTCCCCACATGTGTTGAGGTGCAGTGCGATAATCCCGGTGCGCCGCAAAACGGTTACGCCCAAGGCTCGGCACCTTACCGTGCCGGCGATGTGGTCCAGTTCAATTGCAACCCGGAGTACATGATGCAAGGTCAGCCAATAATTGCCTGTCAGGATAACGGCCGCTGGTCGGGCGGTCTGCCGAAGTGCGTGCAGGCCTGTTCGTATCCGGGCACCGTCATCAGCGGCCGCATGTCCTCCGTCAAGTTCTACTACGCCATCGGCGAGAGCATTACCTTCACCTGTGACGCCGGACTGGAGCTGCGCGGCTCCAAGGTCCTCAAATGCATGAAAAACGGCAAGTGGTCGAGCGCCATACCCACGTGCGTCACCAACGACGCACCGCCACCCGGCACTGTCGGTTCCAACAAGCATGTGTCCAACACCAACATGGGTTGAGTGGAAGGATATGGATACAGATACGGATAACCACAACGAAGCAGCAGCTAGCGGCTGAGCGGAGAGGAGTGGCCGTTTAGTAAGTTAATGAGTTAAATCAAAGTGATACTAATACATATGTACTAACTAATGCACATTCAAGGCTCACAGTCTCACGCGTATACTAACTTACTAATACACTGACATTCTTGCGATTCGAAATTTAATTGTAATTGTCTAACGGCTCATCATTTTACTATTAATAAATGTTCGTCGAATAAACAGTTCTTTGGATGGGACATACATACATATGTACATACACTCTCTTTCCAATTGCTTATAGCTAGAGCATGCAAATAACCGTCAACCGTCCAACGCAGTCTTCACACAGACAAAACATAAAAAAATTTGGTACACACGAACTCTCTCTGAGCGAAACTCTCTTTTCGTTTCGCTTGTGCTCTTCGGTCCGACTGTTTGGCTCAACCGAATAAACAAATCGGTCTCTTAATAACAGCAGATAGGGACACTTTTGAGAAAGCGGTCACTGCAAAACTGTCTTTGAGAGTCCCTGAGAGTCCCTGAGAAAGCAAAACCAAAGAGAACACAAAAAAGTGTTCAGCGAAAACACTTTTGAATGTGTTTTTTCGCTCCACGTTCTCAAAGTGTTCGTTGAAGATCGGTTTTTTTCGGACACTTTAAAATGGTTGACGGTTATTTGCGAGCTCTACTTATAGCTCAAAGTGAAATGATAAAATAACGGTATTTTTGCACGTTCTCTTTGTGCAACTATTTTTCTCTCTCAGCAACCAAGCTCTGGGAAAGATCCGTTGTAAAACTATCGTATTTGTATCCGAAAATGATAAAAAAAATGCATCTCTGGTCGCTCAGTTTGTGGCAGTGAAAGTTTCATTTTCGATAGCTCGAAAACGGATCGTTTGCGGGCCTTTTCTAATATCTTTTGCGAGCCTTTTCTAATATCATTAACGAGACGAAAAATGTTTTTTGTTTTTTTTTTTTTTATTATTTATATTATAGAAAAATTAATATTAAAAAGTAAAATAAAAAAAAATTAAAATGAAATACCAAGTTTAATTTTTTGTTGAGATTTTTGGACCCTATCTTGGGCGGCTGGAAGAACTCTTGTGTCACCCTATCGAAATATGTTTAAGCCACACGATCTTCGACAGCCGCTAGACCAAGATTTTGCTGATTCTGCTTTCTAGTACATACATATGTACATATGTACGTATGTAACACTCAAAGCAAAGCGAAGCGAGAATATCAATTGGAAGCAAACAGTCAGTGCGTTCGGTATCGTTTCAGTGAATCCCAATGCTTTTTTGTATACAAATAAATAACTAACTTCAAAGAACAGATTAAGACAATTACGAGGAATTTCTGGAATTTGTAGTTGATTTAACCAAAAAACACCAAAAATCTACACAATCATACATACAACGTATAAAAAAGAAGGAAAAGGAATCTGTGCGCATAAATTGTTAAAGATATTGAAATAAAGTGAGTTTATACAACATAAAGAATACAGATATAGACATTATCCGTTACACTCCACAGAAATCCAGCAAACGAAAATGAGCAGCCAGGAAAAAAAGCCACGTCGTCCCGAAATACCACTGAGGAATACATTATCGACGACATCGACAGCTTCGTCGCGGACATGGCCAGCCTCTGCATGAACCAGCCCTACTCGGACGTAGAGTTCTTGGTGGAGGATGAGCGGCTGCCCGCCCACCGTCTCGTCCTGGCTACGCGTTCTGAGTACTTCCGCGCTATGCTCTTCGGCGGTATGGCTGAGTCGCACCAACGGGATATTCCGCTGGAGGCACCGCTTGAAGCCTTCAAGGTAATCCTGACATATCTGTACTCCGGGACTATACCTGTCTCCACCCTGGAAGTGGACACCATTATCGGAGTGCTCGATTTGGCTCATCTTTACGGGTTGCAGAACGTCGAGACAGGCTTAGACGAATATCTGCAGCAGAATCTGGCCATCAGTAATGTGTGCATCATCCTAGATGCAGCACGTCGCAACAATCTCAACGAGCGGGCTGAAGAATGCCTCAACTTTATGGACCTCAATGGGTCCGATATAGTAAAACATGATTCATTCAAAAGACTGTCCAAGGAATCACTTGAGCTGGTCTTGAGACGGGACACCTTCTGGGCCCCCGAAGTTGATATATTTCTAGCTGTATGCAAGTGGAGGGACAACTATCCCAGAGAAGACTTCAAGACGGTGGTCTCGCTCGTACGACTCCCGCTTATGACTGTCCAACAGCTGCTGCATGTGGTACGTCCCTCTTGCATATTCGACCGGGACCAGATACTCGACGCTTTTGATCAAGTGGACACCGGAAAGAACCTGCCCCACCGTGTAGTCGAGTTGCCGGGGGTGGATATGGCAGACGGGAAACATCTTGTGTTCCGTTTCAAGGATGACCAAAACCGTATTATCATCGAGCTGAGCAAAGTTTTCGTAATCAACTATATTTACTTAACTTATTCTGGATATGGAAATATCCACGTGGAGGTCTCTTGGGACCAGACTCACTGGGATCGTATGGGATCGACCATGTCTGATGGTGAATTTAACTTCATGAAGCGACCCGTGCGCTACATTCGTCTCGTAAAAACAGAAACAGAAACTGACTGCCAAGTACATACCTGATTGAATAGCACTGTGACTCTGTGTATCAACAGCGACCTCTGAGCGAGGAAGGTTAAGATTCGCTGAGTTAGGGAGACCCCTTAAATATATCTACATTATGTGCGTCCTATGATTATATTGAAATTACGATAGTCGTATCCATCTGAATCGAGAAAACAAAAATAGTTATACCTGTACATATAATATCTATATAGAAACGTAAATATGAATAAAATGCACAGCGTTCAAATGCAATAAACATTTTATTTTAGTGAAATTTATAATGCCCCGTACTCGAAGAGTATAGGGATATACAAATTAGATTTGTGGTAATAGATGTGTGTTACTACAGGAAATATTGTTACTCTGATTTTTAATATGGAAAAAAGTATTTATAAAATATTTAAAAATTAAATGCAGCACCGGAGGCGTTTTTCGGCAATCTACTGTAACTTAGCAGGACATTAGCTTTATCAGCAGTCTCGAGATGAACAAATCATCAATCAAGGTTTCATCGTCCTGATGGTTCTTTTTCGTATGATATCTTACTAAATCTTTTATGATTTGGGGAAGTATTCCCCAGTATTATATTTGGCATATTTTTTGGAAGAACTTATACGTTTATCAAAGCATCTCATATAAAATATTTCATTTTATATTTCTTAAGGCTTTAGGTTTGTGTATAACACCTAAAAAGGCTTTCAAAAGCGCCTTTTAGCTTAAGAAAAAGCTGTCATACGCTTTTAGAACATAAAGCTTTCGGTGTTTTTCAAAGTTCTCTACTCTGGCAGGCTTTTATCAGTGAAAGCTTTGTATAAAGAAAACTTTCGCTAAATACAAAAATAAAAATGAATTTATATTATTATTTTTTTAATGAAATATACAATTAAGCTTAAAAATATAATTTTATAAAGAATATTCCTACCTGAATATCAATGACTGAAAGGAGTGCCAACCACAGATAACGAACCCAGGACCACAGACTGTTGAATTAATAATTATAATTAAAATACCATCACTATAATTACTTGTGTAAATATGTAGGTACATATGTATGTATATATTATTTACACTGTCAGGAATTAATATAATTATACAACGCTTAACTGCAAAAACAAAAGCATTTAATTAAATCAATTTAAAAATCATACGACAAGCACACGAACTCGCAAAAACAATGTGCGGGGAGAGAGGGGTTGGGAGAGGGGGGGAGTATCATACAAACACTTGTAAAACACACTCGACTTTTGTATATTTGTTTGTTTGTTGTTTTTGGGCTTTATTTGCACAACAACACAGGAATAAGAGCAACAAGGACGCACGGCGCAGGCGGGATCAACAATACAATAAACATTAATGCTTAAACACAGACAAATAAACATAAACATTTATGTCAATAAAATGAACTGATGCTTGACCCGCTCGGTCAGATAAAGCGTCTGGTCCGGCGTCCCCCCCATACATGGACATGGCCATGGAGTACTCACAGATACACACGACTAGGCAGACATTATCCATCCATGGCAGGGCTGGCCGCAACACTTTAGATGGCTGCTCCCTGGACAGCACCGTCCTGCCTCAGCCAAGGATGAAATTTCTCAGAGTCTTTGAAGCGTCTAACTTAACAATAAAAAATAAATAAAAATAGAGGAAAACTATGAAAGGTCATGCAATTCTTTTTACAATTCATCAACTTTTGTAGATATCCCCGCTGCAGCTGTGGAGTAAAAATATTGAAATAATTAATAATAAAGTCACCTAATCTCGGTTTTTAAATTTTTAAAATTTTGAGGTTTATTGCTAACTGAAATTATGAGGATCCTGGCCTATCCTGGCCTATAACCTGGCCTATAACCTAATTTTTGTCTGGTGCAAAGTAAAAAGTGGGATTGGCGCAGTGCTAACTGAAAGTGTTTAAATCCCAGATCAAATAAATTGTATTTATGAAGAGACTCATGTAATTAGTTAATTCTTAAACTAAATAAGCTACAAAATAGAATCAGGATTGATAAAAAAAATGCATATATTTTGTGATTAAATTTAGGCTGTACAATCAGAAAATTATGGACTACATACAATGCCTAAAATGAGTTTTAAGGACCATCATGGACTTGAGAATGGAACTTATATTGATTGCCTTAAATTGATCATTTCAGGCAATAAAATGTAAGAAACAAATGACCTGTTACCTACAAATAAGGGTCTTTAAGCAAATGTCTATCAATGTCTAAATGTAATATTTGTAAAATTTATATAGATATTTTGCATATAATAAGGTTTTAAAGCTCCAAAGATATATATTTATTGTATTTTTGTTAAGCCCCATTTGGTTAGCGCAGATGGCAGAAAATATACAATTTTTTCAGTTTTTAAAAGCTGATATTTAATATGGTAGGATAGTGTTACTGACAATAATGTCCTCAACATTTGTAGGGTTAATTAAATTAAAGTAAATTAAAGTTGAAATATGTACATATGTATATTCATTACAAAAAACTAATTGTAAGCACGATCTTTATGTAATTATTTCCCTGTTAGAGTACGCTTAAAAATTGTAAATAGGTGCTGCTAAATTTAACACAGAGTTGCACTGCACTCGTACTGGGGTACGTCTTGATATGGTTGAAGAGCTCCCAGGCAGGGGGTTGGGGGGCTGGCTGGGCCTAATTGGGCTTGCATATGGTTTGCTTTGTACAATTATATTATTGACTGGACTGGTCTTAGACCTGTGTGCTCTCTAATTGATCCCTGCTGCTATCGGTAGCTGTTTGTCTGGCTGTTAACTGAATTTAAACAGCTATAAATGCATAGAAATTCATTTGATTGGATGCCCCTGTTATTCATGGACAACATCTGTTGGGTGGACAAAAAATAACTGCTGCTCAAATTGCTTTTCAAACTGCGATTTAATTTTGATTTAATGTCTGCGTTTGTTCGTGTTGCATCAAACACACAAATTTTGTTTGCGGCCACTTAGTGGCACAAGCTTTTACGTAATGGAAATTGTAGAAACATTTGTTTTTTGCAGCTTTTTCCTCTGCTTTTGCGTTTTGTTCGGGTTGTTTAACATTTTGTTGTATTTTTATTTTATTGAAATTAATTAAAATTACTGGGAGATATGTGTGCATGCATGTGAGGTTTTTCGTGCGGCATGTGTGTGTGTGGATAAACTAATTACGTTTTCGTTTTAAAATTAATTATAAGCTTTAAGTTTTATTCAAATAACTTTTCTCGGTTCTTTAAGCGGCTTTACATATATGGCTGTTAAAACTAAGAGGGTTATTATGGTGTTCCAACCTCCGAAGGAAGGTAAAAGCCTCAACTTATTTACCTTTTATCTGTAAAGTCCTTTAAAATTTGTTCTGGATTTTTATGAATTAGGTAAGCAAACATTTTTTGTGAATATGTAAATATTTTCCCCAAGCATTCCACAGTCATCATCGGATGCAGGGAACGATTTCCCCAACGATTTCCACCCCCTGCCAGCACGGCACCCCCTTCAAACACATTCCCCAAATACACCGAAATCTACACAACATCGGATACATTTATCAATAAATATTGAAATACTTATGCAGCTCGGCAAATATTTCATGATGCTGCTGGTCCTGTATTCTGTATTGCTGTTGGTCCTCTGGACTCTCTCTCTCCATGGTGTAGAGCCAAATGTAGCATATTTTTCATTTCAACACGAGCAAAATTGCATTTTTAAATATATATCGAAGCGAGAAGAGAAAGAGATGCAAAAGGAAACCATTTGGAGTAATAAATAAAAAGAGAAATAATAAATATTGCTGCACCAAAAACTAACAAATGCACAGAATGAAGCAAACAGACAAAACAACGGGTGGAAAATATTTGAAAAAGCTTTTAAGTGTTATTGATAGTTCAGCTTCAGCTTCAGCTCTCCTCAATGGCAAGGGGAGGAACAGGACTAACCAATACCAACCAGGACCAACTGGAACAGCATTTTGTGTCATTCGTTGGTGTTTCTGTTCCGCTTTCCGTTTTGCATTTAGCATTTTGCATTTGTTTTGTTTCAGGGTTTTCCTTCGTTGTTTTTTGTTATCTTGAATCTGTTACAGATCCGTTGTGCTGCGAAAAGCGCTTCCGGTTATTTAAATTCTAACAAATACAAATTGCTAGGACGTACCCCACACTCAACAGTTGTTTGACACCATTCCCATTGTTGGTCAGGGCAGGGGTGTTCCCTCATCTAGGAAATATTTTGCATATCTGGTTCATATTTCAAATAATAGAACTGCGAAGGATGACCTTTGAGATGCTCAAGAATGAAGTCTCAATCGAAAGCGATAATAGCCTCTATTAGCCAATACGGCAAGAAGAATACCAAATATACGGCCACCTTAGAAATGTGTAGACCGACGCCTGATCACTTTTGGTGAGGCATCGAAAGCGAGAAGTGGGAAAAAATAAAGAGCGAAATATACTCTCACACAACGAAGAACATTTATAAAATATAAAAGATCATCTTGCAATACAAAGAACTAGCAGATTAAATATGTATTTAAGGATATCCTTAAACCTAAACGTACCCTGTTTTTTATCTATGCAGGATATCCTGTTGACGGCTTTTCACACGTTTTTTTCTGCCAAGTCCAACCAAATATTTTGGTCTGACCATTGTCCAGAGTGTACTCTAGCACATCGCAGCATCCCGTCGATCTGCCTTCGATGAGAGTGCATAGTTTCGTGAATGCCGTTCGATGCTAGCGAATATTTTATCGCTCGGTTTACCGTGCTTTTCATGGCATTGTGTATTTATTTGTGTGATTTTGGTTTTGTATTTGCTCTTTGTTGGGGGGGCTTTGTTTTGTCCACATTGTGTGCAGTACGCCATTGTTTTGTCTCTCCACAGAGCGTGGCGTGTTGTTTGTGGACAGCTGCCACAGGAATTGTACATTCATTGGATGGCAATATGAGGACACTCTCCGTTTTGTGTGGACACGCAAATACGCTTAGCAATCATATATAGAGAGTTCTTCAAAAGGTTGTTCCAAGTACACAATCAAGTATTCATTTTAAACTATTGAATGCAATAATTTAACTATAATAAATTTGGCTTTTTGGCTGTGGCTCTAATAATTTTGTATCCCTTTGTTGGAATCGCAAAGATGTGGCTCCTGTGGCCGATGAATTTCTTGGCTGTGAAACCTTTGACCCACATTGTAAACTTGGTGACTGAGCAGCTACCCTCATGTGCTCTCACTTCCTCCCACTTGAGCACATTATTGTATCTACTCAGTCAGTCAAGTGCTGTCGTTGCCACAGATTTTCATAATGTAAGCCCACGCACAAGAGCAACAACATACACATGTACATATGTACATATGTATGCTGTATGCCACAACAAGTGGCAAGAAGTTGCGACGCAATACAGTGCGCGGTGCATACTTTAAGGCGCTTAAATGCTCACGCTGAGAGTCGCTGGCAGGGCCATAAATAAACTGGCATATGCGCCGTAAAGTATGCAACGGATGCTCTAATGCAGTTAGATGATGACGACACTGGGATGGCATTGTGGCATAGATGGTAACACGGTGGCACCGCGGTGGAGTGCTGCTTGAGTGTGTAACTTGCAGCGTTCTTCGCGTGTGGCAAGATAAATCTCAACAAGTTTTTATGCGTTTTTCTCGCTCTTCCCCCCTCCCTGTTTTTTTTTGGCATAACAAAAGTTGACTACATAAGCCGTGCAAGCCAGCTGGGTATAGTAGACTTGTTAAGAAAAAAGAACCGTCGAGAAAGTGCGCCAAGATGTATGCAGCATCTTATATATTTTCTCTTTTGATGGCTGGCTCTCAGACACTTACTTTCTTTGATTAGAATCTGGCGGCTGCTGCTCTTTTCGCTTTTTATTCAGTTTTGTCTGTCGCCCTCGTTGCCGTCTCGTTGTCCTTGGGTCGGGCTCATTAAAGTCGGTGGCAAAGACATTAAGCATACGCCATGGTGACCTATTTTAAAACGTGTTTTTCGCCTTTTCCTTTGCTTTGTTTGGCGACATTTTTGCTATTATCGCTGACTGCCCCGAATGCCTGCCGACTGCCTGCCTGTCTGCCTGGTCCTTTACCCCATTTGTTGCTCTGCATGCGCTTTGGGCCCTTTTATTTTGCCTTTTGGCCATGCTTGCCTTTGTACGTGACGAGACGTGTGGGGGTGCGGGTGGCTGCCTGTTGTTTACGGGTATGTTCGAAAATGAATGCAACATTCCTCTCTTCGCCTTTCACTGGAAGCTTCCAATGAAAAAGAGAGAAAAACTCAAGGCCTCTTTGCTCTTAACAAATGTGGCTCACCTTTGACACTCTGGCACTGTGATTTTACGGAATTTTAACACGTTTGATTAACTTTATAGTCCTTAAATTTTATAAGTGTACTCCTGCAATATCTATAAACCGAAAACTCCCAAAGCTTTTATTCAAATTTATAAAAACTTCGAACTGCCATCTGAGGAGCACTTAAAGGATTAAAGCCAACACAACACATTATTGGCACAATTAAGTGCGAAAGTGTATAATAGTTTTTACAAAAATATTTTGGGAAGCATGGCGCGATTTTTATCCAAAAAGAATTGTACAAAACAGCAGCTGTCGGGCCAATTGTTTGCTGACAGACTTCATGCGCATACATACATACATATATGTACATACATACAAAACGGACATACATAGGACTGAAGAGCTATAGGCCATGGTTCTATATGGTATATGCTTATGGACAGACAGGCCTGGCTCACGAGATAATTGCCAAAAGTTGTAAAAAAAAAACTTTTGTGTTCTCTTTTTGGCCGAAATTTTTTCTCTGTTCTCTGTTGCTGCCCAAACATTTTTCAGCTAGTCAAAAAGTTGGACCGTTGGGTCAAGCTGTGTCGTGATCCCCATCCAAAAAGGGAGCAGGGCATGGAGGGCAGGGTCGGTGTCGGGGTAAGAGCGGAAATAAAAGTTAGCTAAACATTTTATTTTATCTAATTGAGTGTGTTTAAAGTTTAAAGTGTGCCAAAGTTTGCTGTGCTTTCCGAACTGGCTTTGATCGCTTCCAGAATCTACTCCAAATCTGGCCACAAACTGTTGCACAGACACACTCACAGGCGAGTCCACTTACTCCTTATAATGATTATCTTTCCAGTGCCAGTTCTCACAGCTGCAGCTGTGGCTATGGCTGATGCTGTCCTTATTTTGATTGAGTTGGTCAAAAATTTTTAATTTATTTTGCTCTTTGCGCCTCCAATGCGGGAAATGAAAGCGACGCATGCAAATGCCAGCCAATAACAACAACAACAAAGAAAGCAGGGCCCTGCAATGGTGACGGCAAAATAATAAAGTAACGCAAATGCCAATTTCCTGTCAATGCATATCGTGAATTTCGCATGCACACGTCGTATACGCAATATCCACTCCCACTGCATATCCGCTGCACTCTGCACTGTGTGTCCGCCGCGGTGTGCAAATATAAAAATGGGCATTCCAAATTTATTGTGTTGTTTGCCACACTCGATAGGCGAAGGCCACAAAAAATATCACAAAAAAAACCACTCTCCACACGGCTCGAATGTATGAAAATTCATTCAGGTCAGAGAATATTGAAGTGGTCGAGTGCGGCGCCCCATTCGTGGAAACCGAATTTTGAAGTGGAGAAAATGTTATGAAATTACCAAATGTTATGCAGAGTCACTGCCATCAGTAGACTATACGAAAACTAGCGAAAATTCGCAACTTTAATTATTTTCAATTATTTTTATTTGATGATAATGATTATTTTGTTTTTTTTTTGGTTGATAAAATCGTAGACACACAGAAGAGGCATATCAATCAATCAGTTGAGGTATACTTTAATCGTTATTGTTTATGTTTATTGACTTATTGAATAAATCATAAATCGTAGATGGTCTTCCAACTCGCAGGCCATTGGTATGTCCAAATAATGATATTTATTTAGTTTATTTCAAATATTTATTCCTGTTATATACATACATATGTATGTGGGGTTTTTGTTTATTTAATGCGATTAAAGTTAAAGTAAGTGATAAAAGTACGTGAACGTTGTTCGTCGTCTGGTTTCGCCACACAACAGGTTTTGTGGGAAACTCCTCTCGCTGCTTTCGCCGATCTGCTTCGTGCTCTTCATAGTTCGCTCTCTCTCTCTCTCTCTCTCTCTCTCATTGTCCCTTTGCGCTCTCAATTGTGCGAGCACTGAAGGAGCGTCGGTTAACAGCAGTAACAGCAGAACAAGAAGAACAGCAGATAAAGCAGGAGAGAAGCAGCAACGGCAGAAAGAGAACGGACAGCAGTAAGGAGAAGAGTACAACAGAAGACAGACAGGGTTCAGCAGCAGCAGCCGAAACCAGCAGAAATCAGCCGAGATAAAGCCGTGAAATCCAACCCGAATTAGTCTTACTTTATATGACTTTATAATATATATATATAATATCTTACATGTATGTACATACATATGTAGGAATGTTAATTATAATAATGATGTTTATTGGTATCGGTATAGGATAGAATAGGTTCACATTGTTCTCTGCTTTGATTTAAACAACTTTAACAATACGAAGTTTGCGAAATACAACTGATAAACTGCTGTGTACGGCGGCTGTCAACTGAGCGCTCTCTCAGGCGTCGGCTCGCTCTCTTTGACGACCGCTCTCGCGCTCGCGTGATCGGCTCTCTGCTCTCTCGCTAGCGGGATAGGGGACGCGAGCTTACAGACAGCCCAGCCTCTTCTTACATATACATACATATGTAGGTATGTGATTTACTTTTCTAATATTTATACTATGACTTTTATTATTATCATTTTATTTTGCTTTTATTATTTTATTACCTATTGTTTTTTTGTAGCTTTTAGTTTATATTGGTATTTTGAGTGCTGATTTAAGAATTTATTTGATAGACTTATTATAATGACACGGAAATGGTCCTATGCTCGTGTATTGTAATACTATTTTTAAATTTCTTATTAAATTATCTTTATTTTCGTGATGGTTTTTCGCTTTAATATTTTTGTAAGTGCTGGAATTTATTTGATGTAAATTTGTAATTTAAATGCGTTGATTGACATGTGGAGAGTGGAAATGAGAAAAAAGAAATATGCACTGCTGAATACCATATCCGCTTGATTATTATTGTTGAAGTGTCCGGATGATTATGCTGCGGTCGGAAAAGTTAATATAACAAATTGAACTGTCAATTGGCGTGTGGCACGTGTTGATGCACTCATGTCTCACGCGTTTGAGGTTGGGGTGAAATTCGTAAAAACTTTTGAGGGCACTCCAAGTCCAAGTGGGGAGGGAGGGGCGAGGCGAGGCGATCATGTAAGCATACTTTTAGAGAGCTTAGCAAGTTTGGGGCCACAACCTGACATTGATAACAATTAAACAAGTTTTGCATATGATTTTAAGCTGAACTGTAATTAAAGCTTCCTGGCAAGTGCACTGCAAAGGCAACAAACAACAACAACAACAGCAACAATAAGCGAAAAACAGGAACGGGAAAGGGAAGGGGAAGGGGGAACAGGAACGACAACCCGAACTGCAAGTGCTGGAAACTTTGCTGGGGAACTCATAACTTTTACTTTGAGATGGAGCCAAAGTGCAACAACAATAGCCCCCCACCCCCAAAGAGTAAAACTTTTCTCCATTGAAATTCCCTCGAACCCGCACCCAGACAGCCACACACCCATACAGCCATACTCTTTTCTCCGAAACTATCTTTCTCTCTCTGGCTCTATATGTGTATGCGTGTGGTGTTAATAATAAACCAAACCAAAAAAAGGAAAACTTTTAACGAAAAGCAAATAAATTGCTTTTGCTTTTGCCTCAGCTGTTGTTGTTGTTGTTGGTGTTGGTGATGCAGCTGCAGCTGCGATTCTTATGCCAAAGTGTTAAGCGTGTTGGTTTTTGGTCTGGCATATGCATGTGCGTGCTGGGGGTGTGGCCGTGCGGCTGTTGGGGGAGACTGTACCAAGTTTTAAGAGCGCCAACAGCAAAAGTTTATGCTCTAATTTCCGAAAAGGAAAAATTAGCAAACTATTTGCACCATCGCCATATCATAAACATGGCTGGCGAAAGAAATTGCAGCAGGACGTTGCGTCAGCTCATGTGTGTTTGTGTGCTTGTATTCTCAGTGTACAGTTGGTCACAAAAGTCACATAAATTTGGAATGACAGCAGCAGTTTTACAGTTTTTCGAGGTCGTGTGGCAATAAACTTTTAGACCTTCTTTTTTCCGACTCCACAGCGACAGTTCCTCAAAGCGATGCACGAGGGAGATAGAGAGAAAGAGAGAGAGAGAGAGAGAGAGGCAGAGGGAGTGAGATCGAGATAGGGTCTCGTAAAATATGTTTATGTCTGTGTTGAGTCAGTCCCGTGCTGCTGCTGCTCTCATAGGCCTGCAGAGCAGCACTAAAAATTAGTCTGCTGGTCTCTGCTATGAAACTATGCCATGGGGATTATTTTAGTTAAATTGCACGGCTGCGATTTGGGTTTAGTGGTGTGCGTGTGTGTGTAGGTGGGGGCATAGGGGAGGGTTAGTGCTCCTCCTAGAGGAGTTTCTATTTAAATTCAAACTTTTTCTTAGTTTAAGTATGCATTCTGTCATCTATTACTAAGCACTGAAAATTATAGTTGCATTTAGATTTTAATATTTATGCCATTTAAATTGCACTGAGTGTGGAATTATTAAAATGGTAATGCTTTTACTTACATTTTTACATTAATATGAACATATCTATACTAAAAATTTGATGGACAAAATATGAACATACATACATATGTAATGGGCTATCTCTGCAATGCGTGCACCAAATTGCCTCCGGTTTTTTAAAACGACATGGTTTTTATTAAAAAAAATCTTTCTATAAACTGGTTCCTCAAAATTAAAAATTAGTAAATAAAAATCCCAAATTTGGGCCAAAAATGTATGTATTACATTTCAGTTCGTGTTTTATTTTGTTAAACGGAATAAAATAAAAATAAAATATGTCATTACATCAAAATTATCATTGTTTAATTTCGATGAATTCCTGCCCATATTTAAATTACAAATATTTCATTTGAATCAATTAAATTTCCCATAAATTTAATGTAATATTTGTATTCGAAAGTGTTAAATATTTATATGAAAATGACTTTTTATGGACTTCATATTTAATTAAAAGTATATTCTATTACATTTCACTATGTTTTGTATTTAAAACCGGAATATTAAATGTATATAGGAGTTTGTTACTATTTGCTATGCCATTTTTCTCTCAGTGTTGCTTGATGTCAATCGCTACTCAATCCATTTGGTTTCCATCAACAATCAACATCAGAGCTTCCTCTATAAACAAATTGAAACACCCAACCCCCACAGATGTCTTTATTTGTTTTATTTATTTATTAGCTGGATAACAGACATCAAATCTGTTAGATCTGTTAGAATAATATCTAGATTTGGCTTATCGCCGATGAAAATTAAATCTCTTGCGCCCAGGCATGAAAATCGGATAAACCAATCGTGAAACCGCGACACAAATCAAACCAGTGGAGGCCGCACCATAAATGATTGCCACAAACAAAATATGTTTCAAATAAATAAAACAAAGTGCCAAAGCCGGACGGGCACCGCACAACATTTCACGAGTGAAATGCCGAATAAATTGTAATTAAATTGACAGACGATAGTGGAAAAACGGATTTCCATCTCCAGTGACTCCTCTGAGCCTCTGATTTATACGTTAATTATGGCAAAACGAGCAGCCAGTCCAAACGCAATCCACTCGACTGACAGCAAAAATCAATTGCAAAGCGGCCAGCGGCCATCGACCAGCGAATTGTGGCCGATTTAGCCTGGTTTAAAGTTCCCTTTTAGGCGGTATCAACAAAACAACGAAATGAACAACAAAATCCATGGACTGTGGCCACGGTCTGGTTTTGGGCTTTGATCTGATTCTGACCCAAATAAAATATACATGTACATAAATGCCGCTTTGCTTCGTTTGCCTTTGCCTTTGCGTTTGCGGTTTTCCCCATAAATTTAACCGAGATTTGAGGTGCTTTGAAGTTGAATTTCAAATTAATAAATCGTTTTTTTTTTTTTAATTTTTTAATTGCTACCAGAGTTTAACTATTCTATCAAGCAGTTTGACAAGTATTGTCAAGAACAAAAAATAAAGAAAAAATTAGACAAGTATTTGACCCAAAACTGTAAGAGTCATTGGTAGCATCAATGGGTGGAGTCTACATAGTACAAGTGCTGGTCTAATTAATGCAAATACAACCACTCTCCTCCGCCCATTCCGCCTCTTCCGCCCCTTTCGTCTCTTAACCCCTTAAACATTGGCTTAAAGAAGATTTTGTGAACAGTACAACATAATTAGGCTTATGGCAGTGAATTTCATGCCCAAACGAAATCGTCGCCACTTACACAGCCCTTAGGCTGCCGTCCCTCTCCACCCCTCCCCCTCAGGGAGGAACCCAACCCTGGCACACCACTCCGAAAGCCGCCCATTTGCGTGCGTCGCTAATTAGTGTAAAATGTTTCCTGTTATTTACCTTTTTCGGTTTTGTAAGCAACAAAACAAACTGGAACAAGTAAGATTGTTTCACTGTCGCCATTGCGACTAAAGGATACCCTCTACACGTCAACTAATGGCCAATACTCTTCCCATGAGAAATATGACAGGGCCTACGGAGAGGTTTCACTTTGTATTTGGGAGGTGGTAGAACTTCTAGCCCAAAAGTATGCCAAGAATATTTATGGTACAGAATCTGTACCATCTGTAGCATCTACTGGAAATAGCCACAGGCTGTGGCACAGAGCTGGGACCGACAGGGAGGAAATTGTAAATGAGCAACTGCCGCTGGGGCGAGGCATTTGTTATAGTGGATACGTAGATACGTTACGTTGTATCACTAAACCGTTTCGGTGTCGATTTTTATTTGAGCCACGTTACGTGACCTGCGTGGCCAATAATGAGAGAGCTGAATGCTATTTGCTCAACAGTTTGTGCACAAACGAAGACAAAATCAGCGCTAATTAACTCGCTTTTGGAGGACTCCGCTTCAGATTCCATTGCCATTCATTTGCGTTCATTCGGTCAATCCGTCATTCAGTCATTCAGTCAGTTCTTGCGCGCTTAGCATGCACAGCATCAGCATCAGCATGAACTCGTTGCCGCGTAAATTGCATTTTAAAATAAATTATAATGATTATTATGTTACAAACAACAGATGTCAGCCACCGCCACCGCCCCCGCCCCTGACTGTCTCCTCTCTTGGCCTTTCGTAGTCCTTCTCGCCGCCACTCGTTAACGTCAGCAGGAGCTGGCAGCAGCCGTTATGCCCGTTTGCCACTTGGGTCTTATGGTGCAAGCATAAAAATTTTAACTGAACAACATTAACGCAAGCATTTTATGGCGTTGATCTTAATATTATTAAATCAGCGACGAGTTTATTAAGCGCTAAACCGATGAGAACGATGGGGAGTGTAAAATAAGTTGAAGTTGCTTCAAGTTCGATGGCCCATAAATTGACAGCTACATACATATATAGGATTCATTCCGCGGTTGCCACAATTTTATTCGCTAATCGTGTTACTGACCCCAATATATACATACATATATAATTTTGAGTCATTAGCTGGTGAATATTTCATAGCTGTATTAATGATAAGAAGCTCTGCTTTTCAAGTGGTTATCTTGGTGGTATGGAATACCACAGTATGGAATAAACAATGATAAAATTGTTAGTCCCCAATATTCTAGATTATTACTCTTCACTCTTTGTATTACTCTGTAATAAAAATGTAAGAAATGTAATGTATATGTAAAATGTAATAAAAATGTAATGTAAAATCGAATGATTCACAATAATATTGAATACCTTTTACACTACTCAACAAAATTCAACTTTTTTTTTTTCCGCTGTGGCCCAAAATGACTTTTTCTGATAGATTTGGAGATTAAAAATATTTTAAAGAGTTATGGTATTTTTTTCTGGGCTTATTTTTTTTTTAAGGTTTTCTTAAAAATGGTTTTTTTTTTTCAGAGGTACTGCTTCTACATATTTATCACAAAACTTCAGTTTGAACTTCAGAAATGAACTTTGCAGTTTTGATAAGCTGACAAATGTGTGGAAGATATTAAGCTTCCAATTTCAAATTTCATAATATTTTTCAGTATTTTCAACCAAAGTTTTGAAACCTTTGAAAACTTAGGAAAATTCGAAAAAAAAATATTGCTTCATTTGTCAGCTTATCAAAACTGCAAAGTTCATTACAACCAGTTACAGGAAACTTGAATTAAAAAAAAAAACTAAACCTAGAAAAAAAGAAGATTCTTTAAAAATTTTGAAATCTCCAAATCTATCAGAAAAAGTCATTTTAGGCGACAGCTGAAATTTCGTGTTGACTAGTGTTATCAGTATATTTTATTATAAACAATACAATTAATCACAATCTGACTATTTGTAGATGCTGTGTTAAGCCATAAGAAGTATACAATGATTTGAGATTATATATAAAATATGTATTAAATATATACATAATACAAATATATATATAAGATTATAAGTATACTTGGGGGGCCAACCTCCTGCTATATGTACATATATACAGATGGAAGATCTCGAACAACAGTCGAATGCCAAAATTAAGAGCTCGGATCAACAGATTAAGGACAATAAAACTCCGTATATTTCTGAAGGCATACAACATCATTACAGCAGTCAGTAGCATGCGGGTGTTGCCTTTCAAAAGGCATCGTTCCCTCTCGCTCTCTGGTCGTTCGTCCAGATGAGCGCCTATGTAGATCTCAGAGACTATCAGAGCGAAGAAAACCACATACGGCCTATGCCATATGTACATATGTATGTATATCGGCTTATCTGCAGACGTTGGGAGTCGCGGTACGTACTGCAACATTGTCCTACACGGTTTGAATATATGCACACAATCCTATGATTTTTTTTTGTTACTTATAATAATAATAATATAGATTCCTGGACTATGTCTATCCTAATGACAAATATTCTAGCTGCTTCTACATATCTCTCTCTCTCTCTTTCTCTCTCTCTTTCACGCTCTCTTTCCCCCAACGATGTACCATCCGGCCGTTATTTCTGGCTCACACCGCCAGGGAGCACCATACTGCACGAGAAAGGGTGGAAGAGAGCGAGAAAGGAAAAGGCTAATCATCCGATTTTAGGCGATTTCGATTGGCATTTCGTATCTTTAAATGGAACCTGCTAAAATTTGCGATATACTTGTTTCAGTGTGACACAACTGTACTCGTTGAGTACCGGGAATTTCAATTGGATCGATTAATGTACTGAGTTTGGAATCATACGATAGTCTACGAACTGAAATCAAATAAAAAAAGCAATTAAATAATATGAGTTTCGAAGCTGCACACAGATCGACAATTAATAATACTTAGTATACATACGTCGCTCCGTTCCAATTCCATTTCGAATTTCTCCTCTCTTCATTTTTTTTGTTGCTGCTGTTTTTTTTTTGTTTACGAGTCCGCCTCCACATAATCGTATCAGCCGAAGATTTGAAATATGAAGCAGAACAAATGGACGATATTTTGTTGGCCGTCGCTTCTTCGTTACGTGCAACTTTAGTGATAAATGCAAAGTCATTGTTGCCACACTCAATTGCCACAGAAGAGGTGGTGCTTGGGGGCTTGAGGACCCACCTTGATTGTGGAGAGGACATCTCTGGATGACCCCCAACAAAAAGTCTCTCAAGTTTAACACATTTCTAAAAATTATTAAACAGATACATTCACAATGTACATGAGGGCCGCCACTCTGCATTTTTACCAGTGCGCCAGAGCGCGCACACTGCACGAGGAAGAGTGTGTGAAGGAGAGGGAATGACATGGCTACATCGACTTGGCTATTGATGATCAAGACTATATACATATATATACTTTATGGGGTCGGAAACATCCACTTTCCCAACAAATCTAATATACCCCTCCACTCATTTCGAGTATTGGGTATAAAAAGTTGAAGAAATTACAATGACATTGTCTCAAGGTTATTACGAAATCGAATGTTTCATTGTATTTCATCCTGAAAATATCTCAATTCTCCATAGTACCGAGAATTCGAAATGCTACTTAATGGTGTAACAGATGCCAATTTTATGCTAAATATTATCGGCACACAAGGAATGCAGAGAATATTATTCACAGAACTGATAGCTCCAAATCACGCCATAGCGGATGAGACGTTTCTTATCTTGAATGTGCTATCACTTTCCGGAATACAAAAATATTCAAATGCTAGGCGGAAGCCAAGTACGCACTCGGGCAATACGCAAAATGAAATTTCGGACAGCGTCTCGATGACGGGGACCCAAAAGAATTTGTATAATAGAGCGAAACATCAAATTAACCCGAGAACTTGTATTTATTCATGGTTTCTGGATCCCATTCCACTCAGTTTGGTTTTGCATCGACAGTGCGCGAGTCAGGTGAAAAATGAGGTGCTCTGACTTTGTGGTGTTCATCCTTTGGCTTTACCTGCAAGGGAACTCGTCCCTCGCCAGTGTAGAGAGAAGGAATTTAACCCCCGCGGAGATGAAAAAGAAAATAAACTTATTGGAAAAGCAATTAAAATGGAAAGACGAACAAATTATGTTGAAAGACGAACATATCCAGATGATAGACGAACAAATTACATATCAAGTGGATCAAATCCAATACCTGAGAGAGCTCTCTAAGCTACAATTGAAAAAAAGTGATCACCAAAGAGAACAGTGCGAAGCGAGAATCGAAGGTTTGGAAGCAGAGATCATTCAAACTGTAGGCAGGCTGAATGCAACGATCGAAGAAAACGAGGTAAAGGGGTGCAGGATAATGGATTTGGAAACACAAATAAAAGAGTGCCAGCAACAGCTGAACACCAAAACAGAGGAAATCAAAGCTTTTACGGCCAGGATAACCTCTTTAGGAAAAGAAATCGAAGTAAACCAGGCCAAGATAAAGGATCAGGAGACGAAAATCAAACACTGCCAGGACCAGCTGACGATCAAGGATGAATTAGTGAAATCACTCGAATCGACCATTCGCGATAAGGAATCCCAAATCAAAAAACTAACCTCGGAGACAGAGCTGCTTAGAGAAAAAGAAAAAGAAATCGAAGTAAACCAGGCCAAGATAAAGGATCAGGAGACGAAAATCAAACACTGCCAGGACCAGCTGACGATCAAGGATAAATTAGTGAAATCACTCGAATCGACCATTCGCGATAAGGAATCCCAAATCAAAAAACTAACCTCGGAGACAGAGCTGCTTAGAGAAAAAGAAAAAGAAATCGAAGTAAACCAGGCCAAGATAAAGGATCAGGAGACGAAAATCAAACACTGCCAGGACCAGCTGACGATCAAGGATGATTTAGTGAAATCACTCAAATCGACCATTCGCGACAAGGAATCCCAAATCAAGAATCTAACCTCGGAGACAGAGCTGCTTAGAGGAAAATGTGATGCCCGCAGTTGCTTACCCTTCGTAGACCACACTGGTATCCGTACCATAAGGTTGCCCGGAGTAGACCAATTCGACGTGCCCTGCAATTCCAGTGTTTCCGGATCTGGCTGGGCTGTAATCCAGAGACGAGTCAACGGCAATGTGGACTTTAATCGGAACTGGAACGACTACAAACAAGGGTTCGGAGACCTCCGGGAGAACTTCTTCCTGGGACTCGAAAAAATACATCAAATGACTCTGGCGCAACCTCATGAATTGTACATCCAACTTAGAAAGGTTGATGGATCCACCGGCTATGCTCGCTTCGATGATTTCAAAATAGGAAGCGAAGAGGAAGCCTACAAACTGAAATCGCTGGGAAAATATTCAGGAACAGCCGGAGATTCACTAACAGGAAACCTGAACATAAAGTTTTATACTTTTGATCGTGATAATTCTGGTAATTGCGTAAAAAATCATAGAGGTGGTTGGTGGTTTCGCTTGTGCTCACACAGGTACACATATTTTCTGCAGAAATAAAGCTATTAATAATTACGATTTATCATATTTTTATTTTATTGTTACAGTTCCCTAAATGGAAAATATTATAAAGATGGTAAAAGCGACGGTATAATTTACGGCATTTTTTGGGGTTCTTGGCACAAATATGACTATAATATTTCGCTTACATTTGCCCAAATTATGATAAGACCAAAAGTATAATAAAATTGTTCATTCTTTAATGATCTTTAATGATAATTTAGTTGTGTTGTTCAATTAATGATATCTACAATATTTTTGTAATAAATATATAAGTCGATTGCAATTTTATGCAAATACGATCCATCCACTTTCCCCGAAAATCGAATATACCCATTTACTCTTCGAATACCAGGGTCTAAAAACGAGCATAAGCCATGTGAATGGAAAATGTGTCATGGAAATGCGGAAAATGCCGTTTGCCATGTCAAAAGTGAAAGCTGAAATCGCCTCGCCCCCTCAGCCATGGGTAACCAATGAGTCCAATGATTCATGGGGTTCATGATTAACTGAATCCAATGGGGCAAGTAGGCGTAGGGAACGAGCAGATCCTTTGTCATCCAAGGATCTCTTACCTTTCCTTTACTTTAAGTCGAAAATGAAGTATTCATGTGCATTTTGCTGGGCTAAGCAGAAACAGGAACGGAGCTAATCTTAAGTTGAAAAAAGTTGAAGATTTTACATTGACATTAGCTTAGAATTTATGTTTCTTTACGTTACATTTTAAAAACCGCAAAAAATTTGTTAGAAATGTTAGAGTTTTTTACAGAGTCGACAGCTTGAGTTCCCATCATTGCGGTTGGGACGTTTCATATGACGAGTGTGTTATCAGTTTCGGGAGCACAGTCATCACTTTCAAATACTAAGGGGAAAAGCCCACTACGCCTTCGGGGAATATCCATATGAAACTACGAACGACGACGATAATTTGTATTTATACTTGGTTGTCGGATCCATGCCCCTCAGTCGGGACTGTGCGAGAGTCAAGTGAAATATGAGGTGCTCTGACTTTGTGGTGTTCATCCTTTGGCTTTTCCTGCAAGGGGAGTCCTCCCTCGCCAGTGGGACGCAGGAAGTTGGCATCGCAAACCAGTGCAATGGATATTGTATTTCAGATGTAAAGTTCTTCTCTGATCTTTTCACGGAGCTCAAACTGACAGCCGATGAAAATAAATATTTGAAAAACCAAATATACTCATTAGAGGCGCAGCTCCAGATGAAACACCAAGAAATCGCAGACAAAGTGGAACAATTCAAAAACCTGTTTGTGCTCGCTAAATCAAGTGCCAAAAAATGGGATCAACAAAGAGTACAGTACGAAGCTAAAATACATAGTTTGGAAGCGGAGATTATTCAAAATCTAGACAAGCTGAATGCTACGATCGAAGAAAACGAAGTAAAGGAGTCCAGGATAATGGATCTGGAAACACAAATAGAAGAGTACCAGCGACAGCCGAACACCAAAAGGGAAGATAATAAAACATTGACAGATAGGATAACCGTGCTAGAAACAGTAACCAATGAGTGCCTTGAGGAACTGATCTCCAGGACGAAAGAAATTAAAGTGAACCAATCGAAAATAGACGAGCAGCAGACGGAAATCAAACACTGCCAGGATCAGCTGACAATCAAAGATGGTTTAGTGAAAGCATTCGAATCCATAATTCACGAAAAGGAATCCCATATCGAAAATCTAACCTCTGAGAAAGAGCTGCTGAGAGGAAAATACGAAGCCCGCAGTTGTTTACCCTTCGTCAACTCCACTGGCATCCATACCTTAAGGTTGCCCGGAATAGACCCATTCGTTGTGCCCTGCAACTCCAGTGTTTCCGAATCTGGATGGACTGTCATCCAGAGACGAGTCAACGGATTGGTGGACTTTAATCGGAATTGGATTGCTTACAGGGAAGGTTTCGGAAATCTTTCGTGTGAGTTTTTCATAGGCCTAGAGAAGCTGCACTTGATGACCAATTCTCGCCGGCACGAATTGTATATCCAGCTCCAAGATGTTAATGGCACCATGCGGCATGCCAGATACGACAACTTTGTTGTGGGAAGCGAGGAAGAAGGTTATAATCTTCAGTCTCTCGGTGAATATTCGGGAAATGCAGGGGATTCACTAAGTGGTCATAGGAGACAAAAGTTCCGTACTGCCGATCGGGGTGGTACATCCAATTGCGTGGAACAATTCCATGGTCCCTGCTGGTTCGGTGGGGACGCTTGTGGCGGCAGGTATGATTATTATTTATTGATATCTCTTTTTTGCTTTTAGTGACAATTTGTTTTGTTTTCAGTTCTTTGAACGGAAAGTATTTCGAAAACGGTGTTGCCAATGACAATAATGGAATTTCTTGGTTCACTTGGAAAGAGGACTACATAACATCACTCACCTTTGTGCAAATGATGATAAGACCGAAAACATATTTTGTTTAAATTTGTATTACCTGACACCATACCTGAGTACCTGATACTATACTTAGTATATTCAATAAAGTTGTGATTTCTAAGGCTCCTGATCTTTCTGTGAAGTATCCCCCTGGGTAAAATGCGGGGCTTTTGAAGATAGTATTGATGGGCTGGTAATTTGTCCCACTTTCATCGGCAACACTTCAGCTAGAAAATTACAGATATGCTCCATGGACTGTATGTCCCCCAATCCTCCTCATTGCTCTCTATATATGTGCTATTCAGAGAAATATGAGTTTTGGTGATTGTGTCACGAATGCAAAGGGTAGATTCCTTGAGGACTTTATGAGTGATTCCGGCAACAAATGTTTAAATGATGGAAGCTGAAGTTTCAGGCGTAATATTGACAGTCAATCTGGATCCGTGTTGGACTTAACCTTCTCCAATTGTAATGATAATTTGATATGGAGCTGAAGTATTTTTGTTGGAGGCAGGCACCATCACCCGATCTCTATTGAACTTTCAGAAAGTATAGAGAAACGCAGACACTTTCTTGCCAAGAACAGACTTCTCAGAAGACTAGAAGGTGCTACGCCAGCAGGAGATATAGCCAGTATTACCGACTGCTTTCATAATAATATTAGGGTCAGCACCTATGCACTGAGCAAAAATAGATGCCACAAAGTTTGTTGGAATTCTGACCTACAGCTACCTTAGTTAAAATTCATGGAGCACAGATGCTGGCTCAAACGGCTGCATGTTTGAAAAATTACATAAAAGCAGTAAACCTGAAAACGAAATGGAAAAAGGAGGTTAAACTTGCAAAAAGAAACTCATATGCCAACAAAATCGATACACTCAATCGACATCCAAACTCAAGAATAGTACGGCTCTTCTTAAGGAATATCAAGTCCTTTAGCGAACCCGTTAGATCTCATTTCTGTACCGAATGGTCCTTGCCCTATTACAAAGGTTAATGGATTATGAGAATTATCCCACGCAAAGCACGGACTGGATAATACATTTCTTCTCTTCAAGGTTCCTTAAGCTCGGAGACGCTGTTAAGGAAATCAACGGTGGCCTGCCTCAGGGCTCCTGTTTATCGCCATTACTTTTTAACCTGCATACCAAAAGATTGCATCAAGTAACCGACTGCCATACGACCACTATTCAGTTCGCTGATGATTTTGCTATCATTTCAACTGGCATAAACACAATTGAAGCCTGTAATAACTTACAGGGAAAGATAAATGACTTTCATCTACTCTGCCACGACCTGGGTTTGCACTTCAACCCCACCAAGTCAGCCGTCATGTGCTGAAAATGTCACGTGAAAATGTATCAACTACCTGCAAGGGCATTACATTTCCGATTAAGGATTCCATTACTTTCTTAGGCAGAGTCCTTAGGGCCATTCTGTCATACAAACTGCATATCGCAAAAATCAGGTACAAGTCAGAAAAAGTGCTCGTCTGTTGCACGCAGTAACCACGATTAAGTCGGGGCTCAAACCAAAAGTATCATCCAACATTTTTAAATCTTTTATCAGATCTCAGCAAGAACATGCCATTACCAGTTTTGCAAACTTAAATCTTGGCAACAATAAATCGTTCAATCTGCCTTCGCAAATGCGTCCCTCCAAAAACCTCTGCCCACCTGATTTTTGCTCTGGCTGGGATTTCACCTCCAAAGAACAGAGCAAAAATTCGAACTGTCAAGGAACTACTGAAAGTCAAATCTCTGAACCCGAGCCTGTATAACAAAGTCACAATATCAAATGCTAAGACTGCAGTGTACAATGAGTTTAGGGACCTCTTTGACAACTACAGTCTAAGCCTGAAATGCACACACCGTCCTAAAGGTAAAATATACTTCTCAATTTTCGACAGGAACAAAAAGGACGTTTCAGACGAAGAATGCAAGGCTACGTATTAAGCTAAGCTGGCAGAATGGGTGACGGATGGGGTGAATATTATCTCCACTGATGCTTCCATCAGCGGTGATAGAACAGGGATACGTATTCTGGAGCACCCAACAACAGAAGCTATAATTTCAGGATGGAAGCCAGTTCCTCTTCTGTTTTGCAGAACTTGTAGGAATACTTACTGCCGTCAAAATATCAAATAAAAAGAAATAAAATAAAACTGTTATACTCTGTGATAGTGAAGGTGCCTTAAAGGCTCGTACTTAACGGACGAAATCCACCACAACATAAACATTTCCTTCACCAGCAAATTCATTGTGCACTGGATACCAGGGCATAAGAATATTGCTATTAACGAAAGGACTGACCGAATAGCCAAATCAGCCACTACTGTGGGTAGATTGTTTTACTTACCTCTTAGCTTTGATGAAGTTATTAGAACTGAAAAGACTAGAGTCCAGACAGACTGCAATAATGAGTATGAGGAAATATCTAAAACCAAAGGAGTGTTTTGTGCTTCTATTTACAATGACGTCCCAGTCAAACCGTGGCACTGAACCCTTGACTGGGGTGCCAAGAGCATTAAGGCTATAAATAGACTATTGATTAGACGTACATACAATCATGTTTTTTTACATAGAATAAAAGCGAGGAATACAAATATTTGTATTCCTTCTGTTGCTTCCTTTACAGGGGTACTTTCTGTCTCCCTTACTTTATACACTAAACACTTGCATACTTCACACTTTAATACTAATTAAAAACACATTCCATACACACAATTACACTCACAATGTATAATCGACACCTTTCACTATTTTTCTCACTATTTTTTGCTTATAACACTTCCTTAAAATACAGCAATATACTTTGTTAAATACTACTCACACTACACTTCACCCTCCATTTATATTGTATAAATAACACTACATCGACAACATGCAAGAATACACAATGAATTTTGTAAAACACACCCACTCTTTTGTAAAAAAATATCGGTACCATCATCCCAGGCAGGTGCCTGCGAGTACGTCAAACAATTAACCAGTCCATCCCAGGAATACAACAATAGCATAGTTGCACTTCAACAACACAATTAATCCAACAATAATCAGCCTTGCTTCGTGCCCGCTGTTTAATATTGAAGTATCCTTCAATCCTCCTTGCAGAGTCATCATCTTGCGACTACTCAATTCACTACAAGGCGATCAAATACCAAAACAAAAAACTAAATAAAACAATTAAATAATCTGAGTTTCGAACCTGCACACAGATCGACAATTAATAATACTTAGTATACGTCGCTCCGTTCCATTTCCATTTCGAATTTCTCTTCTCTTCATTTTTTTTGGTTGCTGCTGTTTTTTTTTTTGTTTACGAGTCCGCCTCCACATAATCGTATCAGCCGAAGATTTGTAATATGAAGCGGAAGAAATGGACGATATTTTGTTGGCCGTCGACATTTTTTGCGCTTCTTCGTTACGTGCAACTTTAGTGATAAATGCAAAGTCATTGTTGCCACACTCAATTGCCACAGAAGAGGTGGTGCTTGGGGGCTTGAGGACCCACCTTGATTGTGGAGAGCACATCTCTGGATGACCCCCAACAAAAAGTCTCTCAAGTTTAACACATTTCTAAAAATTATTAAACAGATACATTCACAATGTACATGAGGGCCGCCACTCTGCATTTATACCAGTGCGCCAGAGCGCGCACACTGCACGATGAAGAGAGTGTGAAGGAGCGGGAATGACATGGCTACATCGACTCGGCTTTATGGGGTCGGAAACATCCACTTTCCCAACAAATCTAATATACCCCTCCACTCATTTCGAGTATTGGGTATAAAAAGTTGAAGAAATTACAATGACATTTTCTCAAGGTTATTACGAAATCGAATGTTTAATTGTATTTCATCCTGAAAATATCTCAATTCTCCATAGTACCGAGAATTCGAAATGCTACTTAATGGTGTAACAGATGCCAATTTTATGCTAAATATTATCGGCACACAAGGAATGCAGAGAATATTATTCACAGAACTGATAGCTCCAAATCACGCCATAGCGGATGAGACGTTTCTTATCTTGAATGTGCTATCACTTTCCGGAATACAAAAATATTCAAATGCTAGGTGGAAGCCAAGTACGCACTCGGGCAATACGCAAAATGAAATTTCGGACAGCGTCTCGATGACGGGGACCCAAAAGAATTTGTATAATAGAGCGAAACATCAAATTAACCCGAGAACTTGTATTTATTCATGGTTTCTGGATCCCATTCCACTCAGTTTGGTTTTGCATCGACAGTGCGCGAGTCAGGTGAAAAATGAGGTGCTCTGACTTTGTGGTGTTCATCCTTTGGCTTTACCTGCAAGGGAACTCGTCCCTCGCCAGTGTAGAGAGAAGGAATTTAACCCCCGCGGAGATGAAAAAGAAAATAAACTTATTGGAAAAGCAATTAAAATGGAAAGACAAGGAATCCCAAATCAAAAATCTAACCTCGGAGACAGAGCTGCCTAGAGGAAAATGTGATGCCCGCAGTTGCTTACCCTTCGTAGACCACACTGGTATCCGTACCATAAGGTTGCCCGGAGTAGACCAATTCGACGTGCCCTGCAATTCCAGTGTTTCCGGATCTGGCTGGGCTGTAATCCAGAGACGAGTCAACGGCAATGTGGACTTTAATCGGAACTGGAACGACTACAAACAAGGGTTCGGAGACCTCCGGGAGAACTTCTTCCTGGGACTCGAAAAAATACATCAAATGACTCTGGCGCAACCTCATGAATTGTACATCCAACTTAGAAAGGTTGATGGATCCACCGGCTATGCTCGCTTCGATGATTTCAAAATAGGAAGCGAAGAGGAAGCCTACAAACTGAAATCGGTGGGAAAATATTCAGGAACAGCCGGAGATTCACTTAAATATAGCCTGAACATGAAGTTTTACACTTTTGATCGTGATAATTCTGGTCATTGCGCAAAAAATCTTGGAGGTGGTTGGTGGTTTCGCTTGTGCTCACACAGGTACACATATTTTCTGCAGAAATAAAGCTATTAATAATTACGATTTATCATATTTTTATTTTATTGTTACAGTTCCCTAAATGGAAAATATTATAAAGATGGTATAAGCAACGATATAACTTACGGCATTTTTTGGGCTTCTTGGCACAACTATAAATGGAACATCTCCCTGACATTCACTCAAATGATGATAAGGCCAAAAGTCTAATAAAATTGTTCATTCTTTAATGATCTTTAATGATAATTTAGTTGTGTTGTTCAATTAACGATATCTACAATATTTTTGTAATAAATATATAAGTCGATTGCAATTTTATGCAAATACGATCCATCCACTTTCCCCAAAAATCGAATATACCCATTTACTCTTCGAATACCAGGGTCTAAAAACGAGCATAAGCCATGTGAATGGAAAATGTGTCATGGAAATGCGGAAAATGCCGTTTGCCATGTCAAAAGTGAAAGCTGAAATCGCCTCGCCCCCTCAGCCATGGGTAACCAATGAGTCCAATGATTCATGGGGTTCATGATTAACTGAATCCAATGGGGCAAGTAGGCGTAGTGAACGAGCAGATCCTTTGTCATCCAAGGATCTCTTACCTTTCCTTTACTTTAAGTCGAAAATGAAGTATTCTTGTGAATTTTGCTGGGCTAAGCAGAAACAGGAACGGAGCTAATCTTAAGTTGAAAAAAGTTGAAGATTTTACATTGACATTAGCTTAGAATTTATGTTTCTTTACGTTACATTTTAAAAACCGCAAAAAATTTGTTAGAAATGTTAGAGTTTTTTACAGAGTCGACAGCTTGAGTTCATATGACGAGTGTGTTATCAGTTTCGGGAGCACAGTCATCACTTTCAAATACTAAGGGGAAAAGCCCACTACGCCTTCGGGGAATATCCATATGAAACTACGAACGACGACGATAATTTGTATTTATACTTGGTTGTCGGATCCATGCCCCTCAGTCGGGACTGTGCGAGAGTCAAGTGAAATATGAGGTGCTCTGACTTTGTGGTGTTCATCCTTTGGCTTTTCCTGCAAGGGGAGTCCTCCCTCGCCAGTGGGACGCAGGAAGTTGGCATCGCAAACCAGTGCAATGGATATTGTATTTCAGATGTAAAGTTCTTCTCTGATCTTTTCACGGAGCTCAAACTGACAGCCGATGAAAATAAATATTTGAAAAACCAAATATACTCATTAGAGGCGCAGCTCCAGATGAAACACCAAGAAATCGCAGACAAAGTGGAACAATTCAAAAACCTGTTTGTGCTCGCTAAATCAAGTGCCAAAAAATGGGATCAACAAAGAGTACAGTACGAAGCTAAAATACATAGTTTGGAAGCAGAGATTATTCAAAATCTAGACAAGCTGAATGCTACGATCGAAGAAAACGACGTAAAGGGGTCCAGGATAATGGATCTGGAAACACAAATAGAAGAGTACCAGCGACAGCCGAACACCAAAAGGGAAGATAATAAAACATTGACAGATAGGATAACCGTGCTAGAAACAGTAACCAATGAGTGCCTTGAGGAACTGATCTCCAGGACGAAAGAAATTAAAGTGAACCAATCGAAAATAGACGAGCAGCAGACGGAAATCAAACACTGCCAGGATCAGCTGACAATCAAAGATGGTTTAGTGAAAGCATTCGAATCCATAATTCACGAAAAGGAATCCCATATCGAAAATCTAACCTCTGAGAAAGAGCTGCTGAGAGGAAAATACGAAGCCCGCAGTTGTTTACCCTTCGTCAACTCCACTGGCATCCATACCTTAAGGTTGCCCGGAATAGACCCATTCGTTGTGCCCTGCAACTCCAGTGTTTCCGGATCTGGATGGACTGTCATCCAGAGACGAGTCAACGGATTGGTGGACTTTAATCGGAATTGGATTGCTTACAGGGAAGGTTTCGGAAATCTTTCGTGTGAGTTTTTCATAGGCCTAGAGAAGCTGCACTTGATGACCAATTCCCGCCGGCACGAATTGTATATCCAGCTCCAAGATGTTAATGGCACCATGCGGCATGCCAGATACGACAACTTTGTTGTGGGAAGCGAGGAAGAAGGTTATAATCTTCAGTCTCTCGGTGAATATTCGGGAAATGCAGGGGATTCACTAAGTGGTCATAGGAGACAAAAGTTCCGTACTGCCGATCGGGGTGGTACATCCAATTGCGTGGAACAATTCCATGGTCCCTGCTGGTTCGGTGGGGACGCTTGTGGCGGCAGGTATGATTATTATTTATTGATATCTCTTTTTTGCTTTTAGTGACAATTTGTTTTGTTTTCAGTTCTTTGAACGGAAAGTATTTCGAAAACGGTGTTGCCAATGACAATAATGGAATTTCTTGGTTCACTTGGAAAGAGGACTACATAACATCACTCACCTTTGTGCAAATGATGATAAGACCGAAAACATATTTTGTTTAAATTTGTATTACCTGACACCATACCTGAGTACCTGATACTATACTTAGTATATTCAATAAAGTTGTGATTTCTAAGGCTCCTGATCTTTCTGTGAAGTATCCCCCTGGGTAAAATGCGGGGCTTTTGAAGATAGTATTGATGGGCTGGTAATTTGTCCCACTTTCATCGGCAACACTTCAGCTAGAAAATTACAGATATGCTCCATGGACTGTATGTCCCCCAATCCTCCTCATTCCTCTCTATATATGTGCTATTCAGAGAAATATGAGTTTTGGTGATTGTGTCACGAATGCAAAGGGTAGATTCCTAGAGGACTTTATGAGTGATTCCGGCAACAAATGTTTAAATGATGGAAGCTGAAGTTTCAGGAGTAATATTGACAGTCAATCTGGATCCGTGTTGGACTTAACCTTCTCCAATTGTAATGATAATTTGATATGGAGCTGTAGTATTTTTGTTGGAGGCAGCCACCATCACCCGATCTCTATTGAACTTTCAGAAAGTATAGAGAAACGCAGACACTTTCTTGCCAAGAACAGACTTCTCAGAAGACTAGAAGGTGCTACGCCAGCAGGAGATATAGCCAGTATTACCGACTGCTTTCATAATAATATTAGGGTCAGCACCTATGCACTGACCAAAAATAGATGCCACAAAGTTTGTTGGAATTCTGACCTACAGCTACCTTAGTTAAAATTCATGGAGCACAGATGCTGGCTCAAACGGCTGCATGTTTGAAAAATTACATTTTTTTTTTTTTTTTTTTTTTTTTTTTTTTTTTTTTTTTTTTTTTTTTTTTTTTTTTTTTTTTTTTTTTTTTTTTTTTTTTTTTTTTTTTTTTTTTTTTTCCTAAGGCATCCATCCATGGATTGTATGTCCCCCAATAATCCTCATTCCTCTCTATATATACGCTACTCAGAGCGGCTTATCAATAATACCACAGAGCCAAGAATAGCTGCGAATCAACAACTTCATTATCGCATGGATCCAGAGGAAACGAAAAGAGAAACCATTAAAAAAACTACGCTTAAGCAAGCGATTATCTGTTTCAAAAGAACTTTAGACTTACGTCTGTATCTCTCGGTATCTTAATCATTATTCGGATCTGCTGATTTATCTGTATCTTCATCATCAATCATAGCTGCAGATATGCATATCCGTAAGGGAGTGTCTTATCACATACTACCAGAATGCCAACCACATTCACACAGTTCGCAGTCCGCAATCAAATTGAGTATCCGCCTCGAGGACAGAGGCAGAGTTAAAATAACTGCAACTGGCGAGGGCATAAGTTAATCAGGGTCGAGCTTTTAAGTGGATTACACACATGCGAGTCAGTCCTTGTTAATTGGCGCAGAAGTGCCGGACTAGAGGTAACTTCAGTTAAAGAAAAAATTCAGCTTAAACGCTACTCGGTGACCCACAGCGGTGTGTGTGTGTGTGTGTGTCATGGCAAGGTTAAAGCTAAAAAGACGACTCCTCCCGCCGCCGCAGGTCGTTTTGCCTTGACATTTTGAAGACATTAAACTGAAACTGCTGGCAGACCGCAGGCCAGGCAAATGGAATGGCACAGGCAGGCCGAGCAGCAGATTTCCCCAAAGACAAAGAAAACGCCTGAACAGCAGTTCTCGACCCTACGACTTGGAGTCTGTGCCTCGTGTTGAGGGGGGATTGGGTGGTGGCTTCCTGGATGCCTGGGTTCCTGGGTCTGGGCGAGTCCAAGTTATGAATAATTAATGTCTGTCTAGGTGTGTGCGTGTGACCGTGTGGGCGTTCTCAAAACGGAAGCTGTCTTAGCCACCAGTGTGTGTGTGTGTGTGTGTGTGTGTGTGTGTGGTGTGTGCTGTACTGTGTCTGTGTGCCTGGGTTCGTTCGTGTGGGCGAGTTGATAATTTGTTATAATTGCCGGGGGATGCCACAGGTCAATTTTGTGGGCATTTATATAAATTTACCGAGACAAGTCAGCAAAGGGGAGCCGTCTGTGGTTAACTGGAAAAAAAGAAACAAAAACTCAGTCAGTATATACATACATACATTTATGAGCCTACGATTTATGTAATTTATTATATGTTCTCAAAAGGGACGAAAATAATATTTAAAATTAAAAATTTTTTTTGGAATTTTTATACTTGTTTCCATTTTTGTTTACATATGCTTTGTATATCTGCGCCTACATTTCTACATGACATGTATAACTACATATTTGAGACGTACAAGTGTTTAGGACAGAGAGAGAGAGGGAGGGGGCATGAGTCAGCGCTTGGCAGGCGTTGCGTAGCCAAAAAATAGTTGAAAAGTCGACCAACTAATCAAATTATGGCAGCAGTGCAGGTCTTAACCATCAAAGGAGAAGAGGGGCTTTCTTGATTGCTGGAGAACTATCTCTCTATTGACTTTTAAAGCTGTGTGTTCTGGTTAAGAAAGTATTTCTCTCCGTCTTTTATTTCAAGTCAGATTGATTGGGAAGACTTATAACGATATCAAGTTGAGCAGCAATAACTATTTCTTAATTGGCATTTCAAAATTGGAGATCCGTTGACTGTTTCTACTTCTTACATACCTATGATGTATGGCTTAAAGCATCTCTTGTACTTTCCCGAAACAAAGCTCAGGAGAAATAAACAAAGTGAAAGTCTTACCGTGAAAAGTGCCGCAAATCCGTAGGACGAGCGCCAGGTCGTAGAAAGTTCTGACCGCCTTTCTGGTCGATTTCTTGAGGCGCCTCCTGATGACCATAAATACCTTAACAGCTTATGTTTTACTTAAGTCACCCCAGCAGTTAAGAGCCAAGTCAGAGCCCGGACAGGACACGAGCATCGCATCTCCACGGCCAGACGAGCGGACCCGGCTGCAGTTGGCCCTGGCTCTGTAAGCACATTAAGCGCTTTCGCAGGTGGTCCACGGAGGGGAGTGGGGCGCTCCAAAGGCCGTAGAGACTGCATGTACGTACGCTTGGGTGTGGCAGTCATTTAAGACCCATATTACGTTTAAGCGCGCACAAAAAGCAAACTTTTTTTTGTGTGTGTGTTTTTTTTCGCAGTGCCACAATGAAATAAGCGAGTAAACTCAATAATGCACTTGGCGTACACAACACACAATTGCCAGGCTCCGGCTCCGGCTTCCAGCATTTCCACTCCACACACACAAACACAAACACTTAATGCTTTTGTAGCTGTTTTTTTTTTATCGCCGCCAAACGCTTTTAAGCCCATACGGCGAAACATATGGCAGATGTCGTAGCCATTTAACTGCAGTTGTTGCTGCTCCTGAAATGTATGTACTCGTATTCGCATTCGCATTCGTACTTCTGTGCAACTTTTTATTGAGCCTTTGTTTTAAAGTATCCGTGCTCCACAGGTCCGATCAATTGATAGCTGAATTGCTGAATGTGTCATTGCCAGCTGCAAAGTGCACCTACTCGGACGTCGGATTCAAGCGAAGCAACATTTAACACAAATATTCTTGCTCCAACGTTGTTAATTTAATGGAATTTTCTACTATTTCTACTACTTATGAGTATATAAATTAAAGATCACAAAAGATCATATAAAAATCTCACCAGGTCAGTGGTCAGTGGGTGAGGGAGTGACTGGGGCCAAGAACGGCTTCAACGCACATCGACGCTTTATAAATTTATGCATTTTTGTTGCCAGTTAAAATGGCATACAAAATTACAATAAATTTATAACCGCCACGACCACAAAGTGTGGTCAGCCAGACAATAAAAGTTTCTCTCAGATACCAGTGGCCGGCCAAAGTGCGGAAAAACACCGAACAGACAGCGAACATAAATAAATCAATTTGGACAAGGAAAATACATATACATACACTAGCAGGAAAAAAGGACTCCCACTCCCGACTACGACTAGTTGCAAAATAGTAGCAAAGCATTTAACTTTCTGGGCTGTCAATTCAATTGAAGTTCATTTTTTGTTGCAGCGAACAAAACGAAACGAAATTAGAACAATTGAATTGTAAATAGTAGAACAGATGAAAGCAGTTGGATGGCAGGGATGGGTTGAGTCGACTCGAGGGCGGAGACTAAGATGCTAAAGAGTGGGAGCAAAAGATAGCCAGCCACCAAATTGAAAATGTTTGTCACGTATTTTACAAATTCACTGCGACGACCACACTCTCCCTCTGCCGAGTGAAACTGTAACTGTATCTGTGAGACTGTAAGACTGTAGGACGTGCATGTATCAGTATCTCCATCGATAGATAGTTGCCTTTTTGCCGCAATCGGGAGAGGAGAGGTATGATGGGGCTGGGGCTGGGGCCTGTGGTTAGTCTGCAGCAGCATCGATTGTTCATTGATATCTTTTGCGGCTTTTTGGTTGAATTTCTTTTTAGTCTTTTTCCTTTATTTGGCTGTGGTTGCCGTTGCCTCTGGGGAGCTACACCGAGTTCTTGGATTATAATGCAGGTCGTGTCCATACATGTGTGCATGTATTCCAATAAGGTAAAGCCGCATTGAAATTTTTGGCCAAGGATGGCTATGACAATTTTGAGCTGCAGAACAAAGTGAATTATAGTTGACAGGCGGCTTTAAATTGCCATGAGAATACACGGATATCAATACATACATACATACATATATACATATATAGTGTACATACTCGTTAGCAGTCATGTAGTTTGTGTTTCATATGCAATACACATAACAAAAAACATAAAGAAAGAAAGAATATAGAATTTCTGTTCTCTGGTATTTCTTTAACAATCACATATCATAATTGAAGGATTTCTGCTTGAACTAAATTGTCGTCGGTCGATAATCGATCGCGATAGGCGTATTTATTACATCTAGTATTTTAAAGTATCTAGTGTATTGAAATGTATGGATTTTTGAGCTCGCGTGATTTAAAGCAGGAGGAAATACTGCGGTAAGAATCTTTTGTAATTTGTGTGAGGTTATGTTGCTATATTCTTTTGGCTTACCAAAACAAGCTGCTTCAAACAAGCTATACAAACTTTGCTTGCCATCTAACCATTAGATTCCAGGATTCCTTCCGCTCTGTCTCTCTATCTCTCTCTATTGATGGTATGTCAAATACTCACACACAGTCCCTCCTTCAAATTCCGTGCTGCATTTTGCGGCACATCAAGTCTTATAAAAGTCAATTTGCAACAATTAGGGAATGGGTCTCAGTTGTCGTGCTCTGGGGAAATTATGACGAGTAGAAAAGTGAAAAACAAAAAAGAGAAATCTCTGAAAAGTTTGACCAACTGGCACTAATAAGCATTAATTTCGTTAGCCCTGTGACAGGAAGAGGAGTGGGAGTGGGAGTAGAAGTGGGTGTGGGTGTGGCCAGGGAAGCCGCTTCCGCCGATGCGATGGCGTGCCAAAAGTGACTGGGATTTTGAGAGGACTTCCGAGATGCCGCTCGGACGATTTAACAAAGTCGCTGCAGCTCAAACACTAATTCCATTCATTAAAAAACTTTTTATATGCCAATTTTTTGTTATAACCATACCACCCCCCGTCCCCACCCCCCGCTGGCTGCCCGACACTTGGTTTTGCCTTTCTGCAGTTTTGCCTTTAACGTTGCAAAGTTTGCAGCTACTTGGCTGCCATAAAGACAAGCGGACGCCCCCTCGTCCTGGTGCATCCGTTCATCCAGACAAAGCCCGTCATGAGACGGGCGAGGTGCGGGGCGGAAAAGTCTGATAACTTCCTGAGTAGTAGTCCTCCGCTGTACATCATCAGTCACATAATGAAGTAGTTGCAGCTGCTGAAAATACGGAGTACTCGTAACTTTTCAGTTTATGGCTTGTCCAGCCAGGCAGGCCCTGAGACAAATGTTTGTGCGGCAGGAAGACGAGGCGGCGGTGTAAATTAATTAAATTTCCTCTCGGACTACGTGGACTATGCTAAACAGCTGGCTATTGTTGTTGTTGTTGGCAGCCAGAAGATGTATTATTTAGGTGGGTTCGTAACCTATGAAACAGGATAGACTCAAAAAGGGATGGATTTCCATTTAGTGTATGCATTTTGCGAAAATTATAAATAAATTTCAATTCAGGTCCAGGCCTCCTCCTCCGAGCTCGCTCAAAGTGATTAAATAACAATTTTAACGAGGATTGGGAAATGCATCAGAAAATACGCCTGAATGGTATTAATGTTCAATTATGTATTAATAATAAACTGGGTTCCTCATTTATACAGACGAGTATTTATTTACCCAAAACTAATTTGCAGAGGTCATAGCTAAAATAGGAAAAATGCAGAATATGTTGGAATGTAACACGTTTAAATATTTCAATTAAATTATCTTGCACTTTCCATGTTCCAGCCAGAGTAAACGATATACATATGTAATCCCTCCAAGCCTCCTCCAAGTATATTAAGTATACGCCCTAGAAAGGCAGAGGGGTTAATGTGTAAGTAAGTGTGGATAAGTATATAATCGGGGCAGGACTGCAATGACTGCAATGCAGTCATAAACTCGCACCAAATATCAATTTATTCACTTAATTAAGCACATATGTGACTGCGACATTTTGCCAAGGGGAAAGGAAAATGGCAGGGAGAAACGAAGTGAAGAGGCAGCTCAAAGTCAATTGCAATTTTATGAGCTGTTGAAAATGAAGTATGTTGGACGAGAGAGAGAGAGAGAGAGAGAGAGGGAGGGAGAGCGGGGGGATGGGACTCCAACTTCACTTCACAACCCATTACGCTGATTGGCTTTTAATGTTTATCAATACATTACGCAGTCAGCAGCAGTCCTCAGTCAGCAGCAGCGGAAGCAGAACCGATGACGATGATGAGGCTACTGCTGCAGCAAGTGGAGGTGGCAGAGGAGATAGATAGGGCATGCGGTATGTGGCATGAACTAATAGGCTGACGAGGTATGGCCGCCAAGGCAAAGTAGATGACTGTGGTTTCTGCGGTTAGCAGAGAGTGCCCTTAAAATATGTATGACCGAGCGATAACCCACTAACACTAACACTGGTACAGGTACAGGTACAGGTACAGTGTACTGGTACTCGCATAGTTGTAGGCCTCTTGCCGTGCCTGTCACTCATAAATTTCCATTACCACATGCAAAACATTTAGGCCGCTATTATTTTCATGCAAGAATTATAAGATGCACCAAACACAGCAGGAGCTCCTCCTCTGCTAAGTATTCCATTCCTCGTCCTGCAATTTTGTGCCTTGTGTGCATAATTTATATTTTCAGCGAGTCTTAGCAAATGCCACACAGCAGGTTCAGCTGGTCTGCAGTGCACAGCGGCCACAGCGAAGGCCAACAAAAGAGTGACCATATTTAACATTACTCTGGCACAGTGGCACAATTCCATTGAAAAGCGTCAACTGAGTGAAAGTAATCGTAGATATAGCAATAGATTTACCACTACGTATATCATTTTACAGGGTGAAAGAGACCAAGAGACCAGGCCAAGAGGACTAGCTTTTATTTTTTAGTTTTAGTTAAACTTAATTAATAATAATTTAATCAATTAACTTTTGAGGGTCCATTGTGAGGCGTCTCTTCTTATTTGATTAACAAAAGAATCGCAATTGTTGTGCAAGAATAACTTTGAATCAAATTATGTGAACAATTTTGCTGGGGCTTCCCACAGTTCATCGGAAGACAGAAAAAAAGGCAAAAGCAGAGGAGGAGCAAGCGACTAGGACTGCCATGCATCATCATCATCATCAGCAGGACTAGGAACACCAGGAGCATCAGCAGTGGCAACAAGAACTACACCAACAAGCTATACTAACTAAATCCTATTATGAACTTTGAGCTTATGGAAAGACTTCAAGCGGCGCTTCGTCTGCCATACGGACAAACTTGGCCAGGAGGACAGGAGGACCCTCTTCCTGTCTCCCTGTCCCTCTACGAGTGCGCATATGTCTGGATGTGTGTGAGTGTTTGTTAGCAACATTTACACTTCTGCATAATTAAGTTATGTGCACGGCACAACAACATATACATACATACAAATATATGCGAGAACTTGTATGTGTATGTGGGGTTTACCTTTGGTCTGACATTTTGCGGATGGCCGTAGTTTTTGCATTGCGCATACGCCGCATGTGCCGAGGCAAGGTTATGCCGCTTTAATTGTTATAAATGATGTATAAATTAGTTAGCTTCATTAAAGTATCGCACTTTAAGTGGCAGCCACTTGGATTGGCACAGAAGCAGCGAGCAGCGAACTGCAGCGCACAGCTGTTGGCAATTTGAAATTTCTTGCTTGGTTTGGCACAATTTCCGTTTTCTGTTCTCCGTTCGCTCGCTCTCAATTTATCAGCTGAATGTCGACGCTGTGCATTGAAAACAATTGGCAGCTAATTTTGCTGAAAATTCCATTCCATTTTTTATGCTCGTTTTGTGCAACTGAGTAACGGATACCCGGACTGAGATGTAGATATGCTGAGACGCTGGGTCCTTTCTGGCTCCAGCCACAGTCAGCCAGGCAACCAGGGAGCCTGGCAAATCGACAGGGCAGATTGCCTCTGGCTGGCGGTTTCATCTGCATTGCAATTGTAAAATGCAAAATACATTTCTAATGAATATTGAAGTGTGAAATTTGAATTGATTGCATTTGATTTGTGGATTTGTAGCTGGATATTTACTTTGAGGCTTTCCATTGATGTGGAGCGGATTGCAGCCGTAAGGGAAATGTTCTTGGAAATGGGAACAATTTTGAAAGCCTTTCGAAATTCCAGATGCTAATGAAAAAGTGGTAAATACTCGTATACATTGTATCAAATGACTATTATTGGATGGTGGATTAAGTAGTTTGTGGCTGGGTGATGAGTCGGCATTATAATAGGAAAAAAATTGGGACTCTTAACCTTTTTACTGGCATTACGACCTCTACATTCGGAAGAGCATAATTTTGTTTAATTTACTTAGAGAAAAATTTAACAGAGTTCATTTTCTCCATATATGAATGCAACACATTTCATCTCTTCTGCAAGAGTGAGACTTAAATGTTAGGCGTGGATGCTTTTCAATTTTTGCACATAGTTTAGGCACTTTGGAGAGTGGCTCGCAAGAACCTCCACTTTCTCGACAAGCTGGTAATTAAAATTGTATAATTTAAAACTATTCATTTAGGTATCTATTATTTACTTACGCCTGTCTCCGTTTGAGAAGTAGAACAATCCGCTCAACATCAAAGATACATATATAAATTTATCCAGCAAGATCATACTTGCATTTACTTTAATGACAGGCGTTTCAGTGCCACTTTTATAGTTCTTCTAACACTTCGAATCTGATGCATTCGTAAGGGTTTACATAACTCTTTCGAGGGATTATGACGGTTGATTTGTGGATTTGCAGCTGGACATTTTCTTTGAGGCGTTCCATTGATGCGGAGCGGATTGCAGCCGTAAGGGAAATGTCCTTGGAAATGGGAACAATTATGAAAGCCTTTCGAAATTCAAGTTGCTAATGAAAAAGTGGTAAATACTCGTATACTTTGTATCGAATGACTATTATTGGATGGTGGATTAAGTAGTTTGTGACTGGGTGATGAGTCGTCATCATAAAAGGAAAAAATTGTGACTCAACTTTTTTACTGGCATTACGATCTCTACATTCGGGAGAGCATAATCTGTTTAATTTGCTTATAGAAAATTTAACAGAGTTCATTTTTTCGTTAGAATAATGCAACACATTTCGTCGCTCCTGCAAGAAGGCGACTTAAATGTAAGGGATGGACGAAGGGATTTAAGTTGTACACATGTTCCATGCACTTTGGAGAGTGGCACGCAAGAACCTCCACTTTCTCGACAAGCTGGTAATTAAAATTGTATAATTTATAGCTATTCATTGGAGTATCTATTAAATACTTACGCCTGTCTCCGTTTGAGAAGTAGAACAATCCGCTCAACATCAAAGATACAAATATGTATTTATCCAGCAAGATCATAGTTGAATTTACTTTAAAGATTGATGTTTCAGTGCCACTTTTATAGTTCTTCTAACACTTCGAAGCTAATTCATTTGTTACAGCTGATATAACTCTTTAGAATGTAAAGGTCGTTGCATTACTTCGTAGTTGAATTTACTTTAAAGATTGATGTTTCAGTGCCACTTTTATAGTTCTTCTAACACTTCGAAGCTAATTCATTCGTTACAGCTGATATAACTCTTTAGAATGTAAAGATCGTTGCAATAAGGCAGATCTAAGACCTTTTTCTATTTAAGATCGTTTTTATATACATATATATAGTATACTCATTTCTTTTTTTTTCATTTGAAAGAATAACGTTATATATATAGAAATATTAAATATATTTTAAACGTTTGCAAAAGTTTCCAGGTTCCGGTTTATGGGACTTCCTTTAGCCTAACCAATCATCTACATAACAGACCCGGGGAGGAGGGGTCCTTCGTACACTCCGCTCTGTGGCGTAGAGCGTACAACCCTTTTTGACATGACTTTTTACAATATCCTGTTTTGTCCCTGCAACCTGGAAATAATTCTTGAATATTTTAATATAAAGATTATGTATTATTCACATACGTCTTGATGGTTTTATAGTGAAAGTGTTTGAGTCGAGACACCAGCAGCTCAGTATTAAAGTTAAGAAGAGAAAATTAGGCAGAAAAGGCATGGTTCCAGCTAATTCGAAAATGTACAATTGAGTGGACCGATATATGGATAAATATTTATTATAAAAATTGGGATAACGCTTGGAAATTCATTCGTGATGGTGAGATATTTTTTCAGGGCGATTCCTCTAGTAGAATCCAGCTTCTACTTGAGAGAATTTATATCGCAAGCTGCAATCAGTGGCAGTGGGCGAAATTGTTCTGCATAATTGGCAAAGTATTGCAATTTGGCATCTTCCGCTTTTGGAATAGAGTCTACTTCAGAATTTAATTGAATTATCCATGCTGCAGTCGTTGCCAAATCCTTGCCAGGCCACAGGACGAGTGGCTTGCCAAGAGAAGAGCAGAGCAGAGTAGAACAGCGAAAACGGAAAACCGAAAATCCCGGCTACAATCCCGGAGTCATGTTTTAATAATTTTGCAGCAACAATAACGCTGGGAAAACTCAATTTTATTCAATAATATTAGCTGCTGGCTTCGCCCGGTTTGCGGTCGCCAACTTTGGTGCCTGGTGCAACCACAGTGGTCCCTGGCCCTGGCCCGAAGTCTGAATTCCCAATGGTAGAGCTCCTCCTCCCCCTCCTTCCCTTCTTCGCCATTCTCCTTTTGACACACCTTCTCCTGCTCCTTTTCCATCTCCATCTCCGTCTCTCTATCGGTTTCGTTTGTTTGACTTGGCCGCAAACTTGAAGCCAAGTTTTGGCTAGTTAAGCCAAAAACCGCCATCTGCTGCATACTCGTGCTCATGCGAGTATATGGAAATTGGGTCGCTCTCCTTCGGCGAGCAGCCACATCACATCCACTCCTTGGCAGGCAGTCGCCTTTACTATGTAGCCGTTGTGTTTGCTCAGTAATCTACTTGAGCTCTTCATATACACAAACACATACACACACACACACACACACACACATCTGAACTTGTTGAGGCGGCAGGGCAGGCTCCTTTGTTGATTTTCCGCCGCAGCTGGTGCGAAGTTGTGTCAAAGCCCCAAAAGGTTTGATTTGTTAATTTGTTATTGGTTTGCCAAAGGCATGGCACGGGCAGGGGCACTGTATACCAGGTAAAATGCATATGGAAGTTTGTTCTTAAAATAATTTACTAAAGATTTAATCGAATGAGAATAATGTTGCGATTTATTAAACATAGATAAATGCTCACTCTTCGGAGTTTTCTTACAGACTATTGCTTCGAATCTAAAAAGAGTTACCAAATTGTTAAACTTAAATAATACCTTTGTGCTGCAATTAAAATACCAATTATTTTTAACAAATAATATAGTTTAACACATACTGGTCACACTAGCAGATTTAATGGACTATTTCAAGAAAGTGTGGTTTAAGTATTTACGATTAAGTTAAGCGTTCCTCGTTTGGTCTAATATCAGAGTTAAAGCTCGGCCCCACTCGAAGGCACTTAAATATTCATTTCTGGGCCTCAGCCAGATGCTGCCCAGAAATCCGAGACGATCACAAATTATATGTTAATGCAATTGTAATTGATACAAATTTGATTTCGGAAAGAATCAAAAAAATATGCGTGTGTGTATGTGGTCCCAGCCTGATGCTGCCGCTGCTGCGGACGGGATTGGAAATGAGAAATCATTTGGTTGGGAAGGGAAGGGCAGCGGCAAGCAGGCTTTCAGTGTGTGTGTGTGTGTGTGCTCGTATGGTTGGCATATTGTGCCACCACCACGTGTCAGCTGCCAGTTGGGCTTGGGCTTGGGCTTGGGTCGTGGGGTTGAGATTCAGAGGGTCTTGGGTCGTGGATATGGAGTGTGGAGGCGAAAATGCTTGAGATAACATAATAATTTATATGAACTTTACAGGGTCATTAATTTAAAGCTTATTCAGTTGTTCAAGATTTATTAAATTAACTCAAGTTGTGGCAGCCAAGCAGTGGGCGGTGGTGCGGCGGCGGGTGGACGCGAAAGCACAGGAAATTTAAGACTTTTGGTTCACTTAGCAAGCATTCTTTGGAGCTGAGAGAAAGTTGGATACCTCGATTTGGGGTTTTTAGTTTTAACTTAAATTAATTGAAGAGTAGAGCTAAGGAGTGGTTATTTCCCTTATTTCATTTATGCTTTCATGCATTCTAAATGCAGCTTTTTAATTATTTCAAATACAATGAAATTAAATACATTACAACTTCTTCACTTAATAATAGAAAATACGAAAATTTGGCTGCTCTGTAAAGGACCAAAAGCCAAAACCAAATGCAATCCAATTTATTGCATAAACCGCGTCGGGTTGGTCGGAGGGTGTGGTTAGGGGTGGCAGGGGGTGTTGCAGGTAGGGGATAGGTCCGTCTGCTCCGGTAAATGTTGCTATAAAAACAAAAATACCAACAACTGCAAGACGGAGCAGCAGTATTTTGATAGAAACTCTGCAATTTGGCAGAGTGATGGAGGCAGAGAAAGGATATCAAATACCCGTCTGCAGACCCAGATGGAGAGGGTATGGGCAGAGGGAGGGGGTGTGGGATAGGGAGACTCTGGTATAGAAATGGAAGAGGAATATTCATAGAATTGCCAATGCCTGACTGACAACAACCACAAAAATGCATTGAATTGAAAATGTTTGAATTTATATTGCAAGTTTCGGCTTGATTGAGGCACTTGATATCGTTTCCTTTTTGACAGAGCCACGGCGACGCCACTTGACGGGTCCCTGCTCCATGCTCCACGCTGGGAGTGGATTACCAGAGACCACACCACATGGTGGGGGCAGCCACTCCACTAACGAGCCTTTACGAACAGCCACTCATCAATGGGAACCGGATAAGTCCTGAGGTAGACACAATGAGGTCGTTTTTGTGGCCATCGGAAATGAAGTTTAACATTTATTATTTATTAATTAAGTCATAGAACTTGCAATTGATGATAGTTACATTCCAAAACACACATCCTGGTAATTTATCAATTTATTTTTATATTTAGGCAAACAAACATTCTTCTTAGGTATTAAATTACTTAGAATATTGCTTAAATCGTCTGATAAATAAATAAATATAAGTAAAAGCAAGAATTTTCTTTACTACCTCTCAAAATTGATTAAAGCATGCCCTGCCCGGATCTGTCCTGCCCTGCCCTCTATAAAACAGAAAAATGTTGGACATTGAGAATTGTGCTCGACAAAATCATTTCACCGTGCGATGCTTAGTTTTTACGGCCGGAACGGGCAGGACGTACTAGCGGGTGGCCACTGAATAATAAAAGTCACAGTTTAAACATTAATTAGAGCCATCGATGCGCAGCCAACGAAAATACCCATTGATAGGGCCAGGGACCACGTGTCCTGCATGCCAAATGCGCATCACGTAGGAGGAGCCAACGTATCCGGCAGATACGCAACTGCCGCGGCGACATGCAGCGACCTGTTTAATGTGGATAACAATTTCAGTCCCCCATTTGGAGAGATTTTTGTGGTGTGTCATCCGCAACCGCAAGACAGGCGAAGTTTGTCGGGGAGTTTAACAGCATTTGCGGTATGCGTGGTCTGCCTTGATTTTACGACATTTTTGGCAGCGATTTCCATAAGCCATGGCCTGCCATTCCGTCCGGTTCCAGACTGCCAGCCAACTCCATAAAATTACAAGATACTACTCGTACTTCTACTACCTGTTAGAAGTTTTTCTCTGCGCTGAAATTCCAATAAACTCACTGCACAATATTAGTTTTATGCGGCACACACACAAACGAATACGAGTAATATAAAAAGAAAAACCAGAGCGGGCAAACAAAAAGGAAGAAAAACGTAGAAAAACTGCGAAATCATTTAAGCAAACAGTCACAGACTTTGGCAGTCTCTCGTTGGATCTACGATACCTGCATGGAAAACTTTCTGCTATGTGACTTTCAGAATTTTTAGTTTTGATTTCAAGAGTTTGCCCCGTTCTCAGTCGCAGTCTCAGTCTCATTCTCATTGTTGTTGGCAGCTTAGTTTTGGTTTTGGCTCTGGCTTTGGCTTTGGCTGCAAATATTGCAAGTTGTGCCAAAGTCACGTGCAAGTTTACAGACATTCGGTTTGGACCTGGTCCTGGTGCTGTTGTCCCAGCACTTGGCACCCCTAAAAAGGATACCAGCTTCCTGTTCGTTTTCTTTAACACTTTAAACTAGCCAGGGGCTGCTCTCTCTCTATTAGTTAGATCTTGAAACCTTTATTAAAGAATTGTCCTTTCAAGTTCTGCCTTCTTCAATGCCCTCTTATTCCACTTGTTCGACAGTCTGAAAGAATAAATAATTCAGAATTAGTTTCAAATGGAAACATTTTCCATCAACTTGAAGTTTATTCTCATCTTGTGCATTCTCTTAATTTTTAAACATTTTCCTTTAGCTTTTCCCAACAATTTCCATAAGCAAAAAATAGAAAAGAGTGCGGAGTGAATATTTCTCTTTTCCCGCTCCATTTGGCATATTAAAAGTAATTTTGCAGGTAGTACTTTCTTTGGCAGTAATTGCCATTTAGGAACCCAAAACTTTAATGAACACCTTGTATAAGTGGCCCTTGGGAAATCCATTTGAGGCTCAAGATGTTAGAGGAGTCAATATGATGATATCTCCAGGATAAAAGCATTTAATCGCAATTATTACTGATTATATAGTATAAGGAATCACTCGCACCGATGCTGGAATCACTGGATGATACCTCCAAGAGGTCGCCAGGGAAACTGCTTGCCTTTGCCAAAAACACCTTGATTCTGGGGGACTTCAAAGCCTCAGAAACACCCTCGTACGAAATCCGGATAACTAAGGGCCATTCTGGCCTATGAGAGGCCCCGTTAAAGACCGTCCGGGGTAACCTAACCTATAGTAAGGATATCTCGGATAATATAATTGAGAGCTATCAAGAGGCATACCCCTGTCTATTGGAATAATATTAAGATTAATATATAGAATATATGTCTGTGTAATTCATTCATCAATAATTATAATCTCTCCCATACATCCATATACCTGTACATATAGGGATATTTCTCTTCATTCACCTTACAAATCGTTGTCCAAACATGTTCATTTGAATGGGGAATAACGCTAAGGAAAACTACAGCCCCTGCGCAGCTAGGCATCCATCCCTTGTGTTCCATTTCCATTTCCCACCCCCTTGGAACGTGGAGCTCCAAGCGAGCTTAAGCAGGAACTGCTCAACACCTTTTTCAGTGGGGAATGGAGCATAAGAAATCATATCAAGCGCTTCAGCGTGCGGATATAATATATATAACAATTTTCACACAATTTTCCTAACACGTTATTTGCGCGTATTTCATATATCCTTACTGCCAGGATGCCAGCTCCTCCACCGCTCCTTTGCTCCTCTGCTCCTGTGCATGTGTGTGCGTGTGAATTAGCGGCAAACGGATGTTGAATTGGTTTGCCTTCGTCCTCGCTCTGGCTGCCAGTCAAGTGTAAAGATGTGTGCGCCTGTCTGTGTGAAGGAGCATCTTGTGGCTGGCTATACCTGGTACTCGCCGAGTACCATCGGAGTATTGTATGCAGGGAAGAGATATTTACAGATAAAGATAAAAAAACAAAGTAAAATTCGGTGATAACTAGAAGGCATAGTCTTTCCACAAACGGAATGAAGAATAAAGTTGCCAAGTCCTGAATTGGTTTTAATATTGTGATTTACTCAGTTAGAGCCTAATCCTTGGGTATCCTTTAGTCGTATGTTAGACTCTAACGTTCGTACTGGTTCTTTCTCGGTCCAATGTTGACTGCTTGTTTTTATTCCTTTTTTTCGAGAGAGAGCGAAATGTGCCCGCCGTGTACGACTGTGTGAGGATGAGGAGTCCTGGCACGTTGGCACGCTTAAATCAAAGCAATTTGCCAAGCACAATCGTGTTGTAAATTATCGCCGCAGGATTTTGTTTTATTAAACCGAGAGTGGGACTGGGAGTGGGAGTGAGAGTGGTACTGGGTCTCGACTCGGATGTGTTTTTGTGAGTTTCCTGAGATTGGTTGGGCTTCTGGCCCTGGCTTCCCGTTGATTGCTGCTGGGATTATGTGGAGGGCAGGCATATTTAAAGTAGCCAAAAGGCTTTCAATTTTAAACAAAACACACACCAAAAATTGGAATAAATTAAAGATTATTATAGCCGAAACCTTGCTTAGACTCGAGTTGTCTTTTGACAAACATTAGATAAGAATAAATGTAATTCCAAAACTATTTTCAGCAGTGTGTGCTCCGCGTATCTTCGGTAAACAGTTGCCCATTTATTTAGGCACTATTTGACCAGACGATTGGCGTCTTGCCCCTTGCCCAGCAGATAAATCAGCAGAATCAGCGGGGGTGCGAAACAGAGGCATAGATTATAGATTATAGCATAGATCTGACTATAAAATGCCTGTCCATACACTTGTTTCCATCAGTCAGTGCCCGTGCAGTCAGTAAAGTGATCAACTCTGAAGAGTTCTGAATTGAGTTCTATAATTGCCGCTGCAGCTTCCTTAAGTAGTAACCATTACAAGGTCGTCATCTTTCTCGAATCGACCTTTTGATGTACTACTTTAAAAAAGTTCAGCCAAAGTCAACGGAACAGTGCGAAAAGTGTGTGTTTACTAGTTCAGGCAACTAAAAATAATCGGGCGCCTAAGTAGTTGATACAAGAGCGATAATATGTAAGAACTTTCGCATTGTGTGACCTACTTAAATGTGCGATTATTTCAAGCAACTGTTTCTTTTTCTTTAACTATCTATATCTTTTGATTTTTAATAAAAATAAAATTGTGGAATGGCAACTATTATTGGAATATTAATTATGGGTTAAAACCAGCGGTAGTCTCTGCACCTTAAAAATATGTATTTAAAAGTACACAAATTTGTATTTAATATATTTCCTGCAAATATTTATCTATTTAATCGTATCAGGATTTGATTGGCATTGTATAAACATTTTACTTTGGGCGTATTTTGTTTTGCAGTAAACTCATTAGTCAGCCGTGGCATAGGCTCCTGGCCTGGCCTGACAGACAGGACTGACTCCTTGTATTTACATACATAAATCAAGGTAGCGATAAGGTTAATACAATTGCTGCACCCACACACACACACGGTTGCTTACTTAACACCTCGTTGATGATGCGAGTTTGAATGAAGGAAACAGCCAGACAGACATTCAGGCAGGCAGGCAGGTGCGCGGACCGATTTACCCGATATCTGTGTGTGTGTGTGTGTGTGTGTGTGTGTGTGTGTAGGTAACAATGTGGCCAAAACAGCATGACAACCCCACAAACAGCAGCAATAACAATGGGCCACACACACAACACAGTATCAAGCGAAGAGAAGAGCTACAGGCGACAACAGCAGAGAGGCGCTAAAGCTGCCATGGCTGCCATTTTGGCCATTTTTTGCACGTGTGTCAAAGCTTTGACAATGCGAAGGAGAAGGAGTATGCGTGCCGATGGTGGGAGTGTGTGTGTCAGTGTGATTTCTCAGGTACGGTATGCCGTGTATCTATGTATGTATCTGTGTGACTGTGTCGCTTATGCGAATGATTTTTCACTTTTGTCGAAATACATTTTTATAAATTCTGACAGGGCATTTGTTGGGCTCCAGCTCTATGCTGCTTGCCAAAGCAGATAAAAATGTTTACCCTTCTGTGCAAAGTCTTGGGTGAATGGAATAAATGAGCTTATGGAAGGATGTGTGTCCATTGTCATGGTCCATGACTTATCGATTCCATAAGCAAGGAGACACTGCTTGAAATTTCCATTTTATCCTATGGGCAATGATTCATAGTACATATTAAACTGTTGCTATAAAAAAAAACTCTTGCCACTTTATACATTTTCCAACAGCTAACTCTGATTCAAATCGAAGCAAATGTACTGCCAGCAAGTCCTCTAATCTTTAAGTATTCCATTCCCTCTACAAACTCATTTTTTTCTGAGCTTATAAATGGGGAAAATACCAACAAATTATGAGCTCATAAACCTTCAGCACTCATTAAAGGAGGCAGCAACAACTCCATCTCCACCACCACATCCTCTGGGTGGTGACACAATAAATGAGCTGTCAAGAGCTCCCTAAACAGGGGGCCCTCCACAAGCAGCTGGGATAATAAACCAAATAAATATTATAACTTCATCAGGACTCAACAGTTCGGAGCAAAGTGTTGAAGCGCAAAGATTGATGATAAAAGAAATACGAGAGCGAATGTCCGGCAAGTCCACGTCTCTGACTCAAACATTTTGACCAAATTCCTTTGCCCTTTAGTCCCCGCCCCCGACTATCATCATCGCATCTCATCTCATCTCATAATGTTGACATTTCTCCCACAGTTCAATGGGCATCAAAACATCAATGTGTTTGTTGTATCTATTGTTCTTATCTGTAGGTAGTGGGCCACTTCGCAGAGGGGAGGGGGTGGAGGAGAGATGAGAAATGGGCTGTTGACTGTCCCTTTGTTTGATTGACTTCGCCTGGCCTTTGTTTCAATGACTCGAAACATCTTGAAGATAACTTGTCCAAACACAGACACACAGAGAGGGGACAGAGTGTGAGTGGGAGTGGCAGGGCCTTAGGCATGGCCTTCCCTCCTCTTTCTAATTTCCCGGTTATTTTCTTTTATTTTTTCGTCATTTTTTGGTTCAGTGAGCGGCGACGAGTAGTTCAATATTTTCAACGTCATTTACGTGTCATTTACTTCTGTACAGAAGACGTATATACTCATGCCATCTGCCGCTGCCCTCTGCCGCTGCCATCTGCCGCTGCTCTCTGCCGCTGCCCTCTGCCACTGCCGCCTGCCGTTTGCCTGCCCAATTCGTGTTCTTATCGTCCCCATCATTAGGTCACGACGCCCGCACATCCGGCTGTGCGAGGAGAATAAAAGAAAATCCAAAGGAAAATTTCATTGGGTCTGCGTTGATTTGTTTGCCTGGCAATTATTATCCTTATCATTGACACAAATCGCCATTTAATTAGTTCAATGCTTTTGTGTCATGTTTGTATTTCCCATTGATTTGTTGACAGTCACTAAGCAGACCACTTTGCCGATTATGCTCCACTAGGTTAATAGGGATCACAATTCTGTGACTGCGGCTGACAGCTGGCGAATATTTTCCCGCTTAAGTCTATTAATTGGCTCGCTTAATATAGCCCTGGCAACTGACGCGATGCGAATCTTCAATCACAAATTGAGGGCGAATAAATTGAGCGAAGAACAAAAGTGGTACTAAGTAATAAAGTAAGTAAGTAATAAAGCAAATAACTGTTGACCGCTTTTTTCCTTACGCTCTGCTCAAGAGAGCAACCGAAAAAAAGCAAACACCCACGATCTCTCTCTCAGAGCAGCAGACTTCGTTTTCTATTGCGCGCTTTACGTTGAGCTGCTCGTGAGACGCGTGGACAAAAATTGGGAGATACGAGTGACGCTCGGACAGAGAGACTTAAGCGGCCATCCACTGTCGAATTTGTTCGCGCAAATATGTTCGGTTCGACGAAATGTTCGTCGTTTGCGGTAGTGTTCGCGTCCACATTTCATGGTTTCATGTTCGACGTTTTGTTCGATTCTATCTTGGCTGTGTTCGCTTGAACAAATTCGAGTATGGATGGCCTGCTTTACTAAAAGACGATTGTCAATAAGCTGTCTTCTAGTAGTTTTTTGATTAAAAAATGAATATTTATCTTTTTAATTCATTTATTTTGAATTAAGCTTAACAACTAAAAGTGAGTTTGGAATTCACAAAGCCAAGTGACGCGTAGAATCTACGAAACTTCACATACACACATACATATGCACATAAATACTACATGCGGGCAAACAGTCCGGGAATGAGCAGAGCAAAAGAACGGAAAAACTGCTCGTCGGTTGAGTTTGAGCCCATATGCGTATACGACAATGCAATCGGTTGCTCTCGGGCTTTTTGCTCAAAGTCTGATCTGAGTGAAGAACACTTACATATCTTGCGACCGCACGAATCGGTCAACAGTTATTTGCGAGCTATTATTTATAATATATAATTAAATAAAAGTTAGAAAACATTACCTAAATATTTTTCTAAAACCCAAGACCTTCCACAAACTAAGCAATCTGTGTATAATAAATTCCAGTCGCCAGTCGCCACATATGTATGTACGTCTAATAAATCATGTACTTGGCCAGGGCATAAATTACAATTAAAACTGAAATATAATTATGTTATCTGGGCAACTTTTCATTGGGGCAACAGACAAACAGTTTCTCCACATTTGCATACACCAACACTACTCAGAGAGAGAGATGGAGAGAGGGATATATTGTGTGTGCGGTGCGACCTTTGTAGGAGTTTCTCACCTTTTAGCAACTATTAATTATGTCTCCATTAGATGGACACAATAGTCGAAATGTCGCAAAAGTTTTGCTGTTCGAGCAGTTTGGGCCCCTTTTGGGTGTTCGGTGCGGTGCCGCCCATAAATCTGCATAAACGGAATCCCCAAGCCAAAGCCAAAGCCCATGCCCCGTCCGGCTTGTTTGTTGGGGCTTAATTAACATGAAGTGTGGCTATAATTTACCGATGCATGTTGCATGTTGTATGTTGTATGTTGTATCTGTGACCATTTTGGGGGCATCTTTAAGCTGCGCCTTAGAGCAGTCGCAGTCGCCGTTCCAGTTGCCCTATCCTTCCAAATGCACTCGTGTAAGCCGATTAATGTCAGCGCCAATGCGATTAGCTTCGAGCGTCGACTTTTAGCACTTAAAGTGCATTTGCCATAAACTTGACCCCTCTCTCTCTCTCTCTGTCTCTCTCTCTGTTTCGCTCTGTCTCTTTCACTAGTTGTCCTGCTATCTCTGTCTCTGGTCAGACAGCTTAGTCTTTGGTATCTGCTGGATGTGTCGCAGTATTTTATAGTTAAACTTTCGCCTGGCAACGCCCTACCCTGCCCCGTCCTGCTCTCGTGCTGTAGTCCCTTTGACATTCCCCTGCATCGTTCATTTTGTTTTCCCTGCAATTTTCTTCGTTGTTCTACACAATTAACAGCCATTGCTGTTACTGATTTGCCCCTCACCGACTCCGTCCGTATCGTACCGGTACCCGTCCATCCGTAGCGTCTAGCTTTAGGGCTGGCTCCTGCTCCTTTCCCCTTTGGCCTGTTTGTTTGTTTGTGGGCTGAGCCCTCTCCCGTTTGCTCGGTTGTTAGCCTTGTTAGTTGCTTGCGGGCGTGGCTCAATGTAATATGCGTTTTAGATTGTATACTTGTAGGTTTGCTTGTGCTTGTGTTGTGTTCGACAGTGTTGTGCCTGAGCCAGTGCCTGTCCCTGTGCTTGGGCAGCCAACCCCCCTTGCCTTGCCATGTATTCCCTCGAATCCTGTGACTGTGACTTGCATAATGAGTAACATGTTTGTTGAAGGCCATTGAGGCCTGGCTTGTGGCAGGCTTGAACCGCAACGTTGTTCCCCCAGAAGGGAGCTGTGAACACTGGATGGGTGGTGGCTCATATCAACAATTGAAAGCGTTTAGAGAGAGTAAGGGCGGGAGGCAGAATGACCATAGAGGAAGTCTGAAAAGGGTAAGAACTTTTAAAACTATACTGACGGAATCGGGAATGCACCTTTTATATATATATGTATGTTTATTCTGTCATAGCATTAATTGGAACTGAACCCAACCAAGAGAATCAATTGAAAAATGGCAACAATCGGATAGATAAAACTATCAGAGCAATCAACAGCAGTTTGCGATTCAGAGGGGGGGGGGGAGAGCAGCAACAAATGATTTAGAAAATGATTTATGGCACATTCATCTAATTACCAGGCACCCGCAGAGTGCGGCACAGGACATAGGACATAGGACTCAGGATACAGGACACAGCCGAAGCAGCAGCAGCATCCATGAACAGCCAACAAAAAGCTAAAGCCCCATTGCTGATGACAATTGTGTCCCATTTGTAGCTGTTGTTGTGGGTGTGGCCGGATGTGTGGCATCTGTGGCATGTGTGTGTGTTTGTCAGCAACATCATTGCTGACATTAATGACGCATGCCATCAGTCAGAGCCCAGAATCCCAGCAACCCAGCAGCCCAGCATCCCAACAAGAAAAAGGATCCCCGACCATGCCCCAATAGGTGGCGGGTGGTAGTCAGGATTCGCTTCCTAAGCCTTTTTCCGCGACTGCAGCGCATCAATCGTCATCAGAATGGGAATATTGTGGCTGTAAAATGGCTTTCGTATTAATATCGCATCAATTATAATTTCCAGTTGACAAGCGAATGCGTTTTAGCTCCCCGATTTGTTGCAATTTTTCCCCCTGCCTGTTGCCTGCCTGCCGCCTGCCTGCCTGTTGCCACTTCCACTCGTTTGATTGTGTATACGCCTGGGTGTCTGCTACAGGATACCATTCTGTGATTGACGTTGTATCCTGCTGCTGCTGCTGCTGTGGCGTGTCTGTGTTATCCCCTGTAACCATTTTCCACCGGCATTGTAGCCCTCAATTCGAATTTAATTTACGTTGCCAGCACGTGGAAAAACGACCAAAAATACCATGCGATACGATACAATGTTTTGTGTATTTCTTTATTGATTTATCATTATGCCAATGTATTGGACATTGGCTTGTTGTTGGGTGGGTGTGGTCAGAGAGCCAGAACCAGAGTCAGCTGGGGCTAATGATTGTTTCGGTGTAAAAGCAAAGTGATTATAGGGGATACTTGGAACCAGATTATCTGCAGCAGACTTTAAATCTGATACATTTCAATTAGCTGGGAAAATGTTTGCCTAATGTTCCGCTAAATTAAGGAAATTTCACGTTTATTGAACATAACCTCACTCCTCACTATCAATGGTTTGTTTAAAGCAAAAATACCATTACAGAAATCCTTAATGTATGGCCACATGTCCTCTTCTAGTGCCTGGGCACACTTTCCTTCTACTTTCTTCGCTTCTGGATCTCGTTTGAAAGGGCTGGCAGAGTGAAGAATATAAAAACATAAAATATAAAAGCAATCACTGAATATAAACATTAAACTATTGTGGATTCATTAAAACAAAGGAACTAACTGGACGACTAAGTATATATTTCTACAAATGGGCAATTTTATAAGAAGCTTTAAATATCGCTTCAATGCTTCAATGTACCCAAAGATAAAGATACGGAATATATCGCAGACAGGAACAAATCAAAAACTAATTCCGACTCACCGAAAAGCAACATCCTTGAACAAACCAAAAAACAAGATTTCAAAGCTTTTCCTCCCCACCCACTTTTCCTGCCCCTGCGTCTGTCAGAAAAATAAACAAAACTGCAAATTTTATCGTCGTGAACGTTTATGCACAAATTGCTTCCAGGTTTTAGCGCTGTCGTGTCTGTCGCCTTATCGAATTTCACGACAAGGATACCACAGACTCCGACTCCGACTACGAGCGACTCCGCCGGAGCGGCTTCAGCTCCAACTCAGACTCCGATTGGAGGAGAGAGATGTCGTTGACAATGGCGCAGATTCTGCGGCAGAGACAGAGTAAAGTTTTCATGCTCAAGGCGTGAAATGAAATCGACAGTAATTTGTGTTTATCTGCCTCTCCTCCCCGCCCCGACAACTCCCCCTCTGTGTACGAGTTCGGTTCGAGTATGTCTGTGAAATAACAATTGTGACAACTTTTCCTACGGAGTATGTGCGGAAAAGTTGAACAACAGGAAATTACTTTAATTCGAAAAGTTGACTTTATCAAACTATGATATCTAAACGACTGCTGCTGGTGTTAATGTCAGCGACAAATATTGTATCTGCGACTTAGAACCAATAAGCCAGCTCTCCATCATATTGTCATATCGCAAGGGGAGTGGGTAGGGGGAGGCAGAAGCAGAAGAAGCAGCAGCATCCACCCTTAAGTCACTTTGATGGCGCATAAGTAAGTGCCAATGAATTATTCATGTGCTATTTATACAAAATCGAAATGATAATCGTTCACTTTAGCATTTAAATCAGTTCTTGCCACTGCCACTGCCCCAGCCACTGCCACAACCCTGGTCCCTGCCACTGCCTCTATCTTACTTTGTGTGTGAGCCCAAGGAGGTGCTTCCACGAATTTACATTTCATAGAGTGGGGCATCCAAAATCGTAGAAATCGACGATTTCTTTGCCATCAGAGTAGCTCTTTGATATGTAATGTTGTTCGAAATCGGGAAATAGAATATCCAATAGGATTTTCCATCTGAAAGATGCCTAATTTTCCATAACAAAATGCCCAATACACAAGTTTTTTATACCGCCTCCAGCTGCTTGTTATGCCCACTTTCAGGAGTATTTGCTTAAGTGGATCTCCTTATCGTTGAAGTGAAGCGATATCCATCTATAATTATGACACCAGATGTGTGCCGCTTTTCATTTCCTCGCCATTTACCCCGCCCCACGCCTCGTACTTCCGTTTTTGCCATACCAATTGACATTTATGGCCTTGTGCAGGCATGCAAATCCAGCGATAGCAGGCCCCACCCAAGCACCGCCCACCACACGCCAAAGTGTGGGCGAAATGTGGTTGGAAGCGGGCCTAGAGGAAGTGTGAGGGGGGCAGTGTGGCACTTATGCGGCAAGCCTGAAAGTGCGGCGACGGAAGAATCAAGTTCCTATCTGTATTTATTCATAACTGCAATTGCGAGGTCCTCCTTCCGTGCTCCTTTCGAGCGTGAGTCCTTTCAGCACACGCATTGGCAAGCTGTCGAGCATGAATTTTTTCTGTTAAATTGTCTTGTTGAAAGAAAATCGCACACACTTAATGCCTTGACAGGAAGAAAACCCGATTTGCATGTCACTGCCACTGTCACTACGAGGAGGTGCCTGAGAGTGGTGCCTGAACGGGGGGTGAAGCGCACTCGCATTGTTGAAATGCATTTCACTGACAGTTGATAAACGACATGCACTCACTACTAGTACTTAGAGTGTCGAGCTCGCTTTGCCCTGCCCTGCCCGGCGCATATGCAGAAAATGGCAAACGGATGCCGGAGCCGGAGTGGAAGACACTCTACGTATTATTTCAATCCGCGATGTGTCCCGAGCTCTGCTCTCTGCCCGTGAGTGATGATTGTCAGACACAAAACCACTTCATCCCCTACCCGACTTTCTTCAGTCCTCTTTAAGTCCTGGCCCCGTCTCCGTCTCCGGCTCACTTCACAGCCCCGCTCCTGGGCTTATCGCACACTTGTTGCCGGGCTTTGCATAATTTATGATCTTTGCTGTAATTGCTCTATTTTATGTCCTCACCCAACAAAGATTTAAGGACGCTGTACCACGTGGCGGTGCAGGCATCTTCTTATCATTAGCAGCAGTGGGGCACAGGGCCTGCCGCCAGATTCGGCTTCGGTACTTAAGCCCTTTAAAATTTATGTCAAATGCATTTGTAAAATATGCCAAACGTACGAGCAGTAAAACCGATTTCTTTGCCATTTAAACTAACAGTCGAAACAGTGGGTCGAAACTAAGGGTTGCCATGGGTTGCCCCAAGCTTGGGAGGTTTCATAATTATCAAAATTATATACCTACCTTCAAAAGAATTAGTTATCATTTAATTCTATATTATTTCCATTTAAAATATTATCCAACAAAATACCTTTAGTTTGATCCTAAGCAGTATCCTTTAGGTATGCCTGCTTGTAGATTTATGTTAGCCCACTGTTCTGCGGCGTCGATTCTGAAAAGGACAAGGAACAAGGGGAAAACTCTGCCAACGCCTGCACGCCATTCCTGTTCCTGGAAAAACAACGGGGAAAAAAATCTTAGCGCATTTTCGTGCAGTCGCAGTCGTTTGTGGGGAATATTCGTGCACGGAAAATGTAATTTCAGTGCACGTTGGTGGTCTACGTCTTCGGTTTTGCTTGGGCTCTGGCTTGGCTCTTCGACCACATATGCATATAAGTTGCAAATGCTACAAAATGGCGACAGCGGCCACGTTCCTGTGCCACCCAGTACGAGAATGTGTTGTCTTTATCAGCATCGCCATCGTCGTTGACGCTGTGTATGTGAGGGGGAGGGACGGGGTCGGGGTCGGCGTGTTTTTGCTTGGCTTTTATAGGAAATACATTTAGGACACTTTTTGGCTGGTAAGAAGTTGGCGAAGCCGCACGCTTTAGCCTGAGACTGGGAGACTGGGAGACTGTGTGTGTTCCTCATCTTTTATCTTATGCAAATGTTCCAGGCCGCATGCGAGGCGCCTCCATTCGACGGAGTGTCAACTCCTCCGCAAGATAGGCAGGTGTGTGCACTACTCGTATTTGCACACGAGATAGTGCACACCGAAATTTGGTCACGAAATGGTGAAAATATTTGCTGGCATTAAGCAAAGTGGGCACGAAGGAGTGGCCCACACAAACAAACACAAGGCAAGACACAGGCGCAGGCACAGGCACAGCCATGCGAACATTTTAAATTCGCATTTTTCGAAACGAGAGGAAAACATTTCACATGCTGCATATGCCACAAATCAATACGCACTTCTGTGCAAATAATTTCATTCCTTCACATACACACATATACGCTTGTATGTATTGTGTGCAAATAAAATGGCGCCAACAAGCACGCACCATATTGTATTTATGTAAATTTATTTCCGTTACATTTCCGCCGCTCAATTGAAAATCGTCGTGTGATTTTTCCATTTTTTTCTTCCCTTCCGCCTTCTGCCTCTCTTATACGAATATTTGTTCTGTCGTTGCTTTTGTTGTTGTTTTTTGTAAGTAAAAATCGGCTCAAAAAGGAAAAAAACTTTCAAAGAAAAGAAAACTGCAAATATGCGTTTTCCCAGGGCTTGGAGGTTTTCCTTTGTGGGGCAAGGCAAGTCAATCTGAATAACAGATTTTTATTTTTCATCTTGTTCCGAGGAATTGTATTAAGTTTCGATCTGCCAGAGAAGTTATTGAAGGTTTTTCAAGGAAAGAGTTTTCCTGGCTCATAGATTTATAAGAACTTAAAACTCGCACAAAAACTTAAAGATATTTTGAATGAAAGACCTCACAGATGTCTCCGTCAGACTGGCCCAAACAATTTATTCAGTAGCTGCTTGAATTTACATTTTTATTACTCCAATTTAATGTGCGGTGCTGAAATATATACTTAGTTTTCCAGTTAGTTCCTTTATTTTAATGAATCCACAATAGTTTAATGTCTATATTCAGTGATGGTTTTTATATTTTATGATTTTATATAGTTCACTCTGCAGCCACTTTCAAACGAGATCAAGAGGAGAAGGAAGTAGAGAGAAAGTGTGCCCAGGCACTAGAAGAGGACATGTGCCCATACATCAAGGATTTCTGTAATGGTATTTTTGCTTAACAGCATAACATTGATGGTCAGGAGTCATGTTATGTCCAACATGCGGTAAGCAGATTATAAATAAAAGCGGTCCGTTAACAAATAATAATAATAATTATGCCTTTGATGCATTTGATTAAATCTAATTTAATTTAATTTCAAATTGGGACCTTCTTCTTGTGGTACGAGAGATAAATGAGTAAACTGGAGCAGCCAATTTAATTTCCTTTTGGCTTATTTTCCTATCTAAATTGTTTGGCTCTTTTGGCTTTTGTTACTGCTAAAAGCCAAACAATGGCCACATCTATTGTTTGCTGAATAGACGCAGACAAAGACAGACGGAGTGGGGACGGAGTCCCAGTGTCGCTGCCGGAACGCCGATGGATGCAGCAGACACATGTTTCAGATGAATAGGAAATTACAAAACTCTCACTGCACAGTGCACTCTGGCACTGGCTCTGGCTTAATGAAACGCTAAGAGAAGGCCAATGATCCAATGAATTCACTTCAAAGCTCATTATGATTTCCCAATCCCCTGGCACCCTTGGACAATAGAAAATCCACATCAAAATGTATCTATCGTGTGACGACTGACGTGGCTGCTGCTACTGCTGCTGTTGGGGGGCTTCTTCATGCACATGGGTTTAATTTCCTGCAGGCCACAAACTATTTGCGGCTTAATGTGTGCCGCCTGACAAACTCATTTAACATTTAGGACCCTCTACACTACAATAAAGTCTGTAGCTCTGTTGTCCTGCCGTCGAGAGTATGCCTCATGTTGCACCAAATGCTGTCTAAAAATGGTTACAAAACTTGAATGCCGCAAAACTTTTGCCTCGACTACAGCTCAGTGCGCAATAAGTTTGGCAGAGTGTAGCATGGCCAAGCCCTAGGATGTGGCAACAGGCCACAGGACTAGGACCAGGCCCGAGCCCAAGCCCAGTCACAGACCGAGACCCCGAGACTCCGAGACCCGGAGACCCAGGAACATTGGCACATTCATCATTTTCGTAGCTGTGCGGCACAGTCCAAAGGAAGAGGCAGCATGCGACAGCAGCTGTTGCAGCAATGCTGCCGCGGCAACTTCTTGTCACATGTCACGTCGCCTGCCTCACTGTATGGGGCATGGGGCAAGCAACGGGCCAAAGAAGAATGTGAAACAGGCATGACATTTTCCTCCTCCTTCTCCTCCTCCTCCTCCTCCTCCTTCTTGGCATTTTGCTGTTTTTTGGCGGCCGTTGAAAAGTTTCTGGCAGTTTGGGAGTGCGGCCAAAGGTCTTTAAAGTAAATTTGGGTCGCGTTAAATACCCAAAATTATCGTATAGATCGATGAGTGAGATCTTCAGATTGGATTGGGCCTAAAGGACATCAGGGTTTTCAGTTGAAATTGTATATTTATTCTTGGGTATTTGGGCGTGTCATTAGTGAAAGATCCGGACTATGTCGGCGGGGCATTTGTAGGTTTCCTTATCCACGGTTACCGGAGCGCCTCTTTACGGAGGTGCGACGACGACCTCCGGTACGAGATCCACGACGACCACCACGCCTGCGTCCACCACGACGGGCACCGCGCCTGCGACCACCGCGGCGTCCACCGCGACGACCACCACGACGACCACCGCGACGTCCACCGCGCCTACGTCCACCACGACGGCTGACACGGCGGCGGGCACGGGCATCCTCCTTGTTGGGGCGCACAATAGTGTCCTTCTCCTTGTCGGTGGTCTCCAGCTTGTTCTCAGCCTCGGCTGCGTCTTCGTCTTCGCTGCGGCCCGCCAGCTGTTGACCCTCCTCCTCAGGCTGCTGCTGCTGCTGTTCCTGCACTTGCTCCTGGGCTGCCACCTCGGTCTCCTCCTTGCTGTCGCTTCTCTCGACCAGCTCAGAGCCGCGTCGAGTGCTGAGCACCCGGCTGCGCTGGGCTGCTGCCTCTGTTGTGGCCACCAGGCAGCAGAGTGCCGCCAGGGCAAAGATCAGGACGTACTTGGCTGTCATGCTGTGTGAGAGTCTACAAATTGTTGCTTGTGGGACTCCGGAAGTGGTTGTGATGCTTTCACTGAGCCGCCTAACGGGTTTTATACTCTCTAAATTTCTGCATTCCATAGAACCAACTGACGATGAAGAACATTTCCCATGCAACTGTTCAAATGTCTGTATGTCAAATGTTTGCTCATTGCAACAACACCTTTCCCCTCCTCATTAGCCAGCCACTCGACCCACTCCCCCCGCCCCCGCTGTGCCACTGCCCAGCTGTGTTTGCTGTTTCAGCCCCGCATCGATGTCTTCTTCTGTGATGCCATTAATTTGATCTTTTGTTTGCCGCTCTCTGGCTCTGGTTCTGGTTCTGGCTCCGGCTATGGCTCTGCCTTTCAACTGCAGCATATTTTCCGTTTCCTCTCTGCTTACGCTTCATTTCCTTACAAATTGCTTGCCCTTTGGCAGGCTCCTGCTGCAGCTCCAACTCCTGCTGCTGCTGCTACTCCTGCTTCTCCTCCTCCTGTTCCTGTTGCATCCTCAAATAATTGGTTTCTCCTTCGCTTCGCCCCGTCTCAAGTCTCCGTTTTGCGCTAACCCGCTAACCCATTGGCCGGGACGTGGACGTGGACGGGGCAAAGGAAATATCATTTAAAAGGAATAAACGTAAATAATCGAATTGTGCACAAAAGCGTTTTAGTTGCGCTTTCGTTTGATTTACTCGAACGTTGTCGTGGCCCATGGTCCGTGGCCCGTGGCCCGCTGGCTGTGTTGGTTATTCCGCTAGTAACCCCCATCCCATCTATGAAGTTTTCCGGACAGCGCATAGAGCGAACCCGCAAAGTGCACTGGCAAAAAAAAATTATGAATATTACGCTACGTCTTACTTAATAATTTTTTTGTTTATTAACGAATATTTCCAAAGAATATCTTGGAGAAAAATTGTAGATTAAATTAAAATTAAATATGTGGCTTTTATATATAAATAAAAATAGTAAACTTAAAGAGAAAAAATCTTAAATAAAAAATAAAAATGGAAACAGATAATATTTAATATATACAAATTCCAAATATGGTTCGACTTAATTTTTTGAAATTGTGTTTGATAAAAACTAAATTTTTCCCTTTTGCGAACTTATAATAATAATAATTATATAATAATAATATATTGTGTAATTTACATAAATTGTGAGCTCACATATATACAGACTTAGTACCGGGTAAAAGGTAGAGCTGCGGCCTTTGCCGCGCCTCACAACGTTTCCACTCGTTTTATAAGAAAACTCTCAGACTTATTTATGCCATTAGGAATTCTCATGTAAGGAATCATAGAAATTTAATTTGTTCGACATACATATCTGCACTGCACTGTATTGGAATTTTTCTCAGTGTACTACTGTACGAACAGTACAATCAGCGACTATTAAAAATTGCAGAGCAAACAGCTTGCAGCGATTTACTTGTGCGTTTAAATGAATTACAAATTTGCGCAGATCGCAGCAGGCTTAAAGCCAACGATTTCTGCTCTTAGCTTGGCCCAGACCTCCACATCTATACATACATATGTACATATATATTTATCTTTGTATATCTTTTGGGCAACTTGCCAGCAATCAAACATATTTATTGCGCTTAAACGCTTTGCCAATAATTTCTGCTTCGGCAGATGTTGCTGGAGGCAGAGGAGGAGGGGGAGGAGAAGGAGGTGCAGCACGTGCGGGTGGAAATCACGTGGCCAGCATTCGTCGAAATGATTTACAAGGGTTTATTACTTAGCAGCTGCTGGAAAATCAGCAAAGGCTTTAAGTGAAGGCTCAGAAGGAGATTCAAGATTAAACGTTTGGATGTGCTTCAGGGGGGAGCGGGAACCAATTGGGTTTCATGAGTTCAAGCAAAGGAGAATTCCAGAATTTATTGGTAGACCCTTTGGGTCTGATTTGCAGAATTCCTGAGTGACCAACCGCTCTTCGAAAAACTAATTAAAAAGCGCTTAGTGTGTGAACAAAGGATTTGCCATGGCAGTCGACAAAGCGAACACTGGGTGGGATTGGATGGGACATCATCTCCTCCACCGCCACCTCCTGCTCCTCCTCTACAAATGAGCTGCATTGTCCTCATCCACCATACAGACGATTCGCCTGCAGTTTCATGGTCACGGAATGGAGGTCATTGTGACAGCTGAAAGTGGAAAGCCCGGGACTGGAGATGGCTTCAATTCCGTTTCAATTTAAAGGAAATATGGGGCATGTTGCAGTGGGAATGTTACCTCGTGTAGATATCTTTAACCATTGGGATTTCATTTGAGATTCCATTCTTTAAACATTGTAAAGAAAATCAGAAGCATTCCAAAAACGTAGGCTTGCAGAACCCACTGTCAGTTGCTGTGGTCCATCGCCACTCCATCTCTCACTGTAAGAAGCTGCTGATCGAGTGGGGAATCTAGTGGCGTCTCCCGATGCTCTTCTAATTTCATGGTCCTTGAAATGAGCAAAAGCCAGTACCAGGTCTCAGCCTCCGTCTCCGTCTCAGTCCTATTGCCAGTCTGGAATCCCATTCCTAGATCCCAGTGTAAGTCGCTTGCAACGAGGGACGACACTTGCTTCGGGCCATGCTCTGACAGTTGGCCCGGACGGGGGACCACACTCTTTGGGCCCTCGCACATTTGCTTAAGTTATTTGACTTTCACCCGGTGCCTTTCACAGAAGCCCCGAGGAGAAAAAGGGCAAACGAGGCCATGGAGGAAGAGCGAAAGAAAGAGAGAGCCTGCCCCTTTTTTCTTGTTGCCAAAACAATGGATTCTGGCCCGGGCCATTGTCTTACACGGTGATTCCTGTTTTATAAGCAGCCGGTGTGGTGCAGTTGGTAGGAGGGGTGGGGGGGGATGGGATGGGACGGCTGTTCTGAGAGCGTGTCAGGGTTTGCATTAGAGCCTGACATGCCTGCAGGGACAATGGCAGAGGCAGGCAAACAAGACGGCGAACACTCGGGTATGTAAAGGCCATTGATGTGTGCTGGTTGTTGTCTCGACTTGATTGAGTTTTATGCACAGTTTACTCGCTCTCTCAATCTTATCCCCCTCAGTCCCTGCCTCTCCTCTCCTCTCTCTCTCTCTCTCTCTCTCTCTCTCTCTCTCTCTCTCTCTCTGGAGTGTCGCTTAATAGCCAACGGGCTCAGCACACGTGCCATACATCCTTAATTTCAGGGCCTTCCTCTCTCTCTCACTCTCTCTGCCTGTTTCTCATATTTTTAGCCAGTTTTAAAGCAAACAATTCTCCAAGTCTAAGCCGAGCAGCGGCAGATGTGTAGGTGCGTGTGTAGGTGTGTGTGTGCAGCTTAAACTTGGCCAAGTGCTCGGAAATGAAGTCCTGCAGTGGGAACCCACTTATGCGTACTTCTGCCTCATCATTGCTCATTGTTGTCTGTCTGCCTGCCGTTCACCTTTATTTGCCTTGCGATTTATTTTATTTTATTTCGTGTATTCGAATGCACAAACAAATCTCCTTTTTAGCCATACTCGTACTCTCACTCGTACTTGTACTCGTATTCCTATTGTATGTTTATTTATTTATTTATCTGGCTTTTAGCTAAACTTCAGGTCTAGCCTTTTGTGCCAAGTTATATTGCCGATCCAGATCCAGTCGCTCTTTCGGCCCATTCATGCACTGTCTGGCATAATTCGTTTCTCTGCATTTCCTTGGTCTTGCACTCTTGACTTGTTTGCCAGTCCCCAGGGGTCGGGGGGTGGTGCTTGGCTTCACGAATGCAAGTCATTGCTTCCATTTGACGTCATTATAATTCCGTAGATAAACACATACCGAACGAATTTTTGTAGCACTGCTCGGACGGGGCTTAAGCCTCGAAGAGTAGTGCAGAATTTGATTGAAAACATGGCCAAAAGAAAAAAGAAATGCATATTTTATTCACTCGAAGCCTTTTCTACCTTCAGATAATCGATATTTGCCTCGCCCCGCCTTTTTTCTCCCACTTTTAGCCTCTCTTCTCCCACTTTTAGCCTCGTTTCTCTGGCTTAAGCAACACTTTCAAGTCAGCTTCAATTACATAGCCTTGACAGTCGCCTTCTGCTTCTGCCACTGCCACTGCCACTTCAGCAGTTGCTGCTAAAACGAATAAGTGCTTTTCTATTTGCCCTCTTCTTTTGTGCAAATTTTCAGCGCTTATGCAAAAGAAGACGTCGCCCATTATGCAAGGTAATCGAAGCGCAAAGACCCTGCTTCCCGTCCTAGTCCTAGCCTCATCCTTGGTGCCTCCTCCTCCTCCTGCTGGCTGCTGTCTGTCAGTGTCGATTCTATCGATTTTAATAGAAATTCCCATTCCCGTAACTTGGGCCAAGGCCAGACCTCAGATCTCAGAGCTCAGATCTAGAGCCCAAGTTGTCTGTTTCCCATTTAATGCATTCGAGAATAAAGAGCTCTAACTAAATTATGCACCACATTTCGCCATTCAGTCACTCATTTGCCCCTGAAATTAGCCTACAAGAATTATGATTATGATGTGTTCATTGTTTTTATGCGGCCCGCTTTTCGGCTGTACCAAATACAGCCATAAATACACTCACAAGTACAGGCACACGCACACGCACACCCTCGTACTCACGTGGTTGGCTCCTTGTTCCTTGGGAAGTGCTTACAAATCGTCTTTGGCTTTTATATATTGCACCCTCGAATCGAAGGGTATATAGGACCTTCCCGACGATTGTCTGGAGCATGGAGTCAAATTCGGGCAATAAAAATATCAAAAATTAACCATTATGCAGATAGGGATTATCTTAGCTTAAACTGAAATAGATACATATCTATATAAATTGAATATACGAAAAAACATCGCCGCAAATATTTAATCATTAAAATATTTTCAAAAACATAAAGAATAATAAATAATTATTATTTCCATTTATTTAGTATGAGCAAAGTCAATATAAACCAGAGGCCGGCAGCGTCGTATGCAATGTGCATAGAAAGAAGGCCACGGGGCAGCGCAGCGGCACACGCAGAGTGTGAAAACTTCGTGTAGCGTCGGCCCTGCGATCATTCGGCTTCATTAATCTGCTCGGCAGCGAAAATGGATCGTGTGGCTCGGCCTTATGCACACGCAGCTTCTGCTCGGCTGTCGCAGCGGCAGCGAAAATGTTCGTGTGGCTTTGGCGGCAGAGAAAATGAAACATGTTTCGTCATGTCTGTTTGTGGCTGTATACAAAACAAAACACTCATGTTGCACATCTTAGTTGTTATATTTTTTAAGGTAAAATAAGCAGGTTTTTGTGTAGCTTCTCTCAATCGTTGAATAAGAGGTATCAACTAGTCGATTTCCCCTTCATTTATATTCGATTCGCTCGTTGTTGTTTTTGTCTTTTGGCACAGGACTTTTGCTTACATTTGGAGCTGCTAATCACATGCAAATCCTTTTAAGTCGCAATGACTTTGTGACTTGAGCGCATAATAAGCTCATTTGTAATGGAAATAAGTACGCACACACGCACATGCAAGGACATTCTGCTGTGTGTGTGCGAGTCTGCTTGTATTTGTGTTTGTCATAGCTGCAGGTTATTTGGCATAACCTTTTTTTTTGTGCGTCTCTGGCGTTGGCAGAGAGAGAGAGAGAGAGGAGACTCTGTGCTTTTATTTATGTTCTCTTATGTGTGTGAGTAATGTGTGACTGTGTGCGAATGAGGGTGTGTGTCTGTGCAACCCTCACCCACACATTAAAATATGAATCTAATGTTCATTTTATACGCGTAATTTACGCTGCGAGCCATTTTTCGGTGGAGTGGCTGGTGGGGCAGCTTCATGCCGGATGCGATACTGAGGAGCATATGATGCTCTCCACATAAACATACAAACATACGGGCAAGTGTGTGCTTGTGTGTCTGTGTGCTGTTTATGTGCTGGATGCCCTTCTAATTGCTTGCAAAATGCTTATGGGCCACAAGCTTTAATTTCAACATATTTTCTGAGCAATTTAAAGCGAGGCATCAGCCTACCAGCAGGTTTGAATAAATGTGAGTAGAAATGAATACTATTCAATTATTTTTAGAGGCTTAAAACTGTGAATTTTCAGGAAATATTTCCCTTATTATTTAACACAAACAATTTTGAGGTGGAAACCCGATTAAAATGACGCAATGGCTTGCAATTACCAGAATATTAAATATCTTCATTTATTATATCAAATATATCTCGTATGCCAAGCATTTCCTAATTCTTGTGGCTGCTAGAAATTTAATTAAAATTGAACTGCCAGCCATCAGCCACCAGGTAGTGGTGCACCGCACCGCATTTAATGAATGTCCAAAGCAATGTCACATTATTTGTGAGATGTATGATTTATTTGGCATCAGCCGCATCCTTTCAGACACCCCCCACATATGTACATACATATGTGTGCTTTCCAATGCGCTTGAAATGGTAGCTAATTTATTAGCGAACGCTCTCCGTGCCTCTGCCACTCCTCTGCCTCTGGCAGCACCTTAAAAATGTTGTAATAAATGTCACACATGCCACTGCAGAAAGTTATGGCCACGCATTTGTCACACGCGTTTCGCAGCAGCAAAAAAAGAACAAAAAACAAAGAGAGAGCGCGGCAAAACCCCGCAGAACTGAGGTGGAAAAATACAAATAAATACGATAAATAAAAGTATTTTTAATTAAAATTTCAAATGAAGAAAACGCACACTTGAATACGGAAATAAAAGCAAAAGGAAAACGACTGAAATATGCAATTCTGGAAAACAGAATCAATTTGTTTTCAACATAAAAAATCCCATCGAAGATGGAAAGTGGAAAAAAATCACTGAATCTGACATAACCGAAAAACTCTTTCGTCAGTTAAATGTTAAAGAAATTTCTTGTAATAAAAAATTATATTTTTCTGCATCCGTGAACTTTTTCAAATTTGGGAACGTGAGTAAATAATTGTGCGTTTCAAAAGAGAAATCCAAATGAAATGCTGCCAATTATACGAAGAAGAATTATTTATTTCTTTTTTTGTTTTTGTTGTTGGGAAATTGAAATGAGCTGCTTTTTCCTGGCTGTAAACAAATGGCTGGCTGGCTGGCTGGCTGGCTGCTTGGATTGTTGCAGCAGCTGTTGCACATGAAGCATTGATTATATAGTTTTTCGATCTCGGACCGACCGTTGTCGTAAAAGCCAATCTCATTTCGACATGCCTTGGACCCTTTTTTTTGCTCCTCTGATCCTTTCGCACATATGTGCCATGTGCCTTGGGTATATACAACTTAATCGCAGCATTTTCATAAAATTTTATTGAATTTAAAAGCGAAGCCGAAGCCCAGCTACTTGGGCAAATATCATTTATTTTATTGTTCAATTCCGTAGCAAAGTATTCCTCTGCTACATGTCTTTTCTTGCCCCCCCTGTTTGTGCCCTGTGTGTCCTGCTTTGATTTCCTGACTGGACTGTCTGCTTGCCAGTGGCAGCTGTGCCATAAAAACTAAGGCCAGGCCCAACTATACGGTCGGGCTGTCCGTATCCTTATACGTATCCTTCTCTGTTTGTGGCACTTTGGCCCCCCATTCGTAATGAATGTTTATTGCACCGGACATGTACATGTTTTTGCTCTCTCTGTCCCGCTCTACCGCTCTCCCACCCAATTCATCCTTGGTTCGGCTGCTTTTCTGTTTTTCTAGTCGTTTCTGGTCAACAAGACTGCGTAATTGCTTTTGGTTTCTCCGGCATGCAGTCAGTCAGTCGCATTGTTGTCTTAACGATGCTTCACTGTAAACAGCCCGGCAATGTGACCAATACGGAGTGCTCCAAGGACGGCAACGGCAACGGAAGTGGGAGAGCGGGGTCAGCAATTTGTACAGCAGATCTCCGCTGCGATTATGTTTCCTCCTCTCTCTGGGAGCGCTGCAAGCTGTACGGATAAAATATAAACTGTGTTTACCTCAATCAAATTGATTGATTAAAGCTCTGCTCCAGTTGAAGAATATGTGGAATAGATGTATTGACTATTAAAGAAATATTCGTTAAGGATTGCAATACCTACATGATCGATAGAGTAGGGATTCCTGGGGGTTATGCTGTTTACTTGTTCGGGATGATTAGTGGTCTAGGGGCGCCATCAGCAGACGAACGTAGAGACCCCGCCCGACCAGCAGCTTCCTGCAGTGCGACATGGTGTGGCGATAGATCACAGCTGGCGGTCCGAGCACCTGGGCGCTGGTGAACAGGAAGCGTTCGCAGAGGTTCGGCAGGAAGGCCACCGCGGAGTAGGTGCCGTGGACCAGCGTATAGGTAAGCGGCAGCTTGCCAGTCCAGTTCTCCGGCGGATCAAGCCGTACACGGAGATGGAGCGAGCCCATGGCCAGCGGATTATCGTCGTCGGCAGCTGGAGGAGTCTGCCACATGAGGAGCAATGACCAGTTGTGGAAGAATGCTCGGAAATTGGTCACCACGACGAACTCGTTGTGTGGAAACAGGCGAAAGAGTCCTTGAGGAAGGATGTGCAACAGGCGTATGCTAGTGCCCGATAACTGCAGCATATCCCGGATCTTTTCCAGCAGATGTGTCCTTGCCTCGAGTTCGGCTTGTATGGGAAGAAGGAACTCCGTCAGCTCGGTGCTCGTCTTCTCAGGCCACTCACACGTGGCATCATGTGCGGTGATATCTGGGGCTGGCCCGTACCAAGGGCATCCGATGCGCCGGTACTCGCAGAACACCAAACGCTCGGGGCATTCGCTACGGTAATGCGATCGGAGGACGGGACGCACCATCTTGGTACCACAAAACTCGCAGGCCATTTGCATCTCGGCTAGGATTCGCTCAGCGGCGATGTTCCGGTTGGGGGCGTGACGGTACATCCTGACACTGCACTTCGGGCAGGTGCCAAGCGCCTCGCATCGCGTCTTGTCCAGCACCTGCACCTGATAGCAGCCCTCACAGATGATGTGGCCCTTGTGGCACTGAAAGATCCGACCGAAGGGCACCGTGTGGCAGCGAACGCAGTATAGCTCCCGGGGAATCTCCGCACCCAGACCCAGACCCAGGATGTTCTGCGACTCTGTCGGAACAGCACCGAATATGGGCACATTGGCTAGGTCCTCGAAGTTGCCATTGTCGAATAGGCGGCAAAGGCAGCAACGTTCGTCCTTACAATCGCAAAGATTCCCACAGACCTGGCCAGATGATGATGATGATGCAGCATCTACCACATCCTCCCAATCCGAATCAGAAGTTCCAGGAGGTTCCATGCCGAGTCACCAGACAATTGTGGATTGCAAAGGGCAGGGTTTGGCTTTGACTGGGATCGCAAGGCTATAGAGACGTAGATTTATTGTAATATTTACAGGTGGAAAAGGAATCAATAGAAACCGCATAGAATCTATTGACAATTCCAAATATAGTATCAATTGAATCTGCCAAAATAAAGCTAGGAAACCTGGCAAAACATATGTAACATTTTAATAATCATAAAAGCAAACAGCCAGAGCCAGAGCCAGAGCCAAAACACCCACAGAGACGCCGACCCACTCCACACCGCACAATCTAGTTAAATAAAAATGAGCGCTCCTCACATATTAAAAGGCGAAGGTCCTCCCCTTGGATAAGGACGATGCCTCGGAAAAGTAAGTCATTGTTATGCATGACGCCAACTGCGAAAGCCAAAGCCAAGTTGAGGGTTCTGATTTCCATAAACAGCAACAACAAGTGCCAAATGGGTGGGAGATGGGTGCCATGACTGCCATGGCTAGCTGGCTGGCAAGAGGGAAAAATATTAAAGATTCTGAAAACCATAATCTTATTGACGTGATAGGATTACACTTTGCTAAGTGAATTAATAAAGTATGCGAGTTTGCTGGCCAGAAAGTGTGGCCAACTACTTAGGGCGACCCACTCAATATGATATGCACACAATATTATGGTCAAAAAATGGTCGAAACGGGGCGGCAGCATAACAAGTGCGGCTCTGGGACGTGGCCTGATTCTTGACAAGGGATGAGCCATGCCTGGCTGCCGGCAAAAACTTTTGTAGCTTTCAACTTTCAGCCAAGTTGCCTACTCAACATTATTAACATAATTTATCACGACAGCGACACCAGCAGAGAGAGAGAGAGAGAGTCCAGAGTCCTCGCTGAGCAGCTCAATAAGGTAACACTTTTGTTCGGTTCCGTGGCTCAAAGTTTGTCGGGCGAAACTTTTGGCCAGCATATTCATTACACAATCATTATAGTCGAGAGAATTTCCTTTCTGTCAACGATTTCATTAACAGCCACTGCTCAAGCCTGATTGCTGGCTGGCGAAATAATTATGTCATCCCAATAATGATTAATCATTGTTCGATTTGCTTGTCCAAAACTCGATTGGAATTTCCTTGCCAAAAAAGAGCAAAAATAATAAATTGGCATTTATTGTGATGACTGGTGGGGGAAACCCAGGGGACCCCAGCGAGGGGAAGCCAACAATTTTGAAGGCTATACATCAGAAAATGTCCCCAGAGAGCATTTAATTGTCCCGATTGCTTTTTTTTGTGGCTGACTCTTGGGTTAAGGAAAATCAACTCTGGTTTCGATGGATTTATTTGAATAGATTTTGATTTCCATTAACTGGATTTTAGATAAATAAATGAATACAAATTGAAACCATTTTAAAGTTGAACCACCTCAGCCTTTAAACACGATTGGTCCTATGTATGGCAATCTCTAAACGCCATTTAAAGAAGGATAACCCTTTACATATTACCGAAAATGAAAACTTTTCCGATTAAGACGACAGCCAGAGCGTTGTGCCCTTTTCGAGGAATTGATGTCCTCGTTCTTCCAGTGCAACGCCCATAAAAAGTGCTTAGCCATTCATTCATAATTCGAAAAGTTTTCGGCCTGGCCAACCCATCTGTGGAGCGTCTTGTCCAACTTCCTAGAGGCTCGAGCCGGTGGCCATTAAAAAGTTGTGCGCTCTCATTTCAATTGCTATTGCTCTGGACCAGAGCAAGGACCAAGACCGGGACCAAGACCGGCCCCAAGTTGCTAAGCAAATTATAAACTATGTGCAAATTTGCACTTGGCAAGACGAACGACAACATTCTATGCAACATGGTGGAAAGTATGGAAGGAAAGTGTGCAAAGTGTTGCACAAACATTTCTGCAAGTCTTTGCGGCAGAAACTTTATGTGTGTTTATTTTTTGGTGCTGCCAATAAATGCAAATTGGCAGGCAATTATTTGGGAGTCGAGAATGGGAATTGTGAAGCAATGTGGCTTAAAGCCTTTTGACTGCTGACATTTGACAAAAACCGAAACCGAAACCCAAAACTAAGGCAAAGTCTTACGCAAATAATTCGTTCGTCATTTATTGGTCTCTGCGTATCGTCGGCTCGTAATTAATGCAAATTAGATATGGACCTCCGACGAAATGAGTTTTTCATCAGGTCTAACAACTTAATTAGCTCATAAAAATGACGCCCCCAAGCGGTTAACCCCACCCCCTGGCCCAGACTTTTCATGTTGCTGCGTGTTGCGGCCACTTAAGCGCGACACAGATTGCCCCCCGCCTATGCTTACCACAGGATGCGGCTCTGTAGCCGGAAATGCCACCCGCTCGCCAGGGCAGGTCGTAGGTCACGGCGTAGGCGCAGAGCTAATTAGTATTAAGTGCTCTTGCGGCACTTGAGGCCTTCCCTCGACTGGTGTTCCTCGTCCTCGTCCTGCCTCGTCCTCGTTGTGGGTTTGTTGTCGCCTCGGGTGTGGCAAAAATATTTTTGTGTGTGCGGTCAGTTGTTAAATTCCAACAAAACGTTCACCACAAACAAAAAAATATGAAGCACTGAAAACGAAGCTCTCATACTCTATTTGGTTTAAGCTTTTCCATTTGGCCAGTTCTGTCTTTAAGTATAAAACTGGAAACGCACAAACCCCATCATGTGGCTGACCAACCCCGAAATGGAAAGAAAATATCGAATGCCTCACAAAGGCCATTGCCATTGGCACACTCGTGCCAGCGATTTAGTGTCGCTTGAGCGGACAATAAAGCCAGCGCCAGAATTTGGATTTCCTGGCTAATTTGTGTGTGGCAAGAGGGGAGGCGGGGCGGGAGCTGCCACAAATGGCTGCGATGATGAAGACGATGGCTACGTTGAAGGCAAATGCCTGAGGTTGCAGGGTCAGCAGGTCACTTCAAAACAAATGCTCCAATCTTTTGTTTATCAAAAATTGCAGAACATAATTAGCGGATTTCACTGCGTGAATGATTCCGTGATCAATCCCTGCGGACCTTTAACCTTTAACCTTTAACCCACCTTTAAATTCATCAATTTACAAACAAGCCAATTATCTTATTAAAATCCAACTGCGCCTCGTCTCCAAACGACACGTCCTTTGCCCCCGTCCATTGCCGGATCTGAGAGGCACGTAGACGCTTTCCGTTAGTTCAACTCATTTCCGGCGCTCACATGACTTTATGCAATAACATCCAAATAAAATTATCTTATCAGCAACTGAAGCATCCTGCGTGTCCTTTTACAGTGCGTGTGTGTGTGAGAGTGGGCTAATTTTATTGCATAAAACTTGTGCTTATTGCGTTCCTTTTGCTTGCCTCCCGCCTCGACCCATGTGCCACAGAAAAATTGCACGTTCCGGTCATACAGTGCGAACGTGACCGCTTGGCCAGAGATCGGACCAACATGTACACACGTCCTGGCCTGTGCTGCTCTCTCTCTCTCTCAGTGACGATGTCCAGTGACATGTCCCATTTCCATGTAATGACCATGGCTCAGGGCCAGGCCAGCAGCCGGCAAGCGTTCCAGTAGCAGCACAAGTGGAATTACAGTAATTCATGGTAATTTTTTGTATCTTTTTGCGGGCGGCACGAAGCACGGACCACGGATGACAATTTGCTTGTTGCTCTAGGAAATGGACCGTTATGTGAGTACAACTAGTTGACACGATGATAAAATGGTATTGCCAGAATGGCCTGGGGTATCTACTTACCAGAAGGAAATTAAACCTACCTTTGTTTTCTTTCTTTCTTTATATATGCATATGTATATTTTCCCAACTCTCATGGGAAGATCGATCCATATTGGGCGAGATTGCGGTCTGCATTGGCTCTTCTATCAAAACCCTTTTGCAAAAAGCAATACCAAAAGATAGAAAGAACATAAGGCATAATGCTATAAATTATTTTAGCAAAAAACATTTTAGCACACACGATCTCTCTCTCTCTCTCTCTGAGCGAAACACTTCTTTCGATTCGTTTCGTTTCGTTTGTGCTCTTCGGTCCGACTTCGGTTTGACTCAAGCGAAGAAACGAATCGGTCTCTCAATAACAACAGAGAGAGAGAGAAAGAGACACCTTACATACATATGTAACTGTCTTTAAAAGAGCACGGCGCAACAAGGTATGTATACTTATAAAGGTAGCCGCACTGAGAGAGCCACTACTTCTTATGCGTCGCTCATGCTAGCAGCCTGAAATTTAAAAAGGAAGCAAGGGGACGATAACTCAAGTGCGGCTACCTTTTTTTAGTATACCTTGCGGCGCAATAAGTGTCTTCAGAAAGGGGTTTTGCTTGCTGTGTGCGAAAAAGAGAAAAGAAGAGGCCTTATCAATTTTTGTGCATAAATGTTATGTAGTGAAACAAGAAACCGTTGCATAGACTTCTTTTATTCTGAATTCAGTTTAACAATTAATAAAGAATTAATGTTTTCTGCACTTACAGAGCAGCTAATGAAAGGGTATGCCATTATTTATGGCTAAAATTACACATTTATTAATGAAACATATTATTTTAGAGTAAGAATTTATGAAGACAAGCCAAAAACCTTTCGTAAAGCCATCCCTTGGCTGACTTTCAACGAAATGGCAGATCCTGTGAGCCCTGGTTCTGGTTCTGACTTTGGCAGGAAAACTTGAGGCGAATGTGGCACGTCCGATTGCTGCAATGAAATGACAACGATGAGAAGAACAGCAAATATATATGCAAATATACTTACACATGCACTCTGCGGTGAGCATTTGTACCTCGTTATGTATTACGATGCTGCCGTTATTCGTTGATTGTGTGTGCATGAGTGTGTGTGTGTGTGTGTGTGTATGTGTGCATCTGCGCTCAACAAAGCGGAAGTGTTGATTTTCATTAGATATTCGTTAGTTCAATTGGAAAAATGTTGTTGCTGTACCGTTCAAAGGCAAGAAAGACGAGAGAGAGAGAGAGAGAGAGAGAGAGAGTGAGAGAGAAAAAGAGAGAGATTGTTGTTTCTGTGGGTTAACTTATTAAATTAGCCTGGTTCAGTGGTTCTATTCGATTGTCGCACGTCGGCGAAGTCAAGTCAAATGAAAATTGTTGATAAATTTCTAATGCGCTTCATCAGTTCGGAAATGGCTGAATGGAAATATTATTGATATTCGTTATGGTCAAAGATGAAACCGAAATATAATGAAAGTGAAGAAAATTAATTGGTAACCAGATAGGGCGGTAAATACTTGAAATGGTTATGTAAAATGTATCGTAAATGTTGATTTATTCGATACAGCTTCAACTTGGGTCAAATATTTATGAAGTTTACAGAGCTCTGAAATATTTAGTGAAGTTCAAAGCAAGTCTCGACTGACAGCTGCATCTCGAGATAAGCAGCCAGCCAGAAGCTGCAAGCTCTGGTCACTTTCAATGCCTAAGCCAGAGCCGAAATTGCAATTCAAAGAAATATTCCATAAGCCAACGTTTGAAAGGAATGAGAGAGCGAGAGAGAGAGAGAGAGAGAGTTGTCACACAAGTGCAGAAATGCAGACAATAGGAAAATGGGGAAAATGGCATGCGAAGAAAAACATGAAATGAAATTTAATATCCAAACGGATGGCACAGCCATATGAAATTTAAAACCGAATTTCCAGTCACCCATTGTCTGCCATACCACACCACACCACAGCATCTCAACTCATCTCATCTCATTCCAACCAGTCTCTGAATATTTATATAGTACATACATATAGCTACTACGATATACGATAGTAGTTGATATAGTGTAAATATTTTGACATGGCAATATGTTGTCACAATCATGCTTGTGTGTGTGTGTTCCGAATTTGGTCATTGTTGAAGCCAAAGATGGAGATGGAGAGAGTTTATTTGTTTGGCCATGTCTCTGCATTTGCAGTTAATTTGTTAAAATTTCACTTTATAAATAAAATTGTAGAAATTTGTTTTGCCCAAGTGGACGTGAACGTTGGACTTGGGCTTCGTTCTTGGTTGTTGTACCATAAGTTTTCCAATTTGCATACTTCCGCAGCAGCAGTTGGGACTGGGGACTATAAATATGCAAAGGGTTTACACCACCCACCCTCATGAAACACTGTCACCCCCTGCAGTAAAGGCTATTCCCTTGGAATGGAAATGGATGGAAATGGATGGCTTGGATGACTTTCTGATTACTGTTGAGCTTGCATTGAAATTGAAGTGGACTAAATTGAAGGGAAGCGTAATGAATGCAGTCTGTGTCACAGATCTCAGATCAAAGTTAACCTTTCAACTCTCAAATATGACATACAGCAGCATATTAAAATCATATCACTCGCTAAGCAACCGTTGGCGGTTTGGTTTCTCTATTTGGAAATCAAAAGTTTACACTTTTCGGATATCACAAAAACAGCTTGGAAAACATTTGTATTTACAACATTTTCTGGGGTAAGCTCAACAAATTTCATAGAATAAAGCCGAACTGGAATCTCCCTTTAGCAGTCATGGGGTTCGATATTAACCTAATTGTCGGCCGTATCGACGAGGAGCTGATTTGTCCCATATGCACTGATGTTCTCGAGGACCCCTTCCAGTCGCTGCACTGCGAGCACGCCTTCTGCAAGGACTGCATTGAGAAGTGGCTGCAGGTGAAGAAGATATGTCCCGTGGACCGCTCCGAGCTGCTGCAGAACCAACTGATTCCGGCATCGCGGCTCATGCGCAACATGCTGGCGCGGCTGCAGATCAAGTGCCCCTTCGCGGAGCACGAGTGCCCGTCGGTGATGCCGCTGGACGAGTACCGCGACCACGTGGCCACCTGCCAGTTCAATCCCAAGGTCATTGTCGAGTGCAAGACCTGCCTGATGGAGGTGCCCAAGGACGAGCTGCCCGACCACAACTGCATCTTCGAGCTGCGCAAGGTGGTGCAGAACCAGGAGAAGGAGATATCAATGCTCAAGCACAACCAGTTGGGCAACGAGATGCGCATCGGCATCCAGATCCGTGAGCTGGAGCTTCTGCAGTACTATATAGCAGCCCTGCGCGCCACCAGTCCCGTTATGCGCAACGTTGGCGAGCAGCTCGACAACTACGCGGTGACCCACTGGAGCGGCGGCCTGCCCGAGGCGCGGGTCACCAACTGGGGCAGTGTGATCTCCACGCCAGACGAGGACATGCGCTTTCTGGTCAGGAACAGCCTGCGTGCCAGCGGCTGTCCCATGCACCTGCTCAACCTGATGGTGGAGCACTGCCACGAGGAGCGTTGGCCCGCCGCCATGGCCACCCTTTCGGGCCGTCGCGCCAACGAGACTCGGATGATGCAATTCGTCATCAGGCTGATTCGGCCCCTCCCCAACGGCAGGCCCTGTGTGTGCATCTTAGGCGTCGACAACTACCACATGCCCGACAATCTGCGACCAATCTTGGGCATGACAATGATATTCGTTAATGGCGTGGAGGAGAGAGTCTTCTATGAGATTTAAATGCGAGAGAGAGAGAGAGAGAGATGACACAGCCATAGACTCCATCGTACATATATTTCAATCAAAAATTGTATTTGGTTTCGATTTTTCTGTCTTTGTTTTGGAGATCATTTAAGCTTCATTGCAGATCCAAACTTCCTTGTAAAAATAAAGAGAAATTGTTGGTCATACAAACCATAAATATATAATAATATGTATTCTTCAGCTTCAGTATTGGAGAAATTGATGCCTGATTCGTATGTTAAGAATTTGATAGATCAATGGAGATAATGGCGAACATCCCATTTGCAAAGCTATAAGGTACATGGAGTAATCGAGTAGAAGCCCAGGTGTTCAGGTTATTAGAGTGGTCTAAGACCTAAAAGCATATTCAGCCGTTTCTTCAGAATTTCATAAACCCCTCAGCTGTTTGAGCATTGAATCAAAGAACGAACCTTCGTCAGTAACTGAGAAAAGAATGTGAAAGGACAGCAGTAACTCTACAGACTCTACTTTGACTCTACTCACAGAAATACAAAAGGAGAAGCAGTTTAGGGATAATTGACTCCGTCCTGCATACATTGAATTCCTGCTGGTTTGGAGCTATCCTGAGTGTCAGTTAAACCTTAATTGGTATCACTAACTGTCGCTTCCTGGGCTGCTCAGTCGTTCTTCCCGGCAATTACGCGGCAATTAGAAAAGCTCACTGAACACCCTGGCGTATGCGTAATGTTCAAGCGAAATTAAATAAACGCATAAGCCTGGATTGAGGTCGCATTGGTGGATTGGTGTGGGTGGTGTGGGTGTGTGTGTGACAGGCAGGATGGTGCACCGAATCAAGCAAAACTTGTAATGGAAATTCAGAAAGTTTGCTAGCCAGCCAGCCAGCCAGCAGTTCGCGGCAGTTGGCGACACCATTTGGGGAAAGTTTTCACAAATTGTAGAAAATTTAATTTGCCAACTCAGATAAATTTTAGTGGCAGTGCAATTTCAGCATACAATTGGAAAAGATATCGGATCAAATGGAAATTTATGGCGACTTAGTGGGGGTGGAAAGTCGTCCCCATCTGGCTGGCAATCGAATGACGCATGCAACAGCTCAACAGCTCAACTGAATATACACCAAATTAGTGTCAAATCGAGTTGGACTCTTTGTGAACTAATTAAGTGGCCGGGTAAGCCACAAGAGCATGTACTGCCAAGTTGATTAGGCAAAGTCGTTGCAACAAAGGACACCCCGAGTGTTCGACTAACTAACTAACTAACCAACTAATTCTGCAGCTAATACAATGATAGATGCCATGCACTGCCATGCTGCACCTGGGAGCCAGACGACGGCTGGCCGCAAGGCTTGCTACAAAAACAGAAGTCGCATGCAACAAAAGCCAAAACTTAATTAATATTTACATGAGCTCTAGGTCCAGGTCCCAGGCTGTTGGGAGAGTCTGGAGGGGAGGGGGTTGGGTTGCTGTTGTTGGTCTTATCTTCTTGGGCTGTCATGTTTGCATATGTGCAGGCGCCGCTCTTTCTGATGGGCAGGAGCAGGGACACGAGTGGGATAGGGTGGGGTAGGGTGGTGACTTGCATCGCTTGCATGGCTGCTAGAAATCAATTCGCATTGTTAACCCCTGATTGGATATTATTGATTCAATTTGCTGCCAACCGACCAAAACATGTTTTATGCATGCCCATGCCTCGTCGGTGCTTTCTTCGACGATGCCATGCCCTGCCTTCCCAGCTCTCCCTGCCGCCCCTGCCCGTTGGTGCATGTGTGCTGATAATGTCTTTTGGTATCGATAATGGAGAACATGCACGCTCCTCGCACACCAACACCCTCACACCCCCACACCGACGGCACACACACATGGATACGCACTTGCATGACTCTCAGCATAGTTTAATTTATGCATTTGTTGCACTTGAATGTACGGCCACAGACGGCACAGTGGGCTGAAATCGGTTATCTCACCTTTAGAATGGAAGACAAACATATTGTAATCCCACATACCAACTCAAAGGCAACAAAAGGCCCACTGTATGGCCCACTTTATGGCCCACTGTACTGCCCCTTGCGATAAATAAGTGAAGGAGCAGTCGCAAACAATGGCCGTGATCATGGAAAGACTTGAAGCACATGGCCTGGTGCAGGCCCCTCCCCCAAGGTTGGCGTGCCTACAAAGTTTAGATATTATTCGTAGTGGTTTGGTTGCAACTCTTGAGTTTGCTGATGCTGCTGCTACTGTTGTTGCTATTATCATTGACAATGGCAATGATAACACAGTAGTCAACACGGCACACAGAAGACTCGTACGTATACCACTCAATATTGTATGCCATGTTGCATCCGGGAATGCCTTGGTGTAGACTGTAGACTGGTTTCTGCTGTCTGAAGTGTATTTCCTGTGTTGCCTTTATGTGGAAATTGAATCAGCAGTATTTGCAGATTATCATCTGGAACCCCATTCTGAGCCGATAACCTAATACTAATCATCCACCAGAACGGAGGTGCATGCAACAGCAGCACGGCTAAAAAAAGTGGAAAAGAACAGCCGCCAAAAGGAACAAAAAACACACACAAAGAGCCATAGAGAGCGGCAGTAAATTGGTAGCGATATAGTCCACTGAAGCTGAGCCGGAGATGGAGAACTCCCCGAGGTGGGAGGAAGTCGGCGCGTTGAGTTGTGAAAACCGAACGGAAATGGCGGCCATAACTCGTCCAAGCACTAGTGTCTGGCCGTGGAAAAGCTATTGGGTCTGTTGTAGTTGTTGCCAATTGAATCCAGGTTGTATGAGGAAAACATTGGGGAGCTTTGATTAGCGGATAATGCCTGGAAGAGGCAGGTATAATAAGATTAACATTTATGAATCTGAAGAGAACTCTAACGATGAAACTCCTACTTGCCTCATTCCTCAGAGACCCATGTGGAACGTTTATCCACTCGTTGGAGCACCAATTGACATATATATCACTTGAATTGTCTGGTGAAGCGACTAAACGATTTAACCAATTTATGTACCTGCCCCAGCAGCCACAGCGATGCCACAGCAATAAAAATTTAATGGCATTTATTAAGTACACATTAATTTGATTAACGTTCACACACACAGAATGTTTGCTTGTATTTATTTTTATTCGAGTTTTCGAAGAGTTTGGAATTGATTTTCTGCAAATCGAAGCAATTATCTAAGGGACATCAATTTCAGAACATCAAATATTTATTTTGAATGCTCTTATGGTGCTACTGGTAACTAATGCCACTTAAAGGGGAAATCGAAATCTGCTTAATTGGGTCATAAGAACTGAACAAAAGGGTAAGGACTAGCACAGATCCTGTACACAGAACGCAATGGAAGGCGGCACAGGACTATTGTTCTGATTGGACTTCAACGGGATTTCAGGCAATAGATCGACTTTGAATGCAGTACGAAATTAATGTTGGTTGTTGGATCCAGTCCATGTCCATGTGCAGACAACAGGAGGAGCATAAAGAGCATTCGGCCATAATAGCCGCCCACAGAAAGCATTCGGGATAAATACGGTAATGGGTCTCAGGGAGAGATTCCAAGCAGAGGCTTTCAGGGGCTTTCCACTTTGCCCAGGAATATGAGAACATTGTTCGTGGCCACAGAATGATGGTTTTGGCCAGCAACAACATCTCTGTGTTCGTTTTTGTCTTTTGTGCATATATTTGCAGAACACTTCAATTTTTGGCAGCAATTTACGCTCGCTCCGCTCTCAGTGCAATCAGCTTGTTGTTTTTCCTTCGGCTCCGGCTCCTGCTTGTTGCTAATGCGATTCTCTATAAGTAGGGGCATGCCACGCCCAGGCAGTTGCCGGGAGGTGGAATCAATTGCTACTGAGCACCGAGCCAATGGCACGGGTTTTTTGTATCCCTTTTTTTCGTCTGCCCTGCTTTTTATGCTCTTGCAATTTACACCAATTGCATCGGGAGGAAAGAATGGAAAACTTTCATTTAATGCCCGCACTTCTGGGTGTCGTTTTCCAGCATGACATCCAAGTGCTCTTGGATTTCGACTAAATGCTGATCCCCAAAGAGGTGTCGATGGCTGTCGAAGGATTTCACAGGCGAAGCGATTTGCTTACACTCATGAGCTCTGGCTCTGTCGCTGGCTTAAATTCGAGATGTCCTTTTGAAAGCTGTCCAAAGTGAGCTGAAAGAAGTGAAAGATGCTGAGCAGTGGATGAACAGATTAGAAGATATTTGCTTACAATAGTATGCGACCCTTTAAAAACTAAATGAAGTACGCCTTGGCTGCATCTAAAGAAGAAACCTTTAATGTGTTATAGAGGATATTAAAGCCCTCTAAATGATACCAAAATGATTATACAAGTCCACTTTAATCTTTAAATTATTCCATGAATTTTCATTCTTTGTTTTTTCTGCTCCTAGGCTGCCTGCTGTCCATAGAGTTTGTTTGCCTTTAAAGAATCCTTGGGGATAAACTTATAAATGACCCACTTTGCGATAAAGTTTTTAAATACGTTTTAATGCGCTTTGACAAGGATATGAAGAGGACACACTCACACATGCTTTCACACACAAGTACGAGAAGGAGTATATATGTACATCCACATGTATGTATGTATGTATGGGTAGCCGGAAACAGTTGGCGATGCCGTTGAGTGATGCGCCGTTTGTCAACTTTGCAGGTCAGCCATCATCATGGGGCCACCCTTTTTTTCCATCCACCCTTGCCACTCCGCCCACTTCTCTCCTGGTGCTGTTCTGGTGAATAATGATGCCGGGTCGAGCCGAATTTTTGCCAGTTTCAGATTAAACTGTTGGTCAAGCTTCACCAGCAGCAGCAAGAGTTTGCTTTAACTCAATTCCCGCCCAACCACTTGAAGATTTGCGGAGTTCGGTAACAATACCCAGACTCGTATTAGTTTATTTCCATTCTGTTGGCCTCATTCTTTTTCCCTTTTTTGCTATTTTTGTTGATTTTATTCATGGCACAAACTGCTTGCCAGGGACTTTTGTGCTGCTGCTGTGTGGTTCGGTTTCTCTGGTCAGACAGTCAGACAGTCGGACGGGACTTGGGCTTGGTTTTAAGTTTCCGAGTTATATTTATCTAAATGATGCCAGCAGGCAGCAGGCAACTCTGCGTATGTGGAATATTTTTATTGTGGTAAGCAGTCGGTTGTTGCCAGTTTTCAGTTGTTGGTTAGCTGCTTTTGACATTCGCTTAGAGAGTGGCAAGTGGGGAACGGTACACAGTATTTTTCTGTGTCTGTGTGTGTGTGTGTGTGTGTGTGTGTGTGTGTGTGTGTGTGTGTGTTTAGCAGATAAGCCAATTTATGCAGTTGTTCTTTTTGAATATGCGTGCTAATTTGCTTGTGGACTCATCCCCTCCCCCCACAGACAGGACAATGGTGCAGGAGTGCAGGAGTGGAGGAGTGGACTCGGGCTTATGGTCATGGATATCGGAGTGTGGCAGTTGTTGTTTCTGTTTCTGTGGGGGGCAAATGTTGGTCGATTTAATAGCCACCTAAGCCACGTTTTGGACCCTCATTAAATATACATTTTATTTTAGTTTGTAATTAAATCTAAATCTGGCAGTATAAAATATAATGTATAATAATAGAATATACATTTTTTTAGTTTCTCTTAAAGTTTTTCCCATATTTCACCTTCAAATTCTTTGTAAATCAAAGCCCTACAACATCCAACTATCATTTCAAGGTAAATTCTTTTGAATTTCCTCGCAGGACATCAAAGCACAAACTCCCGAAGAGAGCACAGCACAGCAGAATGAACCCTCAGTTCAGTTGCCTTCCAGTGGGCCACGAGTTCATTCTCTCTGGCAGCGAATTCTGAGTTCGAATTTCGAAAAACCGAATGACGAACGAGTGCCAAAACGAAGCGCGCGGCGTTCGGGTGGCCATGTGAAAGACTCATCCACCAATGAAGTCGGCCGCTAGTTCACTCGTGCATCGGGTTTCCAAGTGAACGGACGCACCACGAGAGCCGCCGTCAGCCAACGCGTACCAAAACTATCCGCCGTAACTGCCGTATCTGCCGTGCGATTTGCGATCCGCGCAAAAGTCTCCCACGCTTTTCTTGCCCCACACGAAATGTGGTTCGGTGCGCCACTGCCGTTGCCGCTGTCGTTGTCGCTGTCGTTCTTGCCGTCGCTGTCATTTGCCGGCTTCTTCTGGCTGCCTTCGCCAAAGTTCTGAGCGAGTGAAAGTTTCTGTGCAACGCATCTGTCGTGTGGCAGCTTCGGTTCCCCGTTACTTTTGCATTTGCGTGCTTAATTTGATGTAATTACCAAATGGCTTGTTATGTTGCAACACAATTACACCGGCTGCACCCCGCACCCTGGCTACAAACATTTAGACCACCACCCCATATGCGACATTTGTTGGTGCTTTGTTCTGGGGTTGAGGCGAGTGAAGATTTCCAAAGTGTGATTTAAGAAATAGTTTTGGTAACAGAAAACCCGCAAAAGAAGATCAAAGATCGGTAGTTATAGTAATCTATATAAATTCTTAGGCGCTTTATCCTCTGGTGAATAAACTTGTCTTAAAGTCTAAAAAATTCCAGGAATTATGTATAGCGAAAACTCATACGCAAATACGATCACCTAAATTAACCAGTTAAATATTTTGTGATATTCAAAGTTTCAATGAAGACATGTCATCCTTATTTCTTTCACTTCTCTTCTGAAAGTGATAGAATGTAGAAATATGCTATAATAGATCTTTGCTTTATAAAAAACTATCACAAATATAATGTTCAATAGAATCAATGAAAAGTCTCGCAAAAGAACAACCCGAAAAATCAAGAAGACACTTTTAGGTTCTGTAATATGAAGACATTTTAACCATGACATAAGATTTTATAATGATTCATGATATGACTATAGTCCCTGGCATATTTACGGATATTTATGGAGCATTTATTGTTTGAACGACACCTCATCTGACACCTCATTGAAAAGAAAACTTCAATCAATTGCATAAAAAATGTATCCTAATTGCAAGGACTTCAACTCCAGGCAGGTTTTTGAAATTCCAAATTTAAAAAATAGTGCAATCATCAGACAATAAAAACTATTTGCTTTGACACTCGAAATTCCTAGCATTCCTTTGCCAGTCATTTGCCAGAGCAAAGCAATTCAACCATAATTTATAGGTTTTTACACTCGAAATAAATTGTATACAGCTGTAATACCCTAATTTGTCTGCAATTGTGAAAAAAACCGCAAAAATCTCAACACCAAATCCTTTCAATGGAATGAAACAAACTAAATGGCCATAAAAACCGCTTTCGAGCAGCAGCAGAAGCAGGATAAAAGGGGTGGGACAAGGGCGGGGGTGGAGGGAATGCTGAGGGCTCTGGCCGCGGTGTAACCAGCAAAATAATTTGTTGCAATAAATATTTGAAAATCCAGTTAAGCGAAACATTTTCGTCACGAAGAGGCCAACTGGCCAAAGAGTCTAAGAACTGCACAAAAAATGCACTCCCCACTAGGTAGGGGAGGGTTGGGGTTGGGGGCAGGGTTGTTGGCAGATTCTACGGGCATGGCAGAGACGCCCAGGTCCTGGCCGGAGGCACTCGGTTGGTTGAGTCGCCTCCTATAGTAATCTGGCCACTGTACAGGGTATCGTGGGTTGCTTCGATTCCTTGTGCTAGTTTGCGCAGGAACTCAGAGCACTTGGTTTTATTATTGTGGGATAATTATCTGATATTTTGAAAAATATTTAAAATTATTAAAATAATAATGAAATACATTTTATATTTAATATGATTTATAGCGATTTAACTGTGAAATATATTTGAGGCATAAACAATAATTTTTAAGAAGCCTAAATAAATATTCCGCTTATATTGTTAAGCCGATATCGCTTTATTGAAATTATTATAAATTCTTTTAAAATTTGATATCATTTCCTCACATTCAAAAATGTACTATTTAATAATATTATCAATTACACAAATAATACAAAGCAATTAATTATGTAAATTTAAGTTAAATGAGATTTCTTTTAATTTTAATTATTTACATACAAAAATGTATTATTTAATAATATTAACAATTACACAAATAGTAAAAAGCAATTAATTATGTATATTTAATTTAAATAGAGGTTTCTTTTATTTTTTAAACTTTTAAGCTTCAACGAATTCTGTTTATTTGGTATTAAGTAGTATTACATTTTTGTTTTCAGTTTTATAGTTAAAAAAAAGTATAATTTCCCTTTTTTCTAAAGTATTTCTTTGTCAAAACTCTGCCTTCAACTTCAATGGTTGAGATTCCTGTTAAATTTTGGGCAGTACGGGGTACAACCAAGTCTTCTTTGGCATATTTCAGACTCCCTTCCCCCTTCTCCATTCTCCGTTCCTTAGTTTGCTTTTTTTGTGTGGCATTTTCATGCAGTCGCCTCTTTTTGCATGCCCCGAATGCCATCGGCAATGTTATGCCTCAGTGTTGGTGTTGTTCCTCGAGCTGCTGCTGCTGGTTGTTGCACGCCGTGTTGCATATTCCTTGTGGGCTGTCCTGTGTGCCACCGCTTGCTTCGCCTTTTGTGTCTCTATAACGGACGCTTTAATATTAAAAGCGTTTAAAATTTTTGTACGTTTCGTCGCCATTGTTCCATGTCCTGGCACAGAGCCTCCCCCCACTCTTGGATACCACCCCAATCCCTTTGGCAAGGGGTGGCACTGGAAGAGGAGTGTCTTGGTTGCTGTTGCAACGCTATGGGGTGCAACACTAACAAGCTTTGTTATGTTTCGCTGCCGTTCTACCGTCCTGCCGTTGTCCTGTCCCTGTTGCTGTTGCCTTTGCTTTTGAGTTTGCTCAACGTTTTGCCAACTGCGCGAGAAAGTCGCCCGCAGCGTCGGAAGCGGAAACGGAAGTGTTGCCATTGCCATTTTGCTGGCATCGCCATTGCATTTTTGGTGCACTCCGGCTAGGGCTGCGGCTCGTCTGTTTTGTTTGTCTTTTACTCGCAGTTATTGTTGTTGTTGTTGTTCTTGTTGCTGCCGATAATATTCCTTTCTGGCTTTCCGCCTGGCAAATGCTGTCATGTTCTGTGCAGTGTCCGCTTTTGGGCCTGGTTTGGGTTTGCCTTTTGCAGAAAACTTTCTGACAGGTGGTTTGTGTGTTACGTGTTTGCTGTTTACTTTGTGTAATCATTTCATTTGTCAGACTTGATTTGCCGGCAAGCACAGCGCTGACAGCCTGACAAACGAAAATAAAGCCATGTCCCGAAGGCCAACAACCAGTCCGTTTGAGTCAAGACTGAGATTCACCAAAAAATTCCACAATATTTCTATTTAATTCGTATGTAATTCGATTAAGCAATTTATCATGCCACAAAAGGCAGCTCCTCACACACTGATACTGATTTAAATTTCAAATAATTTCAGACAGAAATACAATAACATTTTAACTATTCTTGTCCTTTGTCATTTGAACTTTTGCTCTTAACTGAAATTCCAGAGAAAATCCCTTTTCCCCCACGTACCATTCGTCCATCCAAAAGTCAGTTGAAAACTTTGATAATCTCCCTCCTGCCCCCCTTAAGGACTTTTGTTAAATTACTGTTAAGACAAAATCCAATTTCCGTCGACAAATCAAATTACTGTCTGATGGCTGTCTGAAGATATTCCACTCCACAAATTTCAGTCTCAAACGCTTCAAATTAACGCCCTCAAAAATTAACTTCAAATGGGGGAGGGACAGGGGCAGGGCGCGAAAAATTCAAAGCATCGTGCAAACAAATGTCGGAACAAAGTCAGAAGTCGAAAAGCTAAAGTCAATGCCAAACTATGAACGAGAGGCGAAGCTCCTCTAAACAGGAAGAACAACAAGCAAAAACAGCAACAACTTTGACTTTTGCCACGCATCCGGATCCGGATTGGGGCAACCTGCTCTGGGGGACTGAGGGGGAAGCCGATTGCCATGTTAAGTGCTGGCAAACCCGCACGTCATCATCGTAGCCACCGACGACCCCTAGCACCAGCATCAGCTCTACACTCAGCATCACCATCGTCATCATCATCATCCTCCTCCTAGTCATGACGCTCCATTTCAATCCTGTCGACGATGTCGGTGTTGATTGCAACCTGCTTGTTTTTTGTTCCTGTTGTTGTTGTTGATTACGCGCCGTTTAAGTGATTAAAGGTGAAAATGTTACCAGCCAGTGTGCGCCGTGCCCCCTAATCCACTCACCTACACCCTACACTCCACACCCCACACCACACCACACCTGTGCACTGGTGGTGCTCAAACATTTTGGCAACTCAACGAGTGAGTGTTGAAAATGTTCCCCCATTGCCCCATTGCAGAAGGAAAAGCTAAAGGTAAAGGATTTTGAGAGCCATGCCAGAGCCACATTGGCCACCACGCCCCCGCAAACGCCTCCGCCAATGCCTACGCCCGCAGGCCAGTGTCCGGGTCCGTGTCCGGGTCCGTGCTCGTGTTCGGCAGCTGGCGACAATGCTGATTATAAATGCCGCGGTTACCATGCTGATGACAGCCACGCCCACTCTCGCCGAGATCCCCTCAAAGGGTAAGTGCTTTGATAATTTAATGAGCCGCTTTTAATGGGCTTTTTATTTGATTGATTGAAGTGATTGATCTGCCAGAAAACGAGGGCGGAATGGGTGGGAGACAGGCAAAAGATTATGTCTAACGAAATCTTTTCTATTGTTAGGGAAACGATTACGAAACCAATAAAGGTCCCAAAAAGTAACATTTATTTTGTCCACATTATAAGGCAAATTTTAATATTTATTTTGAAACAAGTTAAAGAATATCCTAAGGTTTTTATAAATAATTTGCATCTAAATATTTTACATACTTCAATTCCTTGTTGAAGAAAATTGTTTCAGACAGCAGGCTTGATCGAACAGGCTCTTTGCTATCAAACTTGTTGTGCCATAGGGTCTTCAAGTTCAGTTCGGTTCGATCTCGCAAGCACATCGAGCAAAACACGTAAATTGAAGGTTGACTCGAGCATGTTCGTGCAAGTGAATCGAGCATTGAACCTGTAGTTACCTTTTAGTTACCTTTACCTATTGAATTTCTTAAACAAAATCTTCACACAATTTAGGAATTCCATTGAATTCATACATTTAAATGCCTCAATTATTGATTTCATCTATCGTTTACTCTCACATATTTATAAATCATCTACATATAGATATCTTTCTTCATTTCTCTCTTTCCACATGGCGTGCACTTAACACTTTGAAATCCATTCCATTATTCTCGTATTCCAATAAATTTGAAGATATTTTTGCTCCGTTCGGAAAAATGTGTGTTTACTTTTGCCATTAAAAGCAATTTCGAGCGAGAAAATTATTGCCTTTGCTGTTTTCTAAGCCTATTTCTGAACGCTCTTGGCCCACTCGTTTTCGCCATTGAGAGGCAAAATTGTGCATGTTAGAAAAATTTATGAAAAACAATTTTCCATTTTGCCGTGGATACAAGACAAAAGGTGGTACAGGAGGAGGGCGTATGCTATTTGCATATTTGTTAAATTTATCTTTGGCTAAGCAAACACAGAGACTGAGCAGAGGAGAGCAGAGCAGAGCACGTCAGACTGTAGTATCCTTGAGGATATTTTGTGACATAATCAAATATGCTTTAAGCGAAAGCCAACAACTCAACCCTTTTGAAGTCGCTGGCAACAAAAATGAATGAACTGCAGATAAAAGATGTTGGCCCCTTCCATCTCATGGTTGTTCAGTTATGTCCTATACTGTATGTACATATACTCGTATATGTATGTATCTTCCTGGCTCCAAGTTTTGCTTGCCAGAAGGACAATTTTCTTATTTCTTTCGTCTATTTTATGGGCAAGGAAATGCAAATGCTTACAAGACGTTTAACATGTCACCTGCGGGCAAAAGATGCTCTCTTGCTCTCTGCAAAATGCTCTCCACACTTATCTGACAGTTGTGCATCTCTCTGTCCCGCCCCTATATGCCCTGCCCTCCTTCTCCCGGCCATATGTATAAAATATACATTTGTTTGCCTTACCATGTTTGTCACTTATCGTTTGGTCCAATGTTTTGCAGCTGAGTGCCATGCCATTCCCCCAGCGACTGCTCTGCTCTGTCTCCTCCTTGAATCTGAGACTGAGGCTGATGCTGAGGCTATGTGATGCTGTAGATAAATGTTTTTGTATGTCTGACAGGATATATTATGATTTTATGCATGGTATGCCAAGAAATTACTACTTGCCCAATGCTGAAAACGGTATATAGTTTCCGTTTCTATGTAATATTTTATGGTCGTATTTGTAGGTCCGTCTTCCCTACGTGAAAAAATACAAAACATATTTAAGTTCTTGATACATACATATTATTTAATTATAAAAGGGAACAGGTTTGAATCTGGACCCGTCCCGAAGAGCAAGCCTGTCTCCATTTCAGGTAGTTGCACTTTTTCCAAAGCTCCACACAGGCCACAATGATGAAATTTCGCACCAATCATAACTTTCAAATGAGCGGAGTATTCCATCTTTAGCTCGTATTCAAATGAGAGACGAAGAAACGAAGTGTAAATGTCACCCTTGTCGCTGGTGATTAAGATTCACGCAATTGCGACATGCTCACACACACATTTTCGTTATTTTGTTGGATTCTAATGATTTTTTTAGACATTTTCTGTCTGTTCTGCCATTTCAGAATAAACAGAAGTTTTGCATTAAAGGTCTTTCATTCTTTTCCAGTCTGTACTGCTTGCTTCTTCCCTCTTCCTCTCCCCTTCAGTGGGTGGCAGTCCCAAAGCAGTAAAGCATATTTTATGGCATACTATTTTCCTCTTATTTCCGTTTATCGCTTTTTCCACTATTTTCACTATTTTATGGCAATGCTTCCGTCAGAGATTTCTTCTTTTTTTTGTAGAGGTTCTTTCGCATTTTAAAGTGTTATAATTTGCCTTAAAGTGTCCTTGACTGGTCTAGAAAAAGAGCTGCTGCACACGAGGGTCCCCTTCTCTCCCCGTTCCCCGGTCATTCCTTCCTGCCCGGAACTTCTTGGGCCGAATGGAATTCTTATTATTATGAGCTCGCGTGTGCGGCACATGAATTTTTCCATATTACCTCCTTAGACTGCTGCTATCCGAAACTTATTAAAATTGTTCAACGTCGTTGCTGGTGCAACACTGGCATTCCAAGCGACTTCCTAGTGGAAGGAGTCCTCGTCTCGTCTCGGAAAGGGGTCGGTTCGGTTCGTTTCGGTTCGGTTCGGGTCAGGCCGGGCATTGCGATTTATATTTCAAGTTTGAAATTCCCGAAATAGTTTCGCGTGCTGCAAATTGTTAACAAAACTAATCAGCATAAAAATGCAGCCCAAGCGCCGCAGTGAAAAAGTGAAAGTGTTCTGCGTTAGACCCGTTTTATGGGTTTATTTATCGCGGCAAGGGGTCGGGGAAAATTCCGCGCGTGACTCGAGGAAAGTGATTTTCAGCCAGCAGGCAAATGGAGTGCACGGCATTGGATGCTGGCTGAGTATACCTGTCCTTTGGGCTTTGCTTTATATGTCTTAATGGCAGATTATTGTGTGTGCGGAGCATAAAATTATTGGTTTTTTTTCGATTGTCACCTCGACCCAGAAATGTTGTCCAAATTGTATTGTAGCTTCTTTACTCGTACACCCTATGTGACCGGCTCCTGCCACTGCATCACTGCACGGGCCCAAGGCCATGATAGCCATGGCCAGGCCGATCTGGGCCTGCCCTGCCGGAGCGAGCAGCTCGAGGGCCTCACCGACAAAACCTTCGATGTGCTGGTGATAGGGGGTGGAGCCATGGGATGTGGCTGCGCCCTGGATGCTGCCTCGCGTGGCCTGAAGACCGCCCTGGTGGAGGTCTCCGACTTTGGCAGCGGGACCAGCTCAAAGTCCAGCAAGCTCCTCCATGGCGGCCTCCACTTCATGCAGTCGGCACTCAGGAATTTCGATAGGAAGCAACTGCCCCTCATGTTCGAGGCCTTGCATGAGAGGGACGTGATCCGGAAGACAGCGCCCCATCTGGTGAAGACAGTCGAGATGGTGACCCCGATAGCGGAATATCGGGACCTGCCCGGCCTGTGGCTGCTGTTAAAACTGTACGACCTTATGGCAGGCAGCTCAAAACTCAAGGCCTCGCACTTCCTTAGCCCCAAGAAGACCCATTTTGCCTGTCCCATGCTCAGGATGGACAACCTGAAGGGCTCGCTTGTCAGCTACGAGCTGCAGATGGACGATGCCAGACTCTGCCTCGCCTTGGCCCTGTCGGCCGCTCGCCAGGGCGCCAATGTGGCCAACTATGTCAAGCTGCAGCAGTTGGTGCCGCCGGACGAGGATGGCACACGGCTGGCCATCGTCAGGGACGAGATGACCCACCACCAGCTGTCCCTGAAGACCAGATGTGTGATCAATGCGTCGGGGTCCTTCGTGGACTCTGTACGACGGATGGACTCGAATAAGGCGCTGGCCATAGCTAGCCCCACAGCCGGGACCCACATAGTCCTGCCAGGCTACTTCGCCAAGAGCTGTGCTGTGCATGGACTACTGCCGGAGGAGGTGTTCGCCATACCCTGGCAGGGGCACACATTGGTGGGATGCCGAGATGGTGGCTTGGGACTGGTGCCCCTGGAGACGGAGGTGGATGCGCTGCTGGACAAGTTCAGGCAGAAGATCAGACAGGATGTGGTGCTGAGCAAGGAACATGTCCTGAGTGCATGGAAGGGCCTGTGGACAAGTGTGTCCGGCCCCGGCTTCAATAGCCCCGAGTCCAGACGTCCTGTGCTGTTGGCCAGCGACCGGAGACTGTTCACCATTGCCAGCGGGGAGTTGACCTATTATCGCGCCATTGCCGAAGGCATAATCGATGGGGCCATCGAGACCGTGGGGCTCCAGCCGAAGTTCGAGTGTTGGACCCACCTACTGCCCCTCGAGGGGGCTCACCACTGGACCGAGGAGCTGCCCCTCGAGCTGATGCGAAACTTCGACCTGCCCGCCGATGTGGCCTACCATCTGTCCGAATCATACGGCTCCAACGCCTTCACCCTGCTCAGTGCCTTCGATGGCTGCCACGGGCGGCTCCACGACCATTTCCCTTACATCGAGGCCGAAGTGCACTATGCGGTGCTCTTCGAGTACGCTCTGACCGCCGTCGATGTGCTGGCGCGCAGGACGCGAGTGGCCTTCGTGGATGTGGCCGCCGCCAGGCAGATACTGCCGCGAGTGGTGGAGATCATGGCCAGGCACCTGAACTGGAGCGAAGCTGTCCAAAGGGAACGAATGTATCGCGCCACTATCTTCCTGAAGGAAGAGATGGGTATGGGTACAGTCACGCTCAGCCATGCGATTCAGCAGGCCAGTTTGGGCAAAAGAGTCGCTGCCGAGTAGTTCCTGAGTCTTGGCAGCAGTTCAAACGTTCAATAAATACTTGGAAAGTCATTAGAAATATTCTGAACAAGTGGTCTAAGATTCATATTCTTCCTTTAACTTCAATGTAATTTAAACACACTTTAAAAATTCGATGCCATAAAAAGCTCATTTGCGCAGCCTAACGAGCGGCCGTTACTCTACATCCCCTCAACTCACACCAACCTTTCGAGGCTGCCTCCCCCAATCAGCCAAAAAATAAAGTAATGTATGAACGATGAGCATATTCAAAACAGCAGCAGCCATAACAATAATTCAAAATACATACCGCTCACCATTAGCAAAGTATGGCTAATTTATTAAAAACAAACGACAACAGCCGCAGCGACTGGGCCTGGGGTGGGGGCAATAAATTGCCAGAGTAACGGCAAGAAAAATACAAAAAATCGAACACCGACTCGAAGAGGGGAATCGGAATCCCAATTGGTTTTCTTTTCATATTTTCTTTGTATCCGATCCTCTATCACAGTCCAATTTAAGTCCCATAGATTTTGTATTTCACAATTTGTTTGAACAATTTATTGAATAGGTTTTGATATTAGTGTCAGTGTCAAAATTGCAGCTGTTACAATATGGATTTATGATTGTGTTGAGTGTTTTGTCAGGGTCAGGAGGCTTCAGGACATCAGACCTTCGAGTTAGTATTGATAGTCACGCTGCTTGGAGCTATGATACTGGTCTTGACGCTGCACGCGATGCTGGGCGTTGCGCTGCGGCGAGCGCGAGCGGTAGCGGTGACGAGTAGCGGAGCTTGAACGGTTGCGAGAACGGGACCGAGAATGGGTACGTGAGCGTCCGCCACGGTGGACGGGGGAGTAGCGGCGGCGCCAGGTGGCGCGTACCTTGTTTGGGCGAAAGGCCGACACCACGATCTTTCTGCTGTCGATCTGGCCACCGTCCATATTCTTGATGGCGCGTGCGCAGTCCTTTGGATTGGCGTACTCCACGAAGGCGAATCCGCGTCCCGTGCTGTCGCCGTAGAGTTCGACCGGGAAGTCGACTGCTGTCAGCGGGCCAAAGTTGCCAAAGATCTCGGTCACATGCTCCTTGGTCACCTGGCGGCTCAGCCCCTTGATGTGCAGCCTCACCTGCGAGATTGGCGGCGCCCCTGACTTGAAGTTGCCTCTTTTACGGCCCATGGATGTCGAGTTCGGAGATGTTTTACGGCCGTATCTGTTGCGGATGGGGCTGCGTGACTTGGTGTGCAAACGGGAACGTGAACGGGAGTGGGTACGGGTGCGGGAGCGCGAGCGAGAGCGGATGCTTCGCTGCATGAAGTCAGCTTTTGCTGGCAGCTGATTGGAGCCGTTATTCGCAGTAATACTGGAGGCCAGTGGATGCTTCGAAATGGCAGCGGCCTCGCCTGGCTTGGAATTGGTAGCCATTGATAGCGTTGTTGGATTCACATCGACTTTAGAATTGGCCATCTGACACTTTGTATTGGAACCTGTATCGATAGGGCTGGAATCCACTATCGATAGCTTCGGATTGGCGCCAGAATCGGTTGGCTTGATATCCGAACTGGAGTTGGTCAAAGAGCGTTTCATTTCTTCATCGACGATGGTCCTTGTCGATTCCTTGAGGACCTTCACAGGATCCTTTGGTTTCCCGCCCAGAGCAATGATGATAGGTTTTGTATTGGAACTAGAGCTCTTTGGCTTCGAGTTGGAACTGGAACCAGTTGAACCAATCGAGTCTGCCTTGTCATCAACATTGGAACTGGAACTAGCTCTTTCAGTCCTGGATGCATGAATTGCTTTGTTCGCCTTTGAACTGGAACTGGAGCTAGTTCCTGCGGAAACTGGCTTTGATTTGTCGATGGACTTCTTTTGCGGAGACGTTTGGGTGGCAACATCCTTGTAGCGATTGTTGCGCTTTTTACGAGACGGACGTGCCTCCACTTCTGAATCAGAATTGGCCAGGGGTTCAACATCTTCCTCCGGAGCCGGCACGGGGAGAGGCAGTGGGCGACGGCGCACGCTGCTCTTTCTGGACTTGGAATGTTCCGAGCGGCGTCGATGGTGGCTTGACGGCCTCTCGTGACGTGCACGTCGGTGCACACGGCGACGGCAACAGCGATGGCCAAACGAGTCGCTGCTGTCGGAGGACGACTCATTAGAGCTGGAGGTGCTCGAGAAGTCCGACTCGTTGTAGCCCATGCTTATCGAAGACAAAGAGGACTCGGAATCCGACCGTGTAGGCGACGATGCTGTTGACTTTTTTGCTTTGCTGCTTGCCTTGCGGCCTGACTTGTGCCTCTTGCCCTTGCCCGGCTTTTCTGGCTTTTCCGGCTTGCCCGGCTTCGACGGATCGTCGTTCTCCTTAGTTTCTTCGGTGGAACCCTCCTTACGGGGGACAGGAAGATCGCCACCGCTGTTGGTCTTGACTGGTAGTTGATTGAACATTGCCGCCATTTCAATAAATCAAAAAATTTTAATAAGGAAAATCAATTTTTTTTTGGGAAATTAATTTTTGATTAGAGCTCCGGAATTGTTCCTAACACTTCGACTTTCGCTACGGAATGAACAGAAAATCATTTCGCAATCATTAATTTGACACAAAAAATAAAAGCACGGGCTACTAAGGGTGCATGCTGGAAATCTTTCTAGAAATCTAAAGAGTGTTGGATAATTTATTGGAATTATTTATTACAAAGAAAATTGCATTGAAATTTAATCAGAATTTGCTTTTGGTTCCTCGAGCTCCCTGATCATTATTTTTACAGACTTAATTAAAGCCATTTCGTCCGATGGCCACCACGAGGTCCACATGATTCCACGCTGGGTGGTATCGTTACTGGCGTCATAGTCCATATATCGTCCATTTAGAGAACTGAAAAATATGTACAAAATTTAAGATAGGCCCAATTCTTGTAAATATATCAAAGATGTACCTTTGGGCGCAATCCCTGAACCACCAGCCACCAAAAGGGGGCAAGGGGGGACACGATTCAGTTTCGGACTGAATGTTTTCTTCATCAGGAATAGAAAAGTGCCTGTGGAGGTGGTAGGTCAACGAGTCGCCTGCAGTGCCAGAAAATTCGCCAAGCGACTTCAGCTCGAAGGCTTCCTTTTCGCTGCCCACCAGGAAGTTATCGTAATGGGCATGGGCGACGCTGCCATTGAAGTCCTGCAGTTCAACGTAGAGCTCATGGCGCCGGTGCTCGGTCAGCCAATGCAGCTTCTGAAGGCCAAGGAAGAACTCACCGCTGAGGTTACCAAAGCCGTCCCTGTACTCCACCCATGGTCGCTCAAAGCTCACCGCCCCGTCAATGCGTCTCTGGATGACTGTCCAGCCAGGACCAGCCACTCGCGATTCGCAGGGCACTGGGAAACTCGGAAGCTCGCCAGGAACGGATATTGTGTGAATATCGCTGGAACCAATGAAGTGGCGACAGCTGCTGGGAGTAAAAGTTTTATTCCTCTTCCTCAACTCCTCGAGCTCTAACTGGAATGGGTATTTCTCTGACTGATTCTCGATTTCTTCCTCCCCGGGCTGTTCCTTCAGTTTTTGCGTCTGATTCCTGATTGTTTCCTCCTGCTCCAGCAGTTGCTGGGATGGAGATTTCTCGCCCGGTTGGTGGACCTGGAACCTTAGCTTCTCTGTCTTCCCCAGGACCGATATTATCTTCGAAACGTGATCTCCTATATTCGAGTTAATTCGAAGTTGCATAACTAACGAATCCTTCATGCTTTGCAGCATCGCGCTCTGGATGTTGAACAGTTCGTCCCGCTCCTTGCTGCGATGCTCACATTCACTCAACTTGCTTTTGTACTGCTCCACCTCATCTTCCTCACGACTCATAGACGTGACACCGTGCAGCATAGACCGCATCATTAAAAAACAGTGAGGTCGACACTGGTACTCCAGCGACCTAGCTGTACCTAATCCTAAATTGGCATCGCTGTTTACTGAAGGTGCAGCCAATTCCCCGGTCGAGTATTGTAGGACACATAACAGAATAAAACGGAGTAACATTATGAAAGCTCAACCACTTCCTATCCAAGAGAAAAAGAGACTGATTTTAGCCCTGCGAATGATGTATAAGGAAAGCTTCTCGTTCCCTTCGATTATTGCACGCCTTATCAAAGGTTCGCGTTTATAAATAAACTGTAATTTCCAATCGAAAGGGGAAGTAGCTTTCTTGGATCAGCATGGTGATGCAGGGTTACTGACCCGCAGAAGTTATTAATCACCCAAGTCCCCTCTAGGGAATACATATTTACAATAGTTGGATAACATAAACTTTTATACATTTAACGCATGAGTTTCCTACAGTTTCCTAATAAAATATTATTATTTTTCTGCCCCTTTCGATAAATACGTTGACATCCTGTACTCGAAGAGTAGTGATTGTGGATCTGTGTAACGCCCAGAAGGAAGCGTTTCTGACCCCATAAGGTATATATATTCTTGATCAGCATATTGATGCTGACAAATTATGAGGCTATTGAGCCATATCTGTCTGTCCCGATGAGCGACTAGATCTTAGAGACCATACGAGATAAAGCAACCAAATGTTGTATACAGACTCCAGTGATATCACACCCGCAGCCACCTTCCGCTCACACAAAGAACGGAAATCTGTGGCATGCACAATTTTGAAGATACGAGAAAACAAAAAACGAAGAATCAAAGAGAAAGGCTATATTTAGCAGGTTGCCAAATCTACATCGATCGGATCATTATTATATGGCCACGCGCTTACAGCCGCGGCCCAAACTGCGACTCAGAACGTCCCCATCGTTCTCTCTCCTTTTTTTCTACATATTTAATTATAAATTATAAATTTAATTATAAGCCGCTTTTAGCATTTATTGAATTTGTTTATTTTAAATAATCTTTCAGGATTGCTTCAACTCGAAAAAGATCATTAAATAATATAAATTTCATAAGGTTTTTGGCCTTATAATTATTTGAGTGAATGTCAGGCAGATGTCCCAGTCTTTTTTGTGGCAAGAAACCCAATAAGTGCCGAAATCCAGTAAGCCACTGCATTTACCCTCTCTATAATATTTTGCATTGAGGGAACTGTAATATTAAGAAAAATAAATGAATATGATTAATTTGTAATAATTAATATCGTTAATTCTGCGTAAAAGATGTTTACCTATCGCCGCAACTCGCAAACCACCAACCACCTCCATGCCATCTCGCGCAATTACCATACTCATAAATGTCATTATCCCGATCAAATGTGGAAAACTTCATGTTCAGGTGCTTTCTAGTTAGTGCATCTCCGGCTGTTCCTGAATATTGTCCCACCGATTTCAGTTTGTAGCTTTCCTCTTCGCTTCCTATTTTGAAATCATCGTATTGAGCATAGCTGGTGGATCCATTAACCATTCCAAGTTGGATGTATAATTCATGAGGTTGCGCCAGAGTCATTTGATGTATTTTTTCCAACCCCAAGAAGAAGTTCTCCCTCAGGTCCCCAAACCCTTGTTTGTAGTCTGTCCAGTTCCGATTAAAGTCCACATTGCCGTTGACCCGTCTCTGGATTACAGTCCAACCAGATCCGGAAACACTGGAATTGCAGGGCACATCGAATGGGCTTACTCCGGGCAACCTAATGGTATGGATATCTGTTGAGTTGACGAAGGGTAAACAACTGCGGGCTTCGTATTTTCCCCTCAGCAGCTCTGTCTCCGAGGTTAGATTTTTGAATTGGGAGTCCTTTTCACGAAGTGTGGACTCGAATGATTTCACTAAACCATCTTTGATCGTGAGCTGGTCCTGGCAGTGTTTGATTTCCGTCTCCTGATATTTTATCTTGGCCTGGTTTACTTCGATTTCTTTCGTCTTGGCGATCGATTCATCACGGCTGTTATTGGCTTCTGTTTCCAATACGTTTATCATGGCCGTAAAAGCTTTGATTTCCTCTGTTTTGGTGTTCAGCTGTTGCTGGCACTCTCTGATTTGTGTTTCCAGATCCATTATCCTAGATCCTTTTACCTCGTTTTCTTCGATCGTTGCATTCAGCCTGCCTACATTTTGAATGATCTCTGCTTCCAAACTTTTGATCTCAGCTTCTGACTGTTCTCTTTGATAATTACTGTTTTCTGATTTTAATTTATTTTGCTCCGACAGGCTCTTTATTTGTTCTACTTTTTCTGTAATTTGTTCGGCTTTCATCTGGATATGTTCATCTTTTAACTTGATTTGATCATCTTTGCATTTTAATTGATTCTCCAATAAGTTAATTTTGTCTTTCACTTCTTTGTTGGCTTCGACTGTTTGCTTCATTTCGATCAAATGATCCAGGAAGGGCTTGAGAACCGAGAAGCAATACCCATTGCACTGCTCCGCGATTGTTACTTCCTGCGACAAATGTATTTCTTGATCTCCGGCGAGGGAAGAGTTCCCTTGCAGGAGAAGACAAAGGACGATCACCACAAAGTCTGAGCTCCTCATTTTGCACTTGACTCTCGCACAGTCGATGCAAACCCAAACTGAATGGAATGGATCCAGAAGCCATGTATAAATATAAATTATTTCTTTGTTCGTACGCAGATATATCGACTTCCTGGAACAGATAGCACACTCATGATAATAACGTCCCTGGCGCTGGGCCTTGATCTGAAGCTATCAGCGTAACTTCAGCTCTGTGAATAATACTCTCTGCATTCCTTGTGTAGCGATAATATATATTATTTTATTATAATTATATAATATAAAATTGGCATCAGTGACCCCATAAAGTAGCATTTACAATTATCGGTACTATGAGGAATTGAGCTGTTTTAAGATTGAAACGCAATGAGACATATTATTTGATAATGTAACGCCTAGATGGAAAAGTTTTCGACATTATAAAGTATACATATACATTCCTTGTCAGCAGCAATAGCCGAGTCCATATTGCCATGTCTCTCTGTTCGTCCCGATTAGGGCTTAAATCTAAGAGACTATACGAGCTAGAGCATCCAAACTTTCTATCCCGACTCCTGTGAAATATCTCTATCTCCCAAAAAGAACGGAATTCTGTGGAATACACAACTTTTAAGATACGAGAACTCTAAAAACGCAGAGTCATAGAGAATGGCTATATCTATCACAGTGTTGAATCTGGATCAGATGGCTCTATTAATATAGTCACAATGAAAGAAACCAAAGATATATAAGTAGATGTAGAAATGTAGAAGACATGTAAAAAACATATGTGAACAAAAATATAAGCAGAAAACTTCTAATATATAAAAATCTTCTAAAAGGGTTCGATTTACATTTAAAGTATAAAGTAGAGCCGCGGCCTTTGCCACAACGTTCCCCCTCGTTAAACACTGAATCTATGAGAAAAGAATAGAAGTCTTCTTTTAATTGAAATATAAACGAAAACTAGTAAAATGTGAAATGCATTTGTTTTATTCACAGCATCGATTAACTATAGGCACTTCAGACTGTGATAAACAGACCTAAATTTTGGCCCAAGTTTTCATCCATTCCACTACATATAGTATGTAGCATCTCGTTATGGGGAGTGGGACAATGGTTTTGCTCAGCACATGAATTTGTTCCGCCACACTGAAGAGGGTGGATCGCGTTTGCCGTTGGACGTGGTAGTGGGCTGCAGCCCCGTATTGGGTGGGGTTCGGGAGGTGGCTGCTGCCGTGGTAATGCCGCTCGTCGCAGGCAAATCCTGGTACCCGAACGTTGCTTCTGGAGCAGGAGCATTCTCTTTGGCGATGCTCTTCTTGGTCCGCGAGGTGTTCACAGTGGCAGTGAACTGCGTTTCCGATTTCTTTGGCTCTTGATCCACATGATCCACTTCTTTGGGAGGTGATGCCATGCCACCCCTGGCAAGAGTCTCAAAGAATTTTTTGGCCTGGATCTGTGGTTTTGATGGACCCTTCACTTTGTCGTTGGTTTGAGGCTTTTGCTTGGCCTTCACAACGGAGCCCAGTCCCATTTGACGCGCCAGAAAGTGCTGGGCCAGCACCAGTTGCCTCGTCTGTTCGATCTCGTTCCACTTGTGGTGCTCGGACATGATGGTCAGGATGCGTGGCAGCATCTCGACAGCGGCCAACGCGTCCACGAAGGCCACGCGCAGCCGTCTCGCGAGTATGTCCATCAGGGTGCAGGCGTACTCGTGTCTGGCCGCATAGTGGACCTCTGCCTCGATGTACGGAAAGTGGCAGTGCAAACGGCTCTTCGACTCCGGCGTGGCCTCCGACAGGAGAGTGTGACCATTGGAGCCATAGGAGTCGGCAATGTGCTGTGCCACGTCCATGGGCACGTCGTAGGCTTGAACGAAGTCCAGGGGGAGCATAAAGGACCAGTCCTCGGCTCCGTCCAGCAGCAGGTCCTTGGTGCAGCTGGGCGGCATGTCGCTGGTCAGGTCACACACATCGATGGCGGCGTTTACCGCCTCGACGGCCATCACGCGATAGGTGCTGAAACGGCCACCGCCCAAGGTGATTAGACGGCACTCGCTGACCTCCAGCAGATAGTTGCGGACCAGCGGACGTTCTGCATACGCGATTGCCTCCGTGGGGCAGACCACGGCCGGCCGCATGGCTGTCCAGGCGCTGAGCACATTTTCCGGACCCAGCTGAACGGATTTCTCCATGTGATCGCGGGCCGAGTCCAACAGCAGCTTCACTTCCTCCGCCTGGGGCGTCGGGATCTGTCTAATGTCATCGACAATGCCAATCGAAGAGCCAAGCAGCACGTGGTTCTCGAAGGGAACCAGCACCAGCGTTGAGCCATGCTGCGATGCGGCGGGGCACAGTAGGCCGCACTGAAGCGACCCGAAGTAGCTGGGCAGGGCCAGGGTGGTGACCAGGGTGGGCGTGGAAATGGGCTCTGTGGTGTCATCGCCCAGCTGTCGCACGGTGTCCGTGTGGGCGCCTGTGGCATTGATCACCGCCTTGGCCTCGATGTAGAACTTCTCGTCGGTGAGGGCATCCCGGACTCCGGCACACCGACAGCAGCCATCCCTGCGTATTAGCTCGATCAGCTGCACGTGGTTGGCCACATTCGCACCCAGCTTGACGGCTGTCATGACGAGGGCCATGCACATACGGGCATCGTCCACCTGGCCATCGTAGTAGACCAGTCCGCCCCGCAGACCCTTGGACTTCAGCAGGGGGAATTCGTCGAGCGTTTCCTCTTTGGATAAAAAGTGAGAGCTGCGCACGTTCGACGCTCCAGCCAACCAGTCGTACACCTTGAAATAGGGAAAGTATTAAGAAAGTATTATGTCCAGTCCAGTCCACTCTCACCTTGAAGCCTAACCAGTAAAGGGGCAAGCGCATGACACTGTAGATCGGCATGAGCATCGGCTGTATCCGGTTCAGATGGGGGGCAATCTTCAGCATGGTAGCCCGCTCGCTCATCACCTGCTGCATCATGTGCAGGTACTCGAAGTCCTTGTTTCGGATGGCATCATTGATAAAGGAGACGCTGCCGTCAATGATCTTGCTCGACTTGGAGCTGGCTCCGCTGGCGAAGTCATCGGCGTCGATGAGGGCCGTTTTGAGGCCACGACTGGCGGCATCCAACGCACAGCCGCAGCCGGCAGAGCCACCGCCAATCACCAGAACATCGTATTCCTCCTTTTTCATGGCGCACAGGTGCTCCTGTCGCGTAGGGGTCCTCTTCTGCCCGCATACCTGTCGCGGCATTGGCAGCATAAAACAGCCCCCCGACCTCCGCAGCAGAGGCGGCGACGAGGCCCAGCTGGAACACAATTTGGCATACTGCATGCTGCAGGAAAACACTTAAAATTTCGAATTTCTACGCACTTTGCGTCTGACGGACAGCACAACAAGGCATTAGAAAAAGTAACCAAAACTCGGAACAGATGTGAACACAATGGAACATATAGATATTCTCACTATCTCTAATGAAGTATTTGACGAACTCTACTTTGTTGATTACAAAATAAGACTCAAATTATTTACGGTCGCTAGTTTAGAGTTTGTAGCAGAGCTTGCAAATAACCGTTAACTGATTTCCATCGCAGTCTGCACACAGACAAAACATAAAACAATTGCACACACGATCTCTTTCTGAGCGAAACACTTCTTTCGTTTCGCTTGTGCTCTTCGGGCCGACTTCGGTTTGGCTGAATCGAAGAAACAAATCGGTCGCTCAATAACTACAGAGAGAGAGAAAGAGACACCTTTGAGTAAGCGCTCACTGCATACATATGTAACTGTTTTTGAAGGAGCGCGGCGCAACAAGGTATGTATACTTATAAAGGTAGCCGCACTGAGAGAGCCACTACTTCTTATGCGTCGCTCATGCTAGCAGACTGAAATTTAAGAAGGAAGCAAAGAGCGCGATAACTTAAGTGCGGCTACCTTTTTGTAGTATACCTTGCGGCGCAATAAGTACCTTCAAAAAGTGTTCTTTCTTGCTGTGTGCAGGAAAGAGAAAGGAAGAGGCCTCATCAATTCATGTGCATAATGCACTCAGACGCACGCATACATACAAAAGGACGGTTTCGCCGAAAGGACTGTTGTCCGATCAAAGCAGTCAGTGAGAGAACAAGAGAACAAAGAGAACACAAAAATCGAACAGTTGTTGAGCAAAGACACTTTTGAATGCATTCTTTCGCTCCACGTTCTCAAAGTGTTCGTAGATTATCGGTTTATTTCGGACACTTCAAAATGGTTGACGGTTATTTGCGAGTTCTGGTTTGTAGGCCAGTGTATTCCTCATGCCTTGAATATTTAGTTACCATTTAACTACATTTTAGAAGACTAATCTAATCTTAAGCAAGTGTCAACCGATCTGCACTCTTTAAAATTCAATAAAAAACTTGAATAATTTATTAGGGCTTGCCGGCGTCCTAATGAACACACTGAACGCAGCTCGTCCACACCCAAAGCCAATTAAAATTAATGAAAATTATAGATATGCGGGCTGTGGCCCCACCCAGCCCTGGCCCTGCCCTGGCCCACCCTCCGCGGAAAGGTGTCGACCTGTCACAGTTTCTGACAATTTAAACTCGTGACTGGCAGGCAGGCAGGCAGGCAGACACAGGACAGGCAGACCGGGAGACAGACATACTGACCCCCGGGGCAGTCGTGGGGAGGAATGTGAAACTAAATTACTATGCTTAGCACATTAGGGTTGGGAAATTTAATTACATGCAATGGCGATGGCGATGGTGAGGTGAAATGGGCCAAAAACTCCTAACCATTCAATGGACAATTTTCTGTGGGGGGGGAGGGGTGGTCAGAGGCGTTGTCCAATGCTTACACGGGGCAAGCACAAAAAATTATTCCCGCCCCCCCTTAAGCTTAAGTGTATCTGTTGGAATATTAATGCTTGTCCGCAGATCCCCCATGGGGACATCACGCCGATGACATAGAGCAGGACTAAGGGCTGTAGCTGGAACAATTGGTGTCAACAGGACTGCAGGACTATGCTGCAGGACTATGACAGGCCTTTGACTTTCACACGCTAATGAGTTTGTTTAAGTAATTTCAATTCATTTGTTAATTTTCAACTATTGTCTCTCTATTGACATTATTAATGTGCCCTGGGCCTGGGCCTGCCCATCAGTCTGTCATTCTGTCAGGCCAGAGTGTTGGGGCTGCCTTGTATTTGATTGTTTGCCCACCTGGAGGTCGTTCCGCCAGGTCCCCTGTGCGTGCCCCTGAATATCGCTGTCCTTTTGTCATTGCCTTGACACCGGGCCTGGGCCTAGTCATTAATATCGCTTCGCCACATAGATAAATATTTAATTATTGAAATGCCATCGGCGCATTTGGCTTGAAGCTAATGTGAGTCAATGAATGGGTTAATCATTCGATTAAAAGTCATCGATCATCGACTAGTGACTAGACTAGAGACCACACCGAAGGCAACCAAAGTTTGTATGCAGACTTCTGTGGTAAGTAGAGATTTCTGTGTTAACCACATTTTGATGATACGAGAGGGTAGGAAGAGAGAGGGAGAGGGAGAGAGGGATCTCTCTCTCTGTCTATTCCTCCTCCAAGTGTGGTCTCCTCCAAGTCTATCGAAATCATATTAAATTGATAAAATCATAGAATATCTATTAAAGGCTCTGCTAATCCCTGTCTTAGGCAGCGAGTATCTTGCTACGTGTTTTGCCCTTAACCTTTTAACCTTTGGTTTTCAAACAACTTTTCAGACTGTTGTTCTACAACATTGCAGCAAAATAGATACCCGAGATTTAGGATTTTGCTACAAAATCCAAACTTTAAAATGATAGCCAGAAATTGAGGTGTAAAGAACTAATTGTAGTGATGATAAGTTGATCATAAATTTATGTCCTTACACGTTGTATAATCGCCTGAGCTTCGGGCACAGTTTAAAATAAAAAAAGAGCAACAAGGAGCATATCAACGGCCCTTTAAACACAAATTTCCGGCATAGGCCACATAACAAACCAAACCAAACCCGATACGATACGAAAGTCTTAGTCCTTACCGACAACACAACTCCCCTTGCCCGCTCCCCGCTCCCCGCTCGAACCCGCCACGCCCCGCCCCGGCACTTTGTTACATTTCGTTACCTCGCAAAAGTGCCTCAACACATTTGGCGCGGTATGGCGTGGCCTTGTTGTTTCCTGCCTGCTTCCTCCTGCTGCCCCACCTTGCTTCCGGTCTCTTGCCCCCCGTCGGTGTTGGCTGCAACTGGCTTTGTTTTGTGTGCTGATGTTGTTGGCGTGTGGCTCACCTTTCCCCTCCCCCAGCCCCCCGCCAGCTAGAGAGAGGAGTCCGGTCCTCTTTGGGCATTATTGCAGCTATAAAGTCAGTGCCTTGAACTTTTTCTGCTGTTTTTGTTTCAGCCCCGCTGTTCCTTTGGTCCGGCAGCTTTTCTTTTTTCCTCTGCTCTTTTCTGCTCTCTTTTTGTCGCCTTATTGCTATTGAAGTTTGTTTTTTATGGCCTGGCCGAGCTTGACAATAAGCACGGCGGCGGCGGCGAAACTTTTCCACTTCTCATTTATTATTACGTATACGCGCCGTTGTCGTTGTTGTTGTCCTGACAACCGAGCGACACAAATTGTCGTCTGTCGTCTGTCGCTGTCCCTCTTCTGGCCCAGGCAAAAAAGAAATAATATACATAAAAAATAAAACAAATCACAGCTGGAAAAAATGCAAACAAGCGCACCAAATTTGTCTAATATTTTTTCAAAGGCCAGAAGCAAAAAACCAAAACAAGAGAAATGCTTAAATTAAAATAATTCAAAATAAACGATTTGTTGCGCTTCGACTGGCAGCCAGCGAGGTGTTAAGTGGCACAAATTGTGTGGCAACGGAAAGGGCAAGTCCTGCTGCTGCCTCTTCTCTTCCTTGCTTTTGGATCCTTCAAATAGCTGCGAAATTTGTTACAATTTTAATGCTGCTTTCAATTTGTTTATTGGCAAAAGTTTTGATTTATTTCGACAAGCAACAAATCTATAATTTTCGCAGCAGGTGCAAAAAACATTTTCGAAGGAAGTGTTTATTATTTATTGGATTCATTAGAAGCAAAATAATTAAATCCGATTAAAATGGAAATGAGTATGGAGAAACTTGAAACAATTCCCAATGACAAGTGAAAGGTATTCCCTATTCTTCTATGATATTCCATACCAGATATCCCATCGCTTAGACCTCCTTCGAATGACATTTGGCGGACAGATGATTCATCGTGAGTAACACAATTGGAATATAGCCGCCAGGCTCTCCGAATTGTCAACGATTGAGCCAAATTTAGCCGCCATATTAATGTGGATTGTGGCATAATTGAGTTGCACACGCAAAGGGATGGGGCAAAGCCCAGTCGAAGGGTCAGGCAAGGCCCAGCTGGAGCTGGGGACTTGGCAGATCCACGCACAGCTGGCCTGGGCATAAAGGCGTTAATTTGTAGCAATTAGTTTGGCACTCGGCCATGGCAGTGGCAGTGGCACTGGCCATGTTGAATGGAGAATCGAGAATGGCGAATGGAGGAATGGCCAATGGGTTTGGACAAAGGACAAATGATAAACATGCACACAGGACACACGGCATACGCTATACGCTAACCGGCATACGGCATATGGCACGGATCGTGGACAAAAAGGAAGGACATTTGATAACAATTAAATAAACGCTGCCGGGTCAGCCATGCGTTTAAAGCGAGTGAACTTGCCGCATTTTTTTACGACGCGACATCAATTAAATTTTTACCTCTGCAACACACGCCCCCCCACACCTTCCCCAAACACACGCCCACCTCCCCCAAACACTCGGCCAGAGACACAGACACACAATCGTGTTGCTGCACACAGACAGGACACTTTTTTTGAAACTACCCAGTGAATGGTGGAGGGCATATGCGGACTCTTCAAAGAGTATTATAGATACCTTTTCTGTCGAATAGAATCCCAAATGACGTCATAGGTTAGAGGGTATCCATAGGTTGAGACGTGGTCCACACAGTGAAGTCACACTATCCTTTACCTTGTCCCTGTCTTGGCAACTGTTGTTGTTGTCGCTTGTCGTTGTTGTAGGCAACACTATTTGTGTCATGCAACAATGTAATTGCCACTGTCGTTGTCATTTCCGCTGGACACACGTTGTCCAGCGGCAGCAGGGGGGAAACAGAAAAACCTTAAAGATATTACAAAGAAGGGTAAGGAAATGGAGGCCAGTGGGAGCAGGCGGAGCGGAGGAAGGAGCACTGGCAAGACGGGCGTGGCCCCATACAGCGGAAGGAAGTAAGTTGTAGGTCGGCCATTGTGCAGCTTTTGCGGTGAGCAAGTCGCATTGTGTCGCCCTTTGGATGGGGCGGGCTGTAGGGGCGGGCCGGGGCAGCGGGCGGGGCAAATGTCCTGGGCAATTGTCAGAGGCGCGCGCCATGTTAAGTTGAAAATAATAGACGTGGACATGGCTGTCAGGCTGTCAGCCAGAGACGATGTGCGCCGGACACTAATCGATGGGGACAAATTGCAAAAGGTTGCAAGGCTGCCAACCCCCCGGACACCCCGCTACCACTACCCCTCCCCTTCGCACTTGTCAGTGGCATATCTTACCTTTGGCTTTCCTGAAAATTAATGACTCAATGAGGCAGAGCATTAGCTTGCCGGCAGTGGGGCTTTTTAATTGCTGCCTCGATGGCCATTCTGTGGCCTGGCCATTTATTTGTTCTTGCCCCATGCAGCAGCAAGTTCAGCGCCTGTGGTTTTTCCCTCCTGCCCCCCCGTTTGCCAGCTTAATCGATACTCCCCTCTCCCTCTGGGGCTCTCCGATTCCCCATTTGCTCTTTAGTTATGCTACAGTAAACTTGCGGCTACCCACAGCATTGCACTCGCATCCTGTACCTCCTGCTCCTGCTGCTGCTCCTGGCCGTGCTCCTCCTCTTCCTCCTCCGACTTCTCGCCTTATCCGCACTCTTCATCCGTGTATCCGTTTATCCACATGCATGCTAAGTAGCCCCGGGGCGGAGTTTATTTAAATCCGTAAGTACTGAATGAAATCAAGCGGAGGACAAAGGATTCACAGTGGAGTGGACGAGTGTTGGAGTCGGAGTTTATTGTTGTCTGTGGATTGTCACAGGCATAGTTTGAACTCTTTAGTTAGTCTGCTTAACTTAGTTTAAAGATTAAACTAAATTCTCTCCACTTTTTCTGTACTTTCAGGTAAGTTCACTCTACCGCTCTGAAGAAACATTTTTGGCTGCCCGTCAGTAAGTTTTTCAATTTCTCTATTAACCAAAAGTTGAACTTTTTGAATTTCCCCACAAGAATACATTTTTTTCCATTATTTAACTTTCTTCTATACCATTTTCTGGCGTTTTCTTACCTAAGCCACGCTGCACTCTGCACTCTGCCATTCTCTCCTCCATTCCTCCTTTTTCGTCCTGGCCTGGCCAGAACAAGCCACATTCGACACTTTATCACCTGGTTGGACATTGGCAGCCGTCAGCCGGCATTTGCTCATGCTTTTCCACACGACCATAACATTTAATGGCGCTCCGCTTAACGCTTGTAAACACGGCGGGGCAATCACGCCCCTGCAATATATTCGAGGAGGCACCACTACCAATCGACCTTCTGTGTCCCTGCTGCACTGTGGAGGACTTTCGTTTTCCTTCTCGCAAATTATGCCCAATGGGCATGCTAATTTCACTTTGGCGTTTGGCTTAAAAGTCTACAATTACGGCTAATAGCCGGATGGCTGGCTGGATGGAATGAATTCTGGAAAATCAAATGCAACAGCCCATTCATTATCCTTAATTGCGGTAAGCAGTTGTCCTGTTCTCTCCGTATTATTACACAATTAACAAATCACTTGGCCGCTCAGGGCAGAACACGAACTCAGCCACGAAACTCAATTCCCTCTAAACAGCAAAATTAATTAAGTAACTTTATAAAGTTTAACAATTTGCTGAAAGAATCTGGAGCGCACTTAATTTTAATTTATGCCAAAACACGGCGAAAGCAAACGGGATATGGGATCGACTAGGCGATGCCCCGTATTCCCTGGAGGCCCCAGATAATGCCCTCGAAATTGTCTAATATTTACCTTTAAATTTTAAATGCAACTTTCAACTATAACTCGATAATAAACTATAATCAATATGTTTTAAAAATATTTTATTCTATTTTTAGTTAATTTTTAATGAATTGTTTGCAATTGAATTTTAATGGATTTGCAATTGAATAATCGTGGTGTGGTCGGGGTCACCAAATATATATTCAGCGAAAAGATCATTGTCTTAAGAGATATCTTAGACCTTAGAACTGTCTGCTATTAGTGGTGCCTTTATAATCGCTTCTAAATCGTATCCATTATCGTAAATATTTATTTGAAATATTTTATTTGAGTACCCACAATCCCATAACAACCTTTTCCACACTGGATGGGATAGCAGGTTGTTAAAAATTCGCCAAAATTGCCATTAGGCCTTAACGGTTCGCTTAACTCGTTATTGGAGCTGAAGTTGATTTCGACAAAAGTTTTTAGCCGGCGGCAGTTCTCGTTCCGAAAGCAATTATCCTCAAGGAAGTGTATTCGACTTAATTGATTTTCCAGCCGGCAGTCGTTGCAGTTTTAAAAGGATTTTAATAAGCGCATTCAAGCCTGTGTGTGTGCGTGTCTGTGTGCGTGTGGGTCGGGCTATATGTATATCCTTTGTCCAAGGGTCCTTGGACCGGACCGCCTTTTGTGTTCGCTCGACAAGTTCAACGCGCATTTAGATAACAGAATTTCGTCGGCTTTTTCGCACTTTGCCTCTTTTGGGTTTTGGGCTAAGTAAATTTTGCAATGGGACGTGCCAAGGCCCTAGGGGCACTAGACAGGGTTGTAGGTTACGGATTTCATAGGTTGAAGTTCAAGTGGGTGCCTGTGTGGATTTGACCGGAATTTAAGCGCCCTTTTTCTGGACGACTCGTTCTCCAAGAAAGCATTTTCTAAGCGGTTCTCGATGTACTTTAAATACAATTTGAAAATTGTGTTTATTTAATTGCCCGGAAAGCATTCTGTTAAGGAATTTCCAATGGTAAACACTTTAATTTTGCCACCTGATTGGGTTTGATCTTTCCCGCAAATGATATGATATTTAAATTGAAGTGTTTGTTCTTAATGATGCGCCATGAAAAGGTGCTAAGTGTGCCATAAAATGGGAACCCATATGGAACCCGTGTATTAAAAATGCAAAAATATTTAAGCCTTTTACTTCCTCTCCATATCCTTCACTCCCACAATCCATCAGGCTTAAGTCTTCAAACCCAAAAAGGGGAGAATATTGTGGATGTGGCCCTGGGATTCATAATTTCTCCTGGAGCTGGAGCAGCCCAAGTTCTAATTTCTCCTCCACGATGTATTGCACACTCCTCGAATGACTGGAGTGGAGTGGAGTCCATGAATCCTTGGCAACGGCCAACTTCATCAGCATTTCGGGTACGAGTAGCATTTCCATTCATATGCTGCTGCTGCACATGCAGCATGCTGGAGCCGCCTACAAGGCGCAAACTGTTCTGCCTCTCTCTTGTCTCTCTGTCTCTCTCTCATTCTATCTCTATCGCTCTTTTGCGCTCTCTGCCTCTATGTTAATTTTAGAGAGCTCTATGGCATGGGCGCCCCTCATGTTTTTTGATGATGAAGAGGTTTGTTGGCAGGCAGCCAAAAACAACGCCGAAAAAAAAGGAAGGAAAACCAAAATTACGAGTATTTTTTCTTTGGACTCCAAATAGACGCATGCTGCAGTGGGGCACAGGAGAAGGAGAAGGGCTGCACCGCAGTGGAAGGGAGGCAGGGCTGTGTGGAGGGTGGCAATGAAGATGGCCAAAAAGCAATAACAATAACGCGCACATGTACACACACACACACACACACACACAAATACATGAACTCGTACAGGAAGTACAGCTCCCTCCCCCCTCCCCCGCCCCCACTCCTTTTTGCCGCTAGGTTTGATGAACTCCCTCCCGTGGGGGGAGCGGGGAGTTGCCTTTGCTTTTGGGAGTTGTTTGGGAATGCCGCTGCCTGCCTGCCTGGCTCTGGCTCTGGTTCTGATTGTTTTTATAGATGGTGCGGCGCTGCTTGTTGATTTTGATGATGATGGGGGATGGGGATGGCGAAGGGATGGCCATGGGGATGTTGGATGATTATGATGATGGGGATGCTCATGCTCATGATGTGAATGATATTGATGATGTTGTCCGACCGACTCGGCTTGCATTGCTTTATTTTTGTGTGCAGGGGAAGGGGGTTGATCGCATTTGCCACAGTTGATTTCGTTAATAGAAAATTTAATTGCTTTTATTGATACTTGGATGGAGCCAGAGTTTGGCAGTGATTGGAAATGGGATTACACGAGTTTGGGTCTACTATTGAAGGGCTGCCAAATGGAGCAGCTGCATGGAGCAGAAAGAAAAACTAAGCTTCCATTTCAGTTTCAGTCTTGAATGTTGCAGAATTTCGATTTCATTGCAGCTTTATGGCTTCCATCACACGTTTGACCCCAGCCATTAAAGCCAATTGTAGTTGGATGGGTTTCAAAGGCAGACCAGACCAGACAGACACCTGGCCGGTTGGCCGGTAGGCGACAACGACTCCTGGTCGGGCGGTTAACCACAGCAGCCATGAAATTCCACTCCAGCACACACATACACACACGGATACATGGATACACGGACACAGATCCCCAGTCATCAGCCACAGTGACTGCAATTTGCATACGCCCACACAACGAGAGCCAATGAAGCGAGCGTTTCCTTTTTCTTGTGCATGTCAATCAGTTCATCGAGTGGCAGGCTTCCAGGCTTCCATGGTATTTTGATTGACTAGACTCTCCGATAGGGGGCGGGAAGGGAACCACCAATTGAAGTTGAAGTTAAAGCCAGACAATGAAGGAAATCGCTTTTGGAGGGACTAATTACGTTAATATATTTGAAAACAAAAGTCAAATCGAAGCTCATCAATAATTACAAAGGCATCCGGAGGAAAATCCACTTTTAGAAAGTTGAAAATGAAAACGAACTCTGACTTCAGGTGCCCTCCAGGCTAACAGAAAGACACGGCAGACACGGCAGACACGACAGACATGGCAGACACGAATGTCAGTCAGTCAGGCAAGCCCCAGCCCAGACCCCGAAACATTCGAGCACATAAACACATCAATCTTAATTAGAGTTTCACGTCTCAGTCCACACTGGGCGAGGGAAGAGAGGGAAGAGGGAAGTGTGTGTAGGTCCTCCTGTAGGATACTTGGCGGGCTTTGATTCCCGCTGCCAGTCAATCGGTGGCGAATGTTGGCCAAAAGAACTTTGTTATTCCCCACTTCGATTGCTCAGCTAATTGCAGTTGATGTTTTGTTTGGTTTGCTCTTCCCTTTAAGTCATGAAGAGGTTTTAGATAATTGTAGAAAAGAAATAGTAACCTGTTGCCTTGGCTATGTGTCTCATTATAGGTATCGTGTGGTAGGATAACCTCTATCAGCCAATACGGCAGCCCCATGCACTATAATAACTGCTGCTGTTGCTGTGCCACAGTTATATACTCTCACATCTGTATTATTGGTCATTTTGATATATCTAACAATTTAATTAGTTTAAATATGATCCAAAGGCGAGTGCTAGCAGAGACAGAGAGCAGACCCCAGCCATCAACTGGCCTGAAAATTAAGTGCAACCACAATTCACAGACACAGACAGCTACAACGACACCGACACGGCCACGGACTCAGATGCAGGCAATACCCGAATGCATCTGGTTTGTAGCAGCACAGAGAGACAGTGAGAGATAGAGAGAGATAGAGAGTGGTTGCATCTGCAGGGATAGAACCTGGCCAGATGGCAAGACTCTTAGCACTCCAGGGATAAAGTTTCATTAAGAGCAGTCGCCTAACATGGAGCTCCACAAGTAAAATAAAGCCACAGACTGAAACAGAGACAGACGGACGGACAGACGGATGGACGGAGAGACCGACCAACACCCCGAACTATCATACTTCAGATGTACGAGGCACTTCACTTCAAATTGCACTTGAGGCTTATGACACACCCCAACCCAAGCCCAAGCCAAGCCCAAGCCCCCCATTTCCATCTCCCTTTCCATTCCCTACTCGACTCCGACTCCACTTCAAGTGCATGTGAAACCGCAGTTGAAAGGCATTTATTGTACTTGTCATTGTTGTTGGAGTCGCAATCGGAGTTGGAGTCGGAGTCCGGGTTCGGTGTTGCAGCTGTAGCCCAGACTGTGGTTAGTTGGCACCCACCCCCTTTTGGGGGAAAAGGCCTGACTCGCTCTTATGAATGCCAATGCATCAAGGACTCATAAAAAGAAGTAGGGACAAGCGCGTGAAGTGAGTAAGCCTGGAGTAAGCCTTTGCTGCTGCTCACGGACCCATCTCTAGCAGCCCCATCCCTAGCTGAATGCTGCGCCTTTTTGTGTGTGTGCTAGGCATTTGCTAAACGACCCTAGTTAACCTCCGGGCCAAATAATTTGCATCAAGCACTTGCACCAGCGCCAGCGCCATTGCAGAAAACTTTGCCAAAGAAAGCCATGCTCGGAATCTGGTTCTGCCCTTCGGGATAATATGTTTTCCCTCCCTCTCTCTGTCGCCCTCTCTCAGTCTCAGTCTCTCTCTATCTCTGTCTCTCTCTGTCGCCACTAGTACTAGTATCTGTCTCTTGGTCGCAGGGCGCTTGCTTATTTTAGTTATGGCATTTGAAGCATTTTTGCCAAGTTTACAAGATTATGCGCTTAGTGTCTGAAACTTCCCTCCAATCCAGGGTGTTGAAAACTTTGCAACCTCTTGTAGGTCTTGCCACTGCTAGGTGCAAAATGAATATGGGTTCGTGCCCCGCCTGGAGTGTAATTAAATTGCAACCAAACCAAGGCACCTTTTCAACCGAAAGAGGAGTGTGTGAGTGTGTGGCAGAATTAAAGTTAAAGTTGTCTGGGAATTAGGATTTATAATTGGGGTAACATTTGGACGCAATCGGCAACAGCAATTGCTGGGATTAAAAGCTGAAAAAGCTGAAAAGCGATGTCTGTGCCATTCCAGTCCATTTCAAGACTCTTTCCAGTGTCAAAATTAGCTTTGATGCTCTCCGAAACAGAGGGCTCTGCTCTGCTGCTCCTCAAACGTCAAAGCTGGCCGACAACTAAACAGTCAACAATGTTCGTCAACAGTCAACAGTCTGGCTGCAGCCCAGAGCAGCCCAGAGACACCCCCCAGATATACATCACTTGGAGCTAAACATAAACAATTTATGGAATTTATTAAATTGGCCAAGAGGCTCCCATTGTGTTACCTACAAAGGCCCTTGGGCCCCGTGCAAACAACAAAAAAGAAACAGAAGAGAAAGGGAAAGGGGAACAAACAACAAACAGGCAAACATTTTACAAACAGCCGAGAGAAATTCGTTGCCTTTTTATACACACAAATACCCTGGAACTGGCTGAAGGTATGCCGATTTTTGCCAAATATTTTTAGCGTTTTTGAAATATTATTATCAACATCAATGAGTGACTCATCCTATGCAAAATAGTTACCAAATTTAAACCAATTCTTTGAGTGTGAAATACATATCTATATGTATATGTATATGTACATCACATTCAGATCTAAGAATAAGGGTATTCAGGGTATTCGGCCCCGGAAGCCTTGGGTTTTCTTTCGTTTTTTTCTTATTTTTTTGATAGGCCACAGAGCAAACACTTGAAGAAATTTATGACAATGAGCCAACAACTGTGAGTGGTCATAATATAAATAACAAGTAGGGCAGTGGGCAATGGGCGTGGCACAGGGCGTGGGGCGGGGGGGCGTGGCCAATGCGTAAACGTAACTGACCGTGCCGAAGTGTTGTTTTATGTGTGTGTGGGGCAAGAAGGAGTGTGCTTAAGAGATTCCACGGCTCATTGTGCTTGATTGAAGAGGGAATGGGAATGGCCTGGCGAGAGGTGGCCTGACTAAGGGATTGCGTATTCTCTGGATCTCTCTCTGTGTCTGTCTTTGTCTGTGTGTGTGTGTGCCACATGTGCCTGCAATTGGGAAATTATGCCCAGCGGACACAGGGCAGAGTAAAGTGAAAAGCCGGATGCTTGGCTTTTTGGCCTTTGCCACCAGCTCTGCCTCTCTCTCCCGAAATGGATTGCCAGATTGAAGGCAACTTGGGCCACATACATTTTTTATGCCCGCTGCTACTGTTGCTGCCGCTTGGCACCTCCTCGGCGACAGCCTGTTGAAATTTACGACAATTTAAGTTAAACGTTTTGGCCAAGACAAGGACGAAATGAACCTTTCTTTGGAGTGAATTTAATGCTCCTCTCGTTGCCTTGGCTTCACACTTTGATTGAATGAAACCCGAACCTGATTTTACTTTGCCACTTTCCACTTTCCACTCCAAACTTTTGCCTGATCCTTGAATAACCTTTGGACTTTTTGTGTATTAAATTTAATTTCTGTGTAGAAGATTTTAAGATTTGGCCCTTGAAACTTTTGTTAGACACTTAAATTACCCAACGGTTGTTGCAACGTTGTTGATTTTGTTGTTGGCTCTTTGTGGCCATTGAAAGAATTAATTTACACATACTCACACACACGATATATGTACATATGTATGTGTGGCCCACAAAGCACTCGAAAGTATCTGTGTGCAATATTCATAAAGGCTTCCTTTGAGGCATCGAAAAATATGAAATATGAACTACAAACAATAAACTATTACGAAATTCGAAAGCGTTATAAAATCTCTTAAATAAAACTGCCTTTTGCCACATTATTTGGCAGACGTTTTGGACAATTTTAAATCTCCTTTTCATGCATTAAAATGTTGCCTTTATCAAGTATTTTATTTACAATTGTAAAACTAACGCTGAGGAATATTGTGAGTAGTCAGTATTCAAAGACCCAATTAGTCGCCTACTTTATGCTTCCACTATCTGTATTCAGAGCCGCCAACTGATGGCCAGATCTCAGTTAATAACTTGGCTTTAAAAGCATGAAAAGAAATCATTCCCACACCATAATGCCAGCCGTTTGCTGTTGATTTTTAATTACTGAAACTCCACCTTCAGCGTGGAGCAGTGGAACCCTCAAAAGACATTGAAACAGATGTCGAGAGAGAGAGAGCTGGGGGAGCTGGGGGAGCTGGGTGAGGGGGTGGGGGGACTGGGGGACAAATAAAAATTTAAATTTGCCTTCAACAAAAGTAAATGGCCGCAAAATAAAAACGCCAAAGAGTTGCTGCTGGCCGGCCAGAAAGTTGCTGAATAATTCAACGAATGTCCTGCCAACATTTTAATTTAAGTTTGCGCATCGTCGGCCGCCAAGATAAGAAATTGTTCAAGACACACCGAGAAAGAGGGGGGAAGGAGGGGAGGGCGGAGGGGAGGGAAGTTGGAAGTTGTATTTATTTACACTTTGCTGCCCGCCAAATGACAGCCACAAAAATTAATAGAAAAGTTTCCCCCAAAGACACTCGGCAAACAGAAATGAAGAGACGCGGTGGCAAGGAGACGCTGTGGCATGGTGACATGAAGGCGGAAAGGACAAATTATGCAGCAATTTCATTTTGATATTTTTGTCAACACAGGATGAAAGGATGTTAATGTAAATGACCGCCCCGAAAGTAGCCTTTCCCCGGCAAAAAAAAAGGGAAAGAAAAGAAAAACTTTTAATAATGTCTCGAAAAATACATTTTTGGGGGCCTTTGTTTCAGCCAGGCCAAGAAAAAAGAAAAGAAAAGCCACAAACTCTGCTTCACACTTCATTTGCAATTCTAAGGAGTCCGTTCTGGTCCTTTGTTTTGGCCAAGGACATGGACCGTGGACCAAGCCCGAGCCTAATTATTATTTTCTGCGAATTTAAGTCCTGCTGCTGCTGCTGCTCAATGTAAATTATGTTTACGATTGCAACACCGAGTGTGTTGCTCGTCCTTGAATCCAACGCCCACAATGCAAGGCCATTACTTTTTAGTAGACCCATTTCTTTGGCCTACGACCCTGACTAGGTCTGGGCTTATGGCCTGGCTTTATGGTTCCGAAAAGACTTTTGTGGCAAAAGTTTTGGCCCGCTGATGTACTGCAATCTGACACAGAGTCTATGCAAGTGAAGACCTTGAGAATGGGTTAGATATTACGGCCTTTGCCGTAACAATCTTAAACAAAAGTGAGCAGAGTTTTGCCAGTTCTTGGTGCAAATAAATTCAACTTTTAGGCGGTGCAAAATGGCTTGCCAAATGCATTGATGATGATCCCATTAGCCCGATATTTGTGGCCAAACAAACTCTCATTAGCTGATTTCTGGCAAGCCACTAAGCTGTCACGTTTAATGCTAAGCAGAATATTCCCTTTTCAACCCCTTACGTGATCTAAATAGCTATGAACATGTGTATTTATTCTATAACATTTAATAAGCCCAATTCACACCTATTTTCAACAAATTCGCGCTACGCCTAATAGCCGCCCTAAACCGTGTCTGTGTCCGTGTCTGTGTCCGTAAACGATTTCCCCCGGACCATCCCTGGCATATGTACATTCCCGTATGTTAAATGTCTGTACGTGCCACAAGCTGCAAACAAGGCAAGCAACGGGGTCCCCAGTTCCCAGTTCCGCATTTCGCTTTCCGCTTTTCTGTCTCTCTGTCTGTCTGTCCGTCTGTCTGTCTATCTGTCGACATATCTTAATTCCCATAACCAGGCAAAAGTCTGCATGAATTTCAAATTCAATTTGGCGCATTTTACATAATTTATTAAACAAAAGGCTCAACATCAACAACAACAACAGCCACGACAGGAACACACGAGGGGGGAAACGTTTTATTGCATGAGCGACGGCTAACAAGTCACTTGTGTGTGTGCGTGTGTGTATGTGTGTGTGTGTTGGTGTGCTTGTGAGCCAAGCTTTGTGTGTGTTTGAGCCACGCTTGGCTTTTACATAAATAATTTAGGTGTGAAGATTAAATCGTTGCGATAGGACTGAAAATTGTTGACAACTTAATTTGTGAAGTGGTTTCTGTGGCCGGAACTGGCGACCGGAAATGCTCTTGTCCGCTCCTCCGCAGCGCCTAGGAGTATGCAGCAAATTGTGATTTAAAATGACTCAACAAAGGAGCTCATCGCTTAAGTCACGCAATGCAAACAGGAAGACAACACCACGCATACTTAATCTGCCTCGCAGTCCAGTGAATGTGCAGAGCCAGAGCCAGAGCCATAGCCAGAGCTCTCCTTTCCAACGGCAATTGAATTATTGAAAAATTAACCAGCTCGGGGGGGAAATGCGAAAAAGGGGAAATGGGAAAACATGAAATGCATTTCTCGGCGCGTGAGTGTGTGAAATATTGCATGAATAATGCAGTACACACTCACGAGCACACGAGCACTCCGCCTGCTGTCGATGGCAGCACTTGACACAGCTCAACGCAACGCTCTGCTGCTGCCGCTGCCTCTCTGCCGCTGCCTCTGCCTCTCTGCCGCTACCTCCTCCGCCGCTGCCTCTCTGGCGCTGCCTCCCCTCCGCTGCCTCTCCGCCCCTTTCCTTCGTTGTCTGCAGTTTAATTGCCGTCATCTGTTTGTTAATTGCTACATAATTGTTTGAAATAAATTTACTTACGATTCGTTTCGTTTCGTGTCGTTCAGCCCTGTCCCCCTCTCCCCCTCTCCCCCCTTCCTCATCCTTCTTTTGTGCACCGTTTCGTTTCTCGTCAAGGTGTTGCATGGCGTATGAGTAATGTGCTGCAGAGTGTCAGGCACTTTTGATGGTCATTCAATTTCCATGCAGTTTAATTTTCGACTATCGCAGCAAATGGGTTGATGAGTTGAGGATTACACGAGTGTATTTGTGAGTTAGTGAGTGGCATTCGCATGGTTAATTCGGGTTTAACCAGTTGTTGCAACCTGCATACCTCTAGAGTCCACATTTTTTTCCCTTCTTATAATTTGTGCATCATTTATTTAAACGTTGAGCACAGTCTAAACGTGGCCGCAGTCACCTGCCACCTAAAGGACCCTGTCATCCAGTCCGAGCTGCAGCTAAGCCCGGATCTGACGAGCAAGCAATATAACTCACGGGACGAAGTGGAGTGCAGTCTGCAGCTGAGAGCTGAGAGGGTGCCATCCTCAGTCTTCCCCCCCCCCACTGTTGCCGCCTTGCCTGCTGCCGTGTTTTATGTTTTCGCTCACTTTCTGGCACATTTTCTCACATATTTTTTGTTGCACGCGCTGGCTCTGAGCTGTTGCAGCTGCCACTGGAGCTGGTGCTGGACGCAGATTTCGTGCCGTTATGAATAATGAGTTTTCCTGGTGCGATGCTTTGCCATTGCCATTGCCGGGACTCGATTTAATTAAACTTCGTAATGAGTTTTCTGTATCGCAGCTCAATCGCCTCGATCGATCGGGTCTGAGGCAAAATTGAACCATTTAAACGGCAAGACGGCATGGCACTGTCTTACAACCGATTACATTGTCGTCGGCGACTCAACAAACAACAAAGAACTTGCAACATTCGCAGAGATTTCAGCCAGAACAAAAGTAAGAGGACGATGTGAGGATGGCCTCACATGTGCGGGAGTACGTTGTGCAGTTCCAGTTCGAGTTCATTTGCCTGCCAAGTTGCATCCGCATTTCGTTTTTGCGGTCTCCTCTCTAGACTTCTCCACACTTCCTGCCGCCTGCCTCTCCCTCCTGCCTTCTGCCCTGAATACTATATATTGTATGCCAAGTATTTGCTTGGCATTCCGAGACACTCTCCCTGGATGCCTGGATGCCTCACTCTGGTTTGTGGACTCTCACGTGCTGCTCTGGTTCTGGTATTCCTTCTATCCCCAAAAAGTAAACAATTTGCACAAAGCATTTCGTATGTTGGCAGACTCTTTTTTATGCAAGTTTGATTAACAGTTTCCCCAGGATATGGCTTGCCCTTTGCTTGATTTTGTGGAGTTATGAGCGAGGTAAACGTGGAATTTATGCTCAGCTGTTGATTAAATTTTCTTTACGGATTCCATCTTCATTTCCCTTGAAGCTAAATAAGCGCTGTCTTTAATGCCATTGGCGCACACACACACACACACACGCTCAGAGTCAGTTGCCATTTAATTGCATAATGACCGAGAGCTGGCATTTAATCAGCTCGTTTGTCAACAAAGTGCATATATCAGCAGAGACAGAGACAGGGCGAGACAGACGGAGAGAGAGAGAGAGAGAGAGAGTGGGCACGAAGATGGGACTCCTCGCCGGACGACGATGATTTGGTCGCCTTGTCAAACGCTAAACTAATTACGTATACGCAATGTGATTATGAGCTTGCAGCTGATTAGGCCACTGTTTGGGGGTGGGGGGGTGATGGCTAAATGGGTGGGTGGATGGCTCTGTGAATAGGTGGGTGGGTGTACGGATGGGTGCTGGTAATGCGCCGTAAGCTGTGGTGCAAGACCCGACCCGACCCATTAAGTAGCTGTCGTAAGCCACCGTAATGATCCGAACCGCCTCGAGGGCGGGGCGGGCGGGCAGGCTGTAAAAACGGCGCCAAGTGCTCGTTGTTCAAATATTTGTTGACATATTGCGGATTTAAAATGATTTGTGGCTGCCAATCCCCGGGAATTAAACAAATACATTTGAATAATGGCTGGCAATCAGCAAACAAAACGCAAGACTGATTGCCGGCAATAAAAATGGACCATAAAAAGCGATAACATCATATTTATAAGCGCCTCCACGGTCCATGGTTCAAAATCAAGACATCCCTTCTCCATCTGCTGTCATGGACTCGGCTCTCCCAAGAAGTTCCGGCGGCGGCGGCGGAAAGCGTTGAAAGCGATTATATGCGTAAATATAAAAATGGCAAAAAGACAAATAAACGACAATAAACGGGGCAGCAGCCGTATTCCCAACCCTCCGCCTCCGTCCCCGCCCTAAAAGCCATCCCATGAGAAATAAACGAAAAAAATGGCCAACAAAAAAGATGGGGCCCATAAAAAGAAAAAACAGAAGAAAAGGCCAGCCAGCCTGGACCAAATCTTACAGTAGGACGGAAAGGGCGAAATTGTGGCTTACACATATTATGTAAATATACATATATAAATAAGTCGCAGTAGGATATATATTTTTGGGAACCATTGAACTATTATTGGGAACTAGTATTAAAGAGTAACGGCCAAAGAGGACTCCGGCACTCCCAGCTCTCACAGTTCATCCCAGTCAAGTGTCAAAGGTTTATCTGTCTGGGGGTCGACTTTTGACTATTATTTTCAGTCTTTACCCCACTGTGTCTACAGTTTATTTGCGGACAATGCCGAAAATCGAGTAGGCAGCACGTCTTTGGTCTGCCTTTGGTTTTCTTTTGTGTGTGAGGGCGCATTGTTTATGACAGCCATTTGGTTTGTGGAAACGGCCGAGATTAGGCTGGGACAACAGCACAACGGCACAAGGTAAAAGCTGCTCTTGGTCTGGTCTGGTCATCTCTTCCTCCATCTTCGCCCCCACCATTAACTCTCGCTCTCACTCTCTCTCTTCCCGTAAACGTTCACGACTCGTTCTTAAGACGTGGCAAGTGCACGGCTCTAGATATTTGCATTTGCACTTTCGAACGCGTTGCATTGCACGGCCTTTAAATATTAAGCTGCAGCCGTAAAACATTAAAGCCCCGACCCGTGGGAGGCGCCAAAAAGTATGCAACGAAAAAAAGTGACTGTCAAATTTGCTTTGCGATGTGCTTTTTGATGTTGGTTTTGTAGTTGTATTTGTCTTTTTTGGTGTGTGTGTTTTATAGGGTATTTCAAGTATTTTAGAAATGGGTTATTGGCAATCAAAAGAGAGTGTATATCTGATATTCAAATAGTATTAAATTCGGAATATCCATGGCAACTCCTTTGTCCTAGAGTTTCATATCTCTATTTGTATATTGAATGCTGGGTATCGAAACGTTGAGCCCTGGGAGAGTGGGCCGCTCATTGAAAGTGGCTGCCACTCTGCTCAGTGCTGGAATTTCCAGCCGCGTTTTGTTTGCACAAAGCGCAAAGCCAAAAGGCGGTTTAGAACAGGATGGAGGGGTGCCGTGTGGGGAGGGGTGAAATGGACGTGCCGCCGTCGAGCCTGATAAATTGAATGGTCAGCTGCGTTTGCATAAAGACCAGGCCAACAGCAGGAGCAGGTGAGGGCGGCCCTTTGCTTAGGCTGGCCAAACAGAATTTTCAACAGCAGATCCTGAATGGATGGAACTCTGCTCTAACTGATTGCCAGGTGCCGAGAGTGGAGCATCGTCAAGGGGCGACGGTTGGGGCTGGCAGTTATGTGAGCCATGTTGACACAAGCGGCAGGAAAAAAAAGACACTCGCCTGAAATACCAATAGAAGAAATATCTGGCAAGAACAGAGTTAAATTGACCATATTTTATTGGGAGGGGGCCTGCCAGCTGGTGCCGAGGCGGGGGTGGGGCTCTGCTCATTAAATTGCAGAACAGAACATGAAAAACTACAAACATTTAAATGAAAAAAAGCTGCAGAATGCAACCTGTCCGGTGAAATTGAAAAAGACCAAAGACCTTACCCGAAAAAAGAGAGCGAAAATGGAAGCTAAACTAGACGAAAAACGTGCTAAAACGTAAATCAACAGCGAAAATCGTGTTGAGCATTTTTTCGTAGCTGAAAAGGCATAAACAGCAGCTGCTCCAGGACACGACAGGACCCCACAGGGTGGGAGAAGGGTCGGAAAAGTGAAGTGAAGTAGAAAAGTGGCAGCAGAAGCATACAACAGAAGGAGGAGGAAAGAAACAGGCAACAGAGAGCAGTCAGCTTGCAGCAGGGAGCAGGAAGCAGGACGCAGGAGGCAGGCTGCTGTGGCAAGCAACTTTGCCAGTTGTCCAGCTGCAAAGGAAGGGGAGGCAGGGAGGGCAGAGGGACGGGACAGTAATTCAATATGCGGCGCCGTGTTAAAAGCTGTAAAAATGCTTAAGCGTTTTTCAATTTGCCCAGTTTTATTTTACGGACAGGACAGGACTCCGCTCTCTCCTTTCCCCTCTTCCTTCTCTCCTGTCCCCTCCTCTCCTCTTCGAAGCAAAGCGAATGCGATTTGCTGCTAACTCAAATTTCTTAAATGCTCGTGGAACTCATTTGTAAAGTGTCTGTCTCGCGAAGATGACGATGATGAAGCCAAAGGAAGCTAAAGGATTTGTCCAGGAATATAACGAATATTGGCATGGAGACCAAGTGACAGGGGGAACGAAATCAACTTTCAAGGAGAGCAAAAGGAAACCCTTTTAATGCATAAGGTATACAATTATTTTAGGGGTCGGAGCAAATATTCCAATCACCATTGCATAGAGAGGTGTCCGGAAACTTTTTTATTGAAAATATCCTGGCACTCCTGCTGCTCGGAGCACCTTTCACCTTTTTCCCATTGCAACTTTTGTGGCAGGACAGGAAAAACAGGAAAAGTTTGCTCTGCAGCTAGAGAAAAGTGCCAACGCAGCCAAAAACAATTAAACTTGAACTTTTGTCATAAAATGAATGGAATAAATGCAACTAAAAATAACACAAAAACCAAAAACTGAAAGCACAGCGGGAATTTTGTGCCATATCAGCAGAACATGACGACAGCCAGGAGCAGAATTCTGCAGGGGGGTAGCCGGGCAGCGTCCTGACCACCCCCGTCCCCCTCCCCTTTCAAGTTTCTGGCTTGGCTAATTAATTTTTATTTATTACCCATATGAAACGAGCGGCCAAAAGTGTTTCACCAATTAAATTATTTTGCCGGACAACTGCCGGCAGTGGAATTAAATTAATTAAATGCTCTAACTCGAGTCCTTCCTTGCAGGAAAACACACGCGTCTGGATACCCAGCAGACGGCACAGGAAGGTAATTAATATGGTGACTCGTTTCTCCGCTGGGGACATGGGGTCACGGGGCGTATGCGCAATGTGCCGCAGTGCAGCAAGGAGGAGCTTGGCGATGGGGGGAACCCCGTGAATGTCAAAGTATAAGCCGGAAAATATGTGTGCACTTTTTTCCTTTCCGCCCTCGGGCTTTGTGCGGGGTCCTCGCTCTCAGTCCAATGTGGCAGGAAACTTTTAAGCAAATTAAATGAATCCTGCCCCGGGAATCTGCGGCACCCAGGGGTAACATCTCTATGAGTGAATACGAGTGTGTGTTTCCCTTCTATTTGCAGATGCGGACTTTCCGCGATTCGCGGAGCCCATTGCCAATGTCACCGTCTCCATTGGCCGCGACGCTTTGCTGGCCTGTGTCGTCGAGAACCTTAAGGGCTACAAGGTGGCCTGGGTGCGTGTGGACACCCAGACGATCCTCTCCATACACCACAATGTCATCTCGCAGAACAGCCGCATTAGCCTCACTTACAACGACCATCGATCGGTGAGTAGTGCCTCTCTCTCCCCTCTATCCCTGATGGTCTCTTCTCTTCCGTAGTGGTACCTGCACATCAAGGAGGTCGAGGAGACGGATCGTGGCTGGTACATGTGCCAGGTCAACACGGTAAGCAGGTCTCCCCCACTTGATAAATTAAATAAGCTTACCAGTTCACACTTTTCCGCTTTCCACTTTCACCCTTTCACAGGATCCCATGCGTTCCAGGAAGGGCTATCTCCAGGTGGTGGGTGAGTATTAAGCTATCCCCGGTTCGATGCCCTGCCTGACCGGACCGACTGGTGGCTCTTTCAGTTCCCCCCATGATTGTTGAGGGCATGACCAGCAACGACATGGTGGTGCGCGAGGGGCAGAATGTCTCGCTGATGTGCAAGGCACGCGGCTACCCCGAACCCTATGTCATGTGGCGCCGCGAGGACGGCGAGGAGATGCTAATTGGCGGGGAGCACGGTAAGCGCTCGCATCCTGCCAACCCACCAGGCTAGACCGGGCCATGGCTTAATGCGGTTTCCTTTCTCCTTGCTCCTCCACAGTGAACGTGGTCGATGGCGAGCTACTGCACATCACCAAGGTGAGCCGCCTCCACATGGCCGCGTACCTGTGCGTCGCATCCAACGGAGTGCCGCCCTCTATTAGCAAGCGGGTCCATCTGCGAGTGCAATGTGAGTAAATGTCCGTGGCCGCTGTCACGCGAAAACCAAACTGGTAACCAATTTTGACCAATGAAGGGTTACCACTTGAAGGGATATCTATGTAGCTCCTGTAATGAAATAACTTACAGAACGTTTGTGTTTGAAAGAGGACTCTGCAGGAGTTGACTAGGGCAGGGATCGTACTGGGGGGATCTGTTAAGGTGCTACATGATCCATATATCAGCATTACAGGATCGCCACAATGATTGCGAATGTGATGGGGATCTTTTTAAGGAAGTTATAAGACAGAAGACAGGAATGCATATATGTATGTATATGTCGGATCCAAATATTATTCTCAGTGTATTTTGGTCTGTTTGCTGTTTAAGAATGCACTACGGGATTGTTCGCAGTGAAGTTGCCTTTTGTCCGATTGCTGTCCATGTGTTAGCGACTGCGTGCATAGGGTGAGACGACTCGCTCGGAGAGGATCAAAAGTAACGAGTGAGGGGAGCGTGCGTTGAGCGTGCTCCTCTGCGATAACGAGTGTGGTTCAGACAGAGAAAGACAGACATGGCAATTGAGGGTTTGAGGGATGGTTTGGGAGTTACGTTTGAGAGTTTTCCCACACTGTTAAACGAGGATTAATACGCTGTCTTACGTGTAGCTATGGAAACAGGTCGAAATTCTATTATTTGTAGTACCTGAAACATCTCATTGACAAGCCCTGATTAAAATCAAGCAATGAATCAATTATCTACATCTACATGTGCATACAGAAGTGAACCTTTGGTTAATTTCTAGACGCATCCGTTTCTGCAATCTGTTTCCTGCAGATCACTTCATTTCCCCTCAATGATGAAAAGCCCTCAGGCTTAACAATAAAATATTAAGCGTGAACCTATAGATACCGTCTGATAGCCCTTAACTCAACCAATTTAACACTTTTAACCAGTTCCATGCATCGCAATTTCCATTATTGCTTTGCGTTTTTGTTGCTGGACAACGTACTCCGGAAACGCCAAAAATAACGAAAAATCCATTTTGGGCTCAACTCTTGTGCAATATTTATGGTGCGTGCAGGAGGGAAAGGGACAGCAGGAGTAGGGACATGACAGGAGGATGAGCTAAAAGGAAACACTCGCCATTGTGGTTGGGACGGGCAGAGCAGGGCAGAGCGCTCTGTTTAATGCGTAAAATACACAAAACAAGGCTGAGGCAGAGGCTGGGACAGTGCCTGTGTTACCTGTGCCCCATCGCATGTTGCCACTGCAGTTTTTGGGGCAATAACCGCACTTCGTCCCCAACATTGGCCTACAAAACAGAGGTGCAACGGGTGAGTGTGTGTGTGAGTGTGGGGCCCACGCTCTTGGCCGAAAATCGACCAAAAGCTGTAGTCACGTTAAATTAATTTACCTGCGAGAGTTTGTTCGTGCGTGCCACACGTAGAGAGTGCGTGCTAGAGATGGGCACGGGAAATGGAGTTTCACAACTTCAAGAAACCCGAAACTTTAACCTGAAAGTGGATTATAGAACACATGAATACTCATTGATACTCATTACCTAAGGGGATATACAAATGAATATTCGTACATTAGGTATCATTGATTCCCTCTTTGGTATGGTGCTTGGTCGTGCGTGACTCACGCTGCCATCCCTGGCTGATGTTGTGCTGATGCACTGCGCTCATTTCGAGTTGTTTGCAGGCGTTTTGTTTGTCTGTTTGTCAGCAGGTGTTATTTTGTGCCCTCGTGATGTGTGCGTGGCCAAAATGCGTTCACCATTCACGTAGCAGCTTTTGTTGTTACAACCACACGCACATATCCACCTAGCAACAAAAGCTATTTACGCACCCACACCCACAACCACACACACACACGGGGAGGGGTAGTCGTCTCCGTTCGTTGCGCCGTGTCCGAGGCACAATCACTCGCTCTCAGGCGCGCTTTTAATGACTGAGTGCATTTTAATCCAAAAACAGTTTGTAAACTCACGTAAAATGCAATGCAAAATTTATCAGCCAAAACTGGAGAGTGTAGGGGCGGGGAGGAGTGGCTCAGGCTCCAGAGTTGATGAAAAGTCAGTGATGTGTGCTGGGTGCTGGCTGCTGCTAATGGCGATGTGAGTGGCTCCTGGATATGTGTTTGGGTATGGTTTTGGGCTGGACGAGTGGGCGTACGAATGTGGGTGTGGCTGTGGGTGAAAAGAAAACAGCATGAGAGTGGAGAGCTACCGATAAAGGCTACCTTCCACGTGACAGGATATTGGATTCGAGCTAAAGTTAATTGAAAGGGATATTACGAGCCTCCATTTCAAAAAGAAAAATACGATTATATGTAGACCTTAAAGCTTCCATTATTGATTTGATTTGATCCTCACTCTGTTTTCGCAGTTCCTCCCATGCTCTCGATTCCCAATCAGCTTGAGGGCGCCTATGTGGGCCAAGATGTGATACTCGAGTGCCACACGGAGGCCTATCCGGCATCGATCAACTACTGGACGACGGAGCGCGGCGATATGATCATATCGGGTAAGTTAAAGCCCAGCCGTATAGCAGGACATGCCACATCACTCGTGATGGGCGGCAAAAAGCAGCCAGCAATAAAGGTCCTGGCTGCCTGGCTGCCTGGCCGCCTGGCCGCCTGGCAGGGGGTCGGCCAGTGACTACGTTTATTATCTGAAAAGCGTTTGTAAATGAGCTTACAATGTAATCAACATGCAGACCGTCGCCTCTGAAACTCTCTCTCTGGTCCCAGCCTGGAAAATTGTCATGCGAAATGCAAAACAAAAAAAATGCACAACAAAATTAAAAGTCCCATCAGGAGGGAATGTAAAAACCCGCTCCGTTGAGCTCCTGCAGTTCCAGTTCCGGAAGAGTTGCATGTCGCATGTTGACGTGGCAGCCCTTTTTTTATTGTTTTACGCTCGAATTCTCTGTCATTTTTGCACTCTCCCTTGCACTCCAGCGGTTGTTCGCCGTTAAATGCGTTGCTCATACGCACTGTGTGACAGACAGGCTTAAAGCACACAGAGACACTGTGCAATTGAGGATTTCGCCTCCTTTGAGTGTTTCGCTTGTGAGGTTTTAACAGCTGTCTCTCATGCATCGTCTGACAGTCACTTCATAAGGTGGAGAGAGAGAGAGCGATCCGAAGAGCCGAAACTCAAGTCAGGGAATGTCAATGTCAGTGACGTTCATGGAGGACTTTCAATCTGAAAAGAACTATTGCGTGGAGCAAAGTTATCAGTTCTCGCATCATTCAATCTGGTCATTAAATTTTTATGAATTTTCATTAAAAACAATTTAAATGCCAAACGAAACATTTCTTTCTGCATGTTGTGTTTATGGATCATATTCTGTGGTGGAATTCCATTTTAAATTGGCGCTGAATTCGAATAATTTGGATTTGATTGAATTAGCGGAGCTGCAGGCATGCAGAAAACACAATGTTTTTAATTAACCTCAGAGCTACAGGACACACAGGACGTAGAACACAGAACACACGGAACACAGTACAGAACGCAATGCAAATTAAATGTCATCAACATTGAAATAATCAAAACTAATAAACAACATTTTTGCGCTGATGCGCGCCGCCAGAATTGACAAAGTGAAAATGAAATAAACAAAAATGGAGTCGAGTTGGCGCAAATCGAATAAAGTGGAATGGAAAATGTCCGAAAATATGAAATATTATTTTGTAGCGGAAATTATTTTAGCATAATCATCTAGAGAGACAGATGAGGGGGATGAGGGGATGAGCGGCAATGCCACAGGCGGGGAGAAGCGCGTACAGGCGTAAAGCGCCTAAGAGCATGCCACATCATGCGTTCGATGCCGCAGCTCGTAATTCCCGTTGCAAGGCAGTCAAATTGAAATGGAAAATAATTACCATTGTGTGGGTCCCTCTTCTGTCTGTCTCTGTGTCTCTTTATCTCTGTGATTGTGTAAATGGGCAGAAGTGCATATGGAACCCAACCCGAAAATCCTCGAACAGATTGGTATTTGTGCAACTTGTGCTTGTGTAACAGTCACCAAAATCCTATCGAATCCAATCATGACTCATCGATACGAGGCTCATACGTGTATGCATAAAAATTGCGCTAAATATAGATGCGCCTTTGATGGACTGCCATTTGCTGGCGGTTCCCCTTTTATGCTTAAATGTCACTTTGTTTGTTCGATAAGAAAGGCAGAGATAGGATAGGCTTTGGCCCAAAGGTAGGACACAAACTGAGCCAAGAATATGACATTTCATATGCACACACGCACGGGCGAAGGCGACAGGACAAAGACAGGCCGAGGCGAGGCGAAATGCCAACTGAGATATGAGCATGAAAGCGCCCTGGCGGCCATGATCTATGGCTAACAGACACCAAAAGTTAGGGGTAATAAATTTTAAGCGCTTTCGCATAGAGTTCCATTCCCAATAGCGGGGGCAACTCCGAGAGATGGGCAAAGACAATGACAGGTTGAGAGCTCTTCCACAGGGGTTCATTAATTTATTGAGTGAATATCTGTGTCACTGCTAAGCCTGTTTCATGAGACTTTCTTTAAAGTATAGCAGATCAAAGTAGTTTCCAAAATATCATATGTATTTCACAAACTGCCCTCGCTGGGATGTCGCCAGCACATGGCATACATCACAGGTAGGCAGGATAGCAATTTTACAGGCTGTTCCGAAGAAACCGAAACTTTCATTTAATGCGGCCAGGTATTAAAAGTATAAAGTTTTGTGGAAGACAGCAGGCAGCTCCCCGCCAGGGAGAAAGAATTTCTTCTGCTGCCGATGATTATGAGTAAAATTATATATTTGCGTGTCAGAGACGGACTTCCTGCTATACTCGTATGGCTGGAGGAGGATAAACTATCACAAAAGGTGACTGGGGCCATAAAAAGAAGTCGCGAGTGCGGGTCATGCATGCATGTGGAACGCTATATGGAAAATTGTTTCCCCTTATTGTTAAAGGCTCCCAAAAAAGAAAGTAGGAAAAACTAAAGACATTTGTCACAACACACAAACACAGACACACACACACACACACACACACACACAGCAGCAGCAGTAGCACGTGAACAGACAAAGGACAACATGACGTATGAGTAACATGCGATATCGCCTTACAATGCGCCAAACAATCAAAGTGAAATTAAGTTTATATATTTAATGCTACTTACAGGCAGCCATTTGATATGGTAGATGGTAGTCGTAGTCCTTGTTTCAGTCCCTAGAAGTAGGCAACACAATACAGAATGAAACGAAACGAAATTAAAGCCGCAGTCGGCATGGCAGAGAGAACAAAAGTTTTCTTTTAGATTTTCACTGATTAATGAGAAAAGTTTTAGTTGGCGCTGGCGATGGCAATGGAAATGGTTGAAGAACTGCGCCAGTTTTAATTACACATACACCCAGTACCCCCCTCCCAGTATGGGGGAGGGGGGGGGAGTTCCAAGGAAGAGGCGTAATTAGTTGGAGTCTCTATTGAGAAGGCGACTCGCTTCACTGCACACAAGCGGGACACCCAGTCCCAGTACGTGCAGGTGACATTAATTAATTGATTTTTTTTTTGCCATACACATTTTCGCAGCAGCAGAAATTGTCAGTTCCGTTTGACAGCTTGAATTTTCGTGCATTTTTCGCATATTTTCAGACACGTCGCGGGCCGGCGATAAATACGAGACCACATCCACAGTCAGCGGTTACACGAAGTACATGAAGTTAAAAATCCGCGCCGTAGGACCCAATGATTTTGGCACCTATCGCTGTGTGGCGAAAAACTCCCTGGGCGAGACCGATGGCAACATCAAGCTGGATGGTGAGAGAGCAATTTTATTTTATTTCCCTTTGTGAAACCATTTTATGTGACATTTCACACGCAAAAATATTCAATATGTTGCTTAAAGTTTTAAAAAAAAATACAAAAAAAAGGGAAAAGGAAAACTTTGTATTTTTGTCTCTAATTTCATGTTTTTGAATTGAATAATTGTTGTTTTTATTTACAGAAATGCCCACGCCAACAACGGCTATAATTTCCGAGATGGCCATGCTGAATCGCAGTTATGGTGAGAATCAGTTTAGTTCATAAATAATATGTATATTGGGTATAACCAACAATAGACCCATGAATCATATTTTTGCATTATGTCCAGTTCAGAACCGTTTTCTCAACTCCTTAAGCCATAAGCCATAAGCATCAGCATCACAGCAAACATTTTCTGCTTGGAAATAATGGGTTTTTAATTTTATGCACTGCAAAGCACAAAATCATAGTCAGCACCCACACAAACACGCAATCATTTCGATCATTCAGGGTCACAAGAGATCCCCCCTTCATCATATGAAAGACTTCTCTGCCAGCTCCTGTTATTCAAATCGAGTTTTCACTTCAGAACTGTTTAAAGCAAACAGTTGAAAGCGATAGGGCAGGCCCATTTGGCACAATGACTGTAATCAAGACAAACAGCCGAAAAATGGATGAAACCACCTTCAAACCGCACACACTCGTACTCGTATAGGACCATGCCGCATTCCGCACACCTCATCCCAGTTATCCACTCCATCAACAACTCGAAAGTTGCATGCAATTTCTGTGTCCGTTTTTTCTTTTGTTGGTTCCGTTTTTTGTTGCCTCTTCAGTGTGCTATTAAATGCAAATAAATGCAAAAATTAAATAAAAATACCTTATAGCATACAATTACCTTTAGCATCTGTGTGTGTGTAAATTCATTTTTATATGGTTTCTCTGTTCTTTATTTCTGAATACTTTCCCCCATTTGAATATTTCTTTCATGTTATGCCCTACTCCAACCAACAACCAACAACAACCAACAACAACCAACAACAACCAACAAAAACCAACAAAAACCGACAACAACCGTCATTATTCATGTACCGTGTTATCCCGAACTCTCCCTGAACTCTCCCTCTCTCCTTCTCTGTCTCTTTCTGTTTCTCTCTGTCTATCCTTGACTGACGCTTGCTGCATAAAATTAAAAATATATACAAAATATAAAGATGGCAAGAGACGTCATAGAAATAAATTTGACTCGGCTAACGCTTTGCCTGATTATGGGGTTGAGGAGTGGCGTGACGGTGCACAAGGTAAGTACAAGCTCTCCCCCGACTCCCGACTCCCCACTCCCTTCCATACCCCCCTCTACCGCCGCTAGACAGATATCCCAGTCTTAGTGGCATTTATGGTCCGTACTGCACTTTTTCCTCGTTTTTCCCTCACAATTTGCACATTGCCAGGGCAAAGTTTTCCTTCTTTGAGCTAGCGCGTGTTGTATTTTCCTTTCATGGATTTCTTACTTCAGGTACGTCGCCGCGCGATCTCATAATTTCAATGTTCTTTGGCGTTGGCCAAAAACTTCCACGGCGAATACTATTTCCCGTTGCCTTGTTTGGCCAAGTGTTTTAGCCCAAACGTTGAGAATTAATTAAATTTTGCCCATTCTGTGCGAAATGATGCTGGCAGTCGGTGGTCGTTGGTGGCTTTGCTCTTATTTCTATTCATTCAAATACGAAATGCATTTCATTGCTGTAGGAGTTCTCTGGGAATTTATGAAGTACCATAAGCACAAACGGAAAAGGCAATAAATGCCGAAAGAAGTTTGGTTAAAAAATAACACGAAAAGGGGGAGAAATAAACGGGAACGAAAACGTTGCCACACCAAAAGTGATCCTGCGTCGGTCTACACATATCTAATGTGGCCGTATATTTGGTATTGTTCTTATATATTAGACGATATTATCACTTTCGATGCCACGCCAAAACTGATCCGTCGTCAGTCTACATATTTCTAATGTGGCCGTTTATTTGGTATTCTTCTTCGTATTCTTCTTATATACTAGTGCTGCCGTTATTATAGTACATGGGGCTGCCATATTGGCTGATAAAGGTTACCCTACCACAAGATTAATTGTTATTTGAATGCCATTGTCTTCAATCTGATAAATGCTCTTCTAGTGAGCCAAAACACATCGTGAGTCGTTTAAGATCATTTTTCAACTCAATATAAATTTAATAAATCCCACATTGCAAATTCCTAAAAGCCGCAACAAATTCTTCCAACCGCACGACCAGAGCGGAGCAAAAAAAAAGGGAAAAACTAACGAAATAGAAAGAGAATTTATTTGTATTTGTATTTTATTCCGTTTCCATTTCCAATTCGAATTCGAATGGATGTTAGACATTTGGAGCGTTGCATTTGTCATGTTCTGTGGCTGTGGCTGCATCAGCGTCGGCGTCAGCGTCAGCGTTGTGTGTCCCTTTGGTCTGTGTGTTGATCTGTTGATCCCTTTTGTTGCCAGTCGGATAAATATTGCAGCAATAAAAATGCCATCGGGTGGCAAGTGGCACACAGCAGGAGCTGCCCCAGCAGCAACAATATCTAGTCGAGTACATAGGCAACAATAGCAATGGCAATAGCAACCCGCAACTAGCGACAATGTTGATTGACACTGACATTCTGTCGCTGTCAATGACCAAGTTTGTCCGTCGATGTGCCAACATTTGGGTGGGTGGGACAGGACACGTGTCCTGTTGCATGCAGTTTATGGCTTGTCATCCGGCTGCTGCAACTGCGGATACGTCCCAAATTAGTCAGTGGCCACAGGCAGCAAATTAACCATGAAGGCAGCCAGTGGGCTTTTCAAATTTTCTGCTACATGCTCCTAGGCTGAATTAATCCATATTGAATCAGCCAGCAGAAATATTTTGGTTTCCTTTTTCTGCGTTCTGCGTTCTGCGTCCTTCCTCCTGCGTTCTGGCTGTGTTTTTGTCTGTGTTTATTGCATTTAAAATGCAATTATTTAAGGCACGCGTCCGTAAAATGCCGTTCAACCGACTGCACTAATGAACTGAAGCCAAAATGCTCCAGGGGGGTGGATGGCTGCCCCGATGGTTGCCCTGGCTCCTCCAATCTGGCCCTGTCTGGGGCTCTGTCTCTGGCTCTCTGGCTCTGGAGGCATTCGTGCATTGCAAGTGCCCGAAGAGGAGAAAGGAGGAAAAAAAAGGGGAAGAAGAATGCGGAAAAAACAGATAAAATGCCTGTTCATGGCGGGAGAAGCTAGTGGGTGGAAGTGGTCGGGGTGGGTGGGGGGTGAGGGCGGCTGGCAGTGTGGGTTCAAGTGGAAAAGGCTTTTCTTATTGTGGGCCGTTGACTTTATTGATTCAACATTGAGGCAAAATTCACTTGGGGCACCACCAAGCTTCCCCAGGGGCAGGGGCAGTTTAATGAAGAGACTTAGGCGGAGATGCAGAAGCGGAAAAGAATGCAATTAGGGGATTGAAAAATGCTGTTCATTAGGCCAAGCTACTGGCCAAGTGGTTTTCCGACTTCAATTTAAATCTACAAATGTTACAAATAATCAGGAAATTTTCGAAAATATTTAAGATTAATTCATTTAAAGTTTTAAAGTTTTACTTAGGTTTTTTTTGTCTCCATTTCAAATTCAAACATTCCCCAGGATATTGAAATATTGGCACAATAAATATTGATTTCACTGCCACCAAAAACGAGAAACGAGAGCAAATCAAACAGCTTTGGCCTTTCATATTTTATTTAAACGCTTTTCGCATTCAAAACAAAGGAAATGTACCACAAAATCCCGTTGGGAAATGCTTTTTTGATTGATTGTCGATTGGCAGCTCTGACGTTGATTTCTCAACGAATCGTCGCGGCTTATAAATAAAATATCAAAACAAAAAAAAAAGGTACAAAAGCCAAAGAGCCAAAATAAAGGGGGCAAAGCCGCGAAGGGGAAGGGGAGGGGGAATGCGAATGCCCAAAAGGGAAATATTTATTGCTTGACATCAAATGAAATACGCCATCAAAATTGTCTGACTGTCGCTGTGACACCTTTTCAATGTGTTCTCAATCAAGCGTAAATGTGGGGGCATTGACTCCCCTCCCGCTCCCCCCGCAACCGCTCACCGTATCTATCTGTCTTTGTTTCGCCTTTGACATCAATCAAATGGAGCGCACGAGGAATAGGAATGGAGTCTCTGGGAAAACAATCACGGAGGTGTTTGATCGTAAATGTGGGTCGCAACTTTGGGGATTTCGGGGATAGCCGCAAGACATCACATTTCTAGATATGTCACTTTTTTAGATATATTAAAATAATGATTCTAGAATAGAGAGTTTCATCTGTTTCCACCTTAAACATTTCGCTTCAAAGTCCCAGCCTCATTTATGGACAATTCAATTTCAATGTTGGCCCACAGCCACAGCAGTAAGTCTCGCTCTCCATATAGACCTGACCTCCAATGTGGCCATCTATCACTTTATATTTATGACTCTGACTGTTGCCACCACCCACCCCCCATAGCCATACATAACAATCGATTCGGGAGAACCCACGGAATGTGCTCTTAAAGCCCACTTTGTTTTTATTTATGGGGCAAGCTGATGAAAAGCCAAATGCCAAAAGATTAAAAGCAGATAAAATATATAGATTATAGCCCCCCCATCCAATCCGATCCGATCACAGTGGTTCCAAAAGGGTGCAAATGAGAACTAGGAACGGCGAAGGATAATGATGGATTGCTGCAATTAGGGAATGATTTTTTAATTTGTAGTTATTACTGCATTGGCCCCAGCTACAGTCTCAATATTGTCTTCTGTTTGGTCTCCACTTCGACCCCCATTTGACCCCCTTTGACCCCCTTTGACCACTGTGCTGCTCGTTCATCAGACATTGACATGCGGTCAACAAAGTGCGTTCAATGACGTGCATAAAAACCAGCAGCCACAGCACTCAATCAGTCCGAGAAACTGAGGGAGGGGGCGGAAACTGAGGGACCAAAGATGTCAAAAGACGCAGACACAGAGTGAGCCACAGCCAGCGGCGGTTGCCGGTGAAATATTGTCAAGTAATCGCCGTCCAAATGCCAGACCAATGCCTTGACGACATAAAGACGCACAATGACGCTGTAAAACGGAGGGAAAAGGAGGGTGGAGGGTGGAAAAGGGACAGCTGAGGGATGTGTCAGCAGGCAGGATGAAGTCGTTTAAGTGAACTCTATAAATATAACCGTGAAGGATTGAGACTGACGCTGTATATGGCTGTATGGCTGTATGGCTGTACGACTGTAGGGTGTATGTCCCTCCTCGAGTTGTTGCACCTGTCTAGTGATTGTAGGAGTGAAATACTAAAGTTTATTCCTAGAGAATGAGCAAAGGAAAGATTCTTAGTGAACCTCAAAGAATTGAGCCATTGAGCAAAAAAGGAATCGAAGACGAGGCCTCGGTTTAACTAAGAAATCATTGTCAAAACCCAAAGATATCCCAAAATTATTTCTCTCCTTCTAATCATCAAACACCAATGGACCAATGGCCAAAGCAAATTCAATATATTAACGAGCAAAGTAACCCCAAACCAAACCACAAGAACTATTAAGTGCAGAGCATACTTGCCGGCAGTCAAGAGCAATTTACTTGAATGCCACCCTCCATGCCCACCCCCCATATCCTTGCCAACCCCCATCTGACCCAGTCCCATCCCCATGATGATAATGTATCCAATGCCAGCACAAAATAAATGAAAATATAAACCTCACTAACCAAAAAACTGATTACTACATGGTCTACATCTCTCTCTCTCTCTCTCTCTCCCGCTCTTTCTCTTCCTCTTTCTCTGCAGGCAACCATGCTGGGAACAATGGCGATAACAATCAAACGCCCGTGCGTAATCCGCCTGGAGCATTTCACAATTCTGCAGGCTCACTGGCGCAGCATAATCTACTTGGTAAAATAATGCGTGGCATTAAAACGCAATCATTGGGGATTTTCAAACGTTTATCGAGTTCCTTGCCAGCGGCGCTCTGGCTGTCGACGTTATCGCTATCATCGCTGCCACCGACTCGGTGGCGTATGAGTAATATCAGAAACCAGCCGCACACACAGACCGTTGAGACTGTTGTCAACGGCGAGCCAGCAGCTGGATGCTGGGAGAGCAGCACGAGCAACATGACTAGCAGGAGCACAACAGCCACCATCAACAGCCTACCATTTTGGGCGTGGCAATTGCGCATATTTCACATTGCTCATACGCCGTGTGTTGCGTCAACGCAGCATTCGAAATGCCAACGGCAATGGCAAAGGCAGTGGCAATGGCAATGGCCAATGCTCATTTGCATAGTAATATTGTTGGCTGGCAGCTTTGTTGTGCTCCTCCCGATGCTGGTGCTGCTGCTGCATTTTATCGGGCTCCACATCGCCACATTTTCTATTAGCACGACGCATAGGCAACATTTAATGCTTACATTTTGGGCAGGCGCTGGTAATAAGGTTGTCGCCGCAGCGATAACAGAAACACCCACATCCGCCAGCAGGCCAAATACATTTGCAATGCCCTGCCTTCGAAAGTTTTCAAGATGAAATCAAATAATTGCAAAGGCAAAAAGAAACTCATTTGGGGCACAAGAGCAGCTTGAAAAATAAAATCAAACCAGCAGGACGTGAACGAGGACGTGGACCTGGACGTAGAGAAGGACGAGGAAGGCCGAATGGAAGAGGTAGCACATAGACTGCTGCAGTTCGTACATACACACAGATACAAATACAGATACAGATACTGGATACATTAGATATAGCTATGTTTATGTTAGAGCGTAAAATGAAAATCATGTTGAATGTCATACGGGCTTTGAGTTGAATGACAGCTGATTGAGAAAGAACTCTCTATGCAACTCCATTTTCCATTTCAGTGTGTCTTCGGATAATTGCGGATAAGTAATTATCGGAACAGCTCACGTATCTGTCTGAAAGACATACCACTCGCATATGTATTTGTATATCTGTTTATCGATATTATTAAGGTCAAGCCGTATCTGATTAGTTGGTAAAATATTAAGGCTCAAGCTCAGTTTCAAATGAGTTAAGATAATTTCAAAAAAGTATCTACCGAATATTTAAATCTTTCTTTCCTTCTTTAGTTTCTATGTTTCATTCTTTAAACGTTTCGCTTGAAATTATTTAAATATCTAAATATTGAATAGATTTGTGTACATGAAAAGGCAAAGCGGACAGAGGCAGACTACAAAAATGTGTTGCGTAATGTAAAAACCATAAATAGATCCAATTAGATGGAAATAAATTAATTATAGTCGAAAAGCAGAGCGCAAAAAAGTGTGCGAAAAACGGTTAATCAAATTTGCATTTAGATGAAAGTATTTATGCATAAATTAAGCGGATACATAGCGAATTTACCTAGTAAATTTAGCAAACGTATATAAAATATAGAAAACCAAAAAATATAAAACAAAACAAATAAGCCGCAACATAGCAAAAGGAAAAAAGAAAAAATATATAAGTGTTGAATTAAGTCGTTTATTAGATATACGGTTGATGCTAAATATATAAACAAATATATGTAATAGTTTTCCCATTGCCTGGCAGCTGCTAATGATATGGTTTTTATTGCATTCGATTTGTTTCAATTTACATTTCTGCGAATCAACATAAAAACCCCATTAAAACCAATATATTGCCTGGAAATTATCTATTTTTTTCGCCTTTTCCCACTTTTGGTGTTGCTCATGTTAATGGGAGTTTAATTAGTGCACTTTTTGTGCTCCCTCCTTTGAATGTAAATATTTAAATAAAAAATCACATTAATGGTTATTAAATGAATTTCATGACACTGTACATACATAGACATACATACACATACATATATATATATGTATATGTGACAGCAGAATCCATTTAATTATGAATAAGACCCAGCAAGCTCTCCCTTCAATTTTAAGCGAGATTTTGCCACACAAATTTTGCGCTTTAACATTTGTAAATACAAAATCCAAAACATTAAAGTATGCAAGTTGAAATGAATGTTACAATGTTGAATAAATTAAATAAATATATATATATAAATGTAGAAACCAGCCCAAAGAAAAGGGGAATTCTGTGGAAATGTAATTGAAGCTCAGCCGAAACTAAGCAAGCAGCTGGAAACGAAAAGCGATATACAACTCTTTAGTTAGTTATATCTTATAACATAAATATATATATATACATATATATATACATATATATCAATAGATCTATCTATGTGTATAAGTGGCGGCATATCTATGTGACATATTTGTATGTAAATGTGTGCAAAAGTTTACAGCAAAAATAAACAAACAAAAGAAACAAAACCAGAATGAGTCTTTCAAGGAAAGTACTGCGCGGGGCAGAGGACCATCTGTGGAAGGGACTACTCCTGATTTCATCAGAATGATATTTTTTAATGGACATTTTGCCAACATCTTCGGATGCTGCAACGCCCTTTCCTCCCTCCTCCTCCTGCAGTTGTTCAGCCAACAATTTACCAAAACAACTGAAAGAAAAAAGAGGCAGGAAAAACCGAACAGGGAACAGACACAATGAGGGAAAGCGAGAGTGAAATGCGTGGCACATGCACAGCATTTTCTGAAAAACCAGGCCAAACAAATTTTCGTCTTTTTTTGCGACACACGCTTATAGAAATGCTGTTGCAGTTGCAGTTGCAGTTTTTGTGGCTGCCACAGCTGTGGAGAAATTGTTGCGGCTGCCATTGAAAAGCCGTCGAGTGGAAATGAGCGAAATTTCCACGCAATTAGCAGTGGCACGAAGCATGTCAAATGAAAGACATGTCTAGCAGGATTGTTCTACATATATTTTGGTATTTTTTGAATACATATAAGAAATGCATGTTTCAATAGAATATGTTTTTTATTAGATAGAGATTAAATCGGAACTGCCAAAGGAATTTTGAATACTCTCAAAGTGCTGGTTTCACCGGACTGAATCTACAAATATCTACATCAACATCTGCTAAGGCAATGGTAATAAAGGTAAATTCTTCAGCTTTATTAGTTTAAAAGCACAAACATACAGTAATTACTGGAGGGTTTACAAATAATACGCCCACTAAATGGATAAAAACCAACGGGAAAATCGAGTTTACTTCACTATAAAAAAAAGCTAAACCCACGCCCATAAGGAACAGCCAAAGTTAAGGTTCATACAGAAAAAAAGGGTCTGAAAAAATAGGTTTCGAAAACAAAGGGGGAAACATCCAGCAGCGCCACTCGCCTTGCCACTCGCCTTGCCCCTCCCTTTGTTTTCTGCACACGGTTTTGCCTTTGTGTGTGGAACGATTCTGGGGATGTATGCAAGTGGAAAATTCAATTTGTAAAAGTGCATAAAAGTAGCAACAGACGAGGAGAGAGAGAGAGCGAGAGAGCAGCATCACTAGGGCCATATGTGGGGCTGCTCAGCGCTCTGCTCTGAGTATTTGTTGTTAAACAAAAGCATCAGCTACTATTCCATGCCCCAGCCCCAAAGTCCCCCTGGAGGCAGCAGCATCTCCATGTCAGCCGGGGCGAGCGGGGAGCTGTTTTTACATGCAGCGATAACAACGGAGGCTGAGGATGCCGAGTGGCAAGTGGCATAAACGTGAATGCAGCGCCAACATTGTAATTAAATCTGCGTCAACACAAGGGGAGAGCAGGAGTAGAGGGACAAGGGGATGACGACATTTTTCTATGCGCGTGTCTCTGGATGGGATTGTGTTTGTCTTTCTGGCTGCTCACTTGTTGGCCCAGGCAGAGGCAGAGGCAGGCAGGTCCGGCCTGGTCTTCACCAAGGTAAGTAAAGCTTCTATCTTGCCACATTTGGGACTGGATATCTTATGCTTTTTCTGGAATGGACACTGGGATCGGTAGTCGTCCTTCTGCCAGGCAACACTCGGTTGACTGTCTGCTTGCCAAATGTAATCTAACTTTGCACTCGCTCTTATGAAAAACAATTAAAAAATGTCAAAGCCAGGCTAACACATGAGAGACAGCATGCAAATAGAAGTTAACAGTTTTCACTTATTTTGTTAAGTGTAATTGAAAGCTAAATCAGCCAACACACTGCTAAAACGGATAAACTCTTTTGATTGGTTGTGTCATCAGTTGCTACTCTGCTTTAAGCCCTTTCTGTTGGCTGGTTTTCCTCCTGGACCTCCTATCCCCCAAGCCAAGAAATGTATTTTCTTTCCCAACAAATCCCCTTTCGCATACATCTTCTTTGAAATATGTCGATTTCCATTAGAAGGCGTGCACGCATATTTGAAGCAATTACGACGGATCTGAAAAGCATAAATCACGCATACGCCCCATTGAACTCGTTTCCCAGCCTTCCCGGCTTGACCTGATTAGACAGGCGATAAATATTCCATGTTAGTGCTCCCTTCCTGCCCCAAAAGGGTTAAACAATAGCCGCCCAGTCCCAGTTCCTTATTAAGCCGCAAAATATTTTGATAAAGGTTAAGCAGGCTTTTGCCAGCGCTGGAATGATGCTAATTGCCATCCTAGACCGAGAGACCGTCCAGCGGCAGATGTTGCCTCCATCCCTTCCGGTCCGTGCATCTTTTTACGGCCGTTGTTTCCCTGTTCTGCGGTCAATGGAATGCTTTTCTGTGTCTGCCTCTCCACCTGTCTGGTCTGCTCTGTCTGTCTGTCTGTCTGCCTTCGGGTGTATTTTAAAATCAGTTAAATCCGTAAACTTTTCTTTGGGGTTTCAACTTTTGGAACCGCTTCGACGGATTACCGTTACAAGAACAACGAAATTGAAAAAGTGGCCCCGAATTGCATCTAATTTGTTAGCTAGGTGAAGGTTTTGAGGCTCATCGAGGCTCTTCATTCTGCTGGTTCTATTAGGGTCGGGTCCCAAGTCTGGAAGAGAAACTCAGTCTAGAGGATGCTAGAGACTGGTAGGTAAGAGCACTCTTCAATGGAGCCTTCTTCTCCTTTATGAACGACACGCAATTGATTTCCTTTCTGTGTTGGACATTTTTCGATCCGAACTGAATCTGAAAACCAAAAAGCTGTTTTTTTATTAGTATTTTAATTTTTATTGGTATTTTATATTACTTACGAGGATTTTTATTTTATTTTGAAAATTTACGGGTATTTTTTTTTCTTTATATTGAGATGTACATTTAATTATAAACAGCTTTTTGCGTTCACTGAATTTGTTTATTTTAAATCATCTTTCAGCATTAATTCAACTACAAAAAAGTCATTAGAAAATATACATTTTATAAGGCTTTTGGCCTTATCATCATTTGAGTGAATGTCAGGGAGATGTCATAGTCATAGTTGTGCCAAGAACCCCAATAAACTCCGAAATTCCCACTGTCCCTGCAATTACCATCTCTATTATATTTTCCATTGAGGTTACTGTAATATTAAGAAAAATAAATAAATATGATAGATTCGTAATAATTAATAGCGTTAATTCCGCGTAAAAGATGTTTACCTTAGGCCGCAATTCGAAAACCACCAACCACCTCCATGAAATTGCGCGCAATTACCATTCGCAGTGTCATTATCCCTGTCGAAAGTGGAAAACTTCATGTTCAGGTGCCATTCAGTTAGTGAATCTCCGGCTGTTCCTGAATATTTTCCCACCGATTTCAGTTTGTAGCCTTCCTCTTCGCTTCCTACTTTGAAATTATCGAAGCGAGCATAGCCAATGGATCCACCATCAACCTTTCCAAGTTGGATGTATAGCTCGTGAGGTTGCGTCAGGGTCATTTGATGTATTTTTTCAAGTCCCAGGAAAAAGTCCTCCCGGAGGTTTCCGAATCCTTGTTTGTAGTCGTTCCAGTTCCGATTAAAGTCCACATTTCCTTTGACTCGTCTCTGGATGACAGTCCATCCAGATCCGGAAACACTGGAATTGCAGGGCACATCGAATGGGTCTACTCCGGGCAACCTAATGGTATGGATATCTGTTGAGTTGACGAAGGCTAAGCAACTGCTGTCTTCGTATTTTCCTCTAAGCAGCTCTGTCTCCGAGGTTAGATTTTTGAATTGGGAGTCCTTTTCGCGAATTGTGGACTCGAATGATTTCACTAATCCGTCCTTGATCGTCAGCTGGTCCTGGCAGTGTTTGATTTCCGTCTCCTGATCCTTTATCTTGGCCTGTTTTCCTTCCATCTCTTTCGTCCTGGAGATCGATTCATCATGGCTTTTTTTGGCTTCTGTTTCCAATACGTTTATCTTGTCTGTCAGTGCTTTATTGTCTTCCGATTTGGTGTTCAGCTGTCGCTGGAACTCTTTTACTTGCGTTTCCAGATCCATTATCCTGGATCCTTTTACCTCGACTGCTTCCTTCAGTTGCACCTTAAGATCCTCCATTAGTTTATTTACCATTAACTCCATTGGTAGTTGGCTTGAATCTGCTTTCCAATTTTTCAGACTTCGTCTCTCGTTTCTTTCCCATTTTCAAAATATCGTTCGTGAATGCTTCAGCTGTTCCTCCAAGCTCTTTATTTTGGCATCCGACTGTTCCTTCATAGAGTTGGCAAGCTTCAGTTGGCCTTTCAGTTCCGCGATGGTAACATTTTTCGCGCTGGTTTCGTCCTTCAGTTCGCTGATCATCGTATCCTTGCCCTGGCAAAGGGCAGCGTACCTCAGCAGGGGCTTCACAATCGGATAGCAAATAGCGCCACAGTACTCATCATCCTCCTCCCTGGACACCTCACAGTGCTGGAAACGGAATACCCAACGAATTAGTTTATCTCAATTTACATTTCTCACTTCACTCAATTCTCACCGCACTATTCTCGGAGCCACTTCCAGTGGAGAGGGTGATGTCTCCCCTTACGCGAAGGAAGAAGAGGACAAGGATCCAATATATTTGCATTTTAACTTTTAATTTTAATTCAATTGATATTCCCGTTGAAATATTTAAATCAGACTGAATGTGGGATGAGAGGCAGAAGTCTTCTTATAACTCAATGCTTATCAATCAATGCCATGGATCATGCTCTCAGACGACGTGTCTGTTGATTCCGAGATAAGAAATTTGGGTCGCACACATGGCAAGTGGTCAAAATTAGTCGGATGTTAAAAATTGTTTTTGCCATTCTGAAAATGAGCTCTTGATTAGCTCCAGACTCTGTTCAAGCTTTTGGTTGATAATACGATGCCCATTGACTACTGAAGTATTATGTATTGTCGCTCATATTATTTAATTGGTTTATTTATTTGAGTTTAGTGCGTAGTCTTTCTTCTCGTTGATTACACTAGTCAACAAAGTATAACTTAATGATTCATAGCTGCACTTATCAGCTTCTCAGAATTGCAAAGTTCGATAAAACCAGATGTATGATACTTAAATTATGCGAAAAAAGGACTACCTCTGCAACAAACATAAAAATAAAAACCCAGAGTTCAAAAATTCTTTAAAACAAAACTACATCTTGAAAGAAAAAGAAAAATGATTAAAATTTTTTAAATTCCCAAATCTATAAGAAAAAGACGGGTTGGTTTACGACGCGAAAAAAAGATACAATTTTGTTGACTAGTGTAATTGGTGATCGATTGGTCGATTGTAGGCACGTATTCGTTTTCGAGCCAAAGTTGAGCCAACGTTGCATAAATGTCTCCTTAAAGTAATTAAAAATAATATATAAATAAATAATACATTTACTATTAGCCGAGATTGAGATTGAATATTCTTGGATTGGATTTTTAAAGTAGTTCCATGATTCCATGAAGAATCATCTTTCTTATAGGGGAAAATAGTGAAGGAAAACCTGACTATAAAAATAATAGTAACAATCTTTCCGTTCAGGGTTGCTGCTCAGCCTCAGTCTCTCTCTCTCTCTCTTTACTAGCTCTGCTCCTAGCATTTGAATATTTTGGTACTCCGGAAACTGATAGCACATTCATGATAAGAAACGGGTCAACCGCTATGAAGTCATCTGGAGCTATCAGCTCTGTGAATTATATTCTCTGCTTTCGTTGTGTGCCCATTATATTTAGCATAAAATTGGCGTGTGTGACCCCATAGAGTAGCATAGTACTTAGCACGAATTCTAATTCTTGGTACTATGGAGAATTCAGCTATTTTCAGAGTGAAACGCAATGAAACATTCGATTTCATAGTAACCTTGAGACAATGTCATTGTACTTTCACCAACTTTATATACCCAATACTCGAAATGAGTGGAGGGGTATATTAGATTTTCGGGGAAAGTGGATGTGTGTAACGCACAGATCGAAGCGTTCTCGCACCCATAGACTATACATATTTTCAAAGGGAACTAAACCGTAGAATATATGTTTAATAAATGTTAATTAAAGATATCTCGGATGCTTAAATAGATACATATATGTACATACATACAGAGATATGTATTGAATGAGATGGGAATAAGACTATTATAAGAAATTTTTAAATAGTTGCCAAACTCACATTTTTAACCTTAAGGAAACTTTAAGCACATTTTTAGAAGCACACTTTCATTGAAAGTGATCAACTTAGGCGGAAAAAAAAATACCACCACTTTTCAAAAATGGAATTAAAAGCTAAAGAATGACCAAAAAGTAACGAATTCATTAGTGAACTATTTTGAACTATTATTATTTAATATATATATGTATTATGGCTTGGAAGTGGCAACCGCCTTCTTGACGTAGGACCACAGATCACAGGTCAGGTAACTGAGCAGGCCACACCAAAACGTTCACTCAGTTTGCCCTGAACCATTCCTTTGCTTTCTTGTTGGTGTGTTTTGGGGTCATAATCCTGTTGAAAGACCCATACGAGCGGACTTTCATATTCTGCAAAGGGTAGCATAACTGTCTCCATTATATTCACGTACACATGCTGATCCATGATGGTTTTTATCCAACCTATTGGACTTACTCCATAGTGGAAGAAGCAGGCCCATACCATTAGACTACACCCTCCATGCTTAATGGTTTTTGTGGTGTACTGAAGTTTGTATTCTATTTTCCTTGAACGTCTAACGTATGGTCGAGATCCCTTTCCACCAAACATAACCACTTTGGATTCATCTGACCATCGAATATTCGTCCATTGTTGGAATGTCCGATTTGCTTGAACACTGGCTAACCTCATGCGCTTAGTGATATGTGTCGCGTTTAAAAGTGTTACCTTTCTTGGGCTGCAGGCTTTATTGTTATAATGGCTAAGATATGTGCTAACTGTTTGATCCGTCGCATTTATTATAAGCTCTTCTTCAAGCTCGGTAGCTGACTTGAAGGGACCCTTCTTGCTCTGACGGATCTGTCTTTTGCCATGAAGAGGGGTCATAGATCGTTTTCGTCCGCGTTTTTCAGCATTTTCTTCATAGTTTAAGACTTTTTTAATCATTTTAATATAGCATCATACCAATCGACAAACTTCTCTGTAAGTTTTTCAGTCTAATATCAATTTTTTGATAAGATTGCGCATTGTATTGATTATTATTAACTTTTATGACAGAAACAATGAAATCTTACTCAAAACTAATGAATACGTGCCTTTTACAAAGACAATTTTGAGACGGTTTGGAAAACCAACGTGAGGACTGGACCTAATGGCCGGATGGAGGGCATAACTTAGCGTTCGCCAGTGTTGACGCTTATATCCTTTGGCGGCCACTTATCATAACGCTTTAGCGTCGTCCCGTCCATTCGTCGTCGTCGTCGTCATCGTCTTTGGGGCCGACACGCACATGCGCCAGCAATTATGCTAAAAGCGTTAAATTTATAGTTTCCCACACTCGGCCACAGTCGGTGCTGTCGGTGTCGGTGTCGCTTTCGCTTCGAGCCTTTGAGAATTTTTAACATGGCTCGGCCTGTCTGCATTGGCCACTAAATAAATTGCTTTTAGAGCACGCGTTAATGATGTTGATTGTGGCCAAGGGAGCTAACCGAACCGAACCCCTCCCTGTACCGCCCAGGCCTCGCTTCCAGCTACCATCTCCCAGTCCCAGCTGCAGTCCTGGTCCTACTACGATTCCATGTTTAATGTTTTATAGCTGCTCGAGAGAGAGAGGGAGGCAGACAGCACGTTCCTGTCCTGTCCGGGTCTCTGTCCGGTTTATTTTTATGATGATAGATGGTCTGTGGTCCCGTATTTGCTGTCTCGCTGCTGCCTGTTGTTAAAAAGGATTTAATGCCATATTTATTAGAGGTGTAAGTGCATGCGTGTGTGTGCTGTGTGTGTTTGCTGTGTGTGTGGCATAAAGGTGTTGCAAATGCGGTGTGGCGATGCGGTATTTCGCTAATGGTTTGCATACTGGTTGGCCCTTAAGTATCTGATAACAAATGGACACTCAAGATCGTTTCGCAGGCAATAAAACAATGATTAATAGGGTAAATGCTAAATGTATCTATATTATTAATATTTTATACTCGTATGGTATTCTTTTTGCTTTATTCCACCAGTTTTCAGTTCACTCTCCCTGTATCTAGGCTGTCCTGTCGTATATTTCATATATAGCGATCATTTATTCTACGGACATTCTGCAATCCCAGAGAGCCGTGGAAATGGCAAAAAATTGTGCACTTAAAATGCAAAGCGAGCATAAAACTGAAACAAACAAAAAACTAAAAACAACAAAAGCAAAACAAAACAAAACAAGGCGAAAAAAATTAAAATGTAGGCAGAGCAGAGCAGAGCATCGAAAGCCTCGCAGATTCCCACAGAGGCTGAAAGGAAAAGCAAGAAGAAAAACATTTGCTGGAAAACTCATCACTCAAAGGCTGGGCACCAGCACCAGGACGAGCCAGGACCAGTCCAGGCCATTGGCTACCTCCAAGCTCCAAACTCCTTTCCTGGCCACATAAACAATCCGGATGGGGAGGGGTAGGGGGGATGGGCTGAAGGCGGGACTGGAGGCCAACCAGGAAAATGGTTTAAAACTCAATTAAAGTTTTAGCCGCAAAATAAATGCAAAAACGACAACGCCAGCGACGACAGGGGCAAAAAAATACAACAAATAACAACGATTTTGGGAATACCCACAAGCGAATCACTGATTATTGGGATACCCTTTCTGGCCTTTAAGGTGGGGAAATTAATATCAATTACTGATCAATTTACTGACAAAACTATTGGTAGACATATGTGGATATTCCTGGGTTTAAAAACAGGTTGTAAGATCTTTACAACTAAGAACATATTAAAAGTGATTTTTATTTAAATTCCAGAATATTTTGGTAGTCGTTGTGGCACGTTTCCTTCTCAGAAAGGTTCGTAGATATTATTTTATATTATTTTACTATGCATCCAATATTTAATAATCATATTTAACTATTTCTAAAGAGCATTTTAAGCAACAGCAACATTTAAAGGGATTATTAAATAGGTAAAAATAATTCTTCTTAAATATGTATGTGTAAATATTATTCTTATATTTGAGACCTTCTTTGATATTTATTATCTCATTTTAGCATAAAAACTTGAAACTGAATTTATTTATATTTAATCTAATATATTTTTTAATTTTCTAAAGTAAAATTTTAAATCTAACACTTAAAATAGATTGTTTCACACCGGCTTAAAGAAAACAAAGAATTTTTCTTTTGGCCATCCTTTGGCACAATTACCTCTGGTGAGGGCAACCAGCGCTCGTCTCGCATTTTCCTCTGGTCTGAAATGCACAAAGTGCGGGCCATCAGCGCTTGCCACGCCCACAGGCATGCCAGCGCCAGCGCCAGCCTCCCCTCTCTCCCTCTCTCTAACCCTGGCACTTTTGATGGCTGTAATTCAAATGAAAATTACACAAATGAATTGAATTTCCGAAAAATGCAGCAGCAGCAGCACCGTAGAGAAGGAAAAACTTTGATGAGCCTCGAATTTGGTTTGGGAATGGGTGTAATGATTGTATGTGGGTAGGGTGGCGTAGGGTAGGGGGTGATTGTGTGTGTGTTTGTTTGTTTGCGATTAGTTTACGCGCCTCTGGTGGGGCACTGCCTTTGGCAATGGTTGCACCTCGTTTGAGTCGTTGTCGATTGGAGTGCAGTTGGCCTAACGAGTTGCCTCGAGTTCGGCGAAGTTTGGTGAAAATTTAATGGCGCATTCTTGCCACACGCTGCCTGCCCGCCCGCCTCCCGACTGCCACAAGAGTTTGAATTTGTTTTATTGGAGCGTGAAATCGTGTTTTGTTTTTAATTCTGTTGTGTTTTACTCTGGTTCGGAGAGCAGCAGCAGGCATGGGGCATGATAAACGGAATGGAATGGAATGGGAAATCAAATCAGAGAGCCGGAATATAAGTACGATTATACCTACCCGCAAATAAGATAATTGACGCTTTCCATCATACATATAATAGCTGCATCGGCCATCAGACATCAGCCATCACCCCTCTGCCATTAGCCATCTGCCATCAGCATAGATACAAACGACTGCCAGCTAATTTGAATGCAGAAATGATATTAAATTGAAGGCATTTAAGTGGCTCACGGCTCGCATGCGAATTAAAATGAAATGAATGGTGTGGAATGCCCCAAAATGCTGCACTGCACCGTGTTAATGAGTCATTACACATGCAACGCGAAACGGGCGACGCACACAGGCCACACAGCAAACTTTTGCCACAATTTGTTGAACGTGAATGTGGCTAAAATGCGGCAAAACATTAAGTTGAATTATGCAATAAAAAATAATGCAATAATAGTAAAGCCGGCAACAGCCCCAAAAAAAATGGAGAGTCAGGAAGCGCCAGACCATTAGGGGTTCCTCTGAAGCTTCGGAAAACCATATTGTATACAGTGCGTTTCAGAGCTGTAAGGTTAGCAGCTAAAGCAGTGTAGTGTGCACGCAAAGAAGATGTTTTTTCGACTGGCCGTCTTATAGTTTCATAACGCACTGTTCTGGTGCATAGTTTTATGCTGTCCAAACACGGCAGCACCCAAATTAATTTTGTATTTCATTTTGCTGGAAATTGGATTGAAAAATGGCAGAAAAGTACAGAAAAAAAGCGTCGACTCTCTGCGACTCTCTGCGAGAATTCAAGTAAAAATGCCGAAGAATGTGTTTATTTATTTAGTATACATTTAGACATTAAATATAGACGAGTATGTAGATTGCAGTCCCGTTATATGCGGGGGTTAAATATTAAATATTAAAATGAGGCACAACAGTTCTAGTAACGATACTGAAAACTTGGATCCGAACCATAGACAATGCACCCACATGGATAACCTGTAAGTGGCGTTCAATGAAAGGAGACATTTAGAATCAGTAATACGCATACGAGAGGGGGTGGGGGGTTAATCAATAAAAGACTGATCACACATACATGTACATATTACATATATAAACGACATTTATTCATGACACCAACAAAATATATAAAATAAATGGAAAAATTGCACAGTGCTTATGTTAATAAGAAATTCATTCGTTTTGCATTCAGTTAACAATAAGTATAATTTTTTTTTGTCAATAATATCGAAACGGCTTAGTTTTTGTTCATACTCGCAAACCGTGTGTCAAGGTCGGGGTCAAGGTTTTGTGTGGTATCTGTGTATCTGTGCCAACACCTAGCCACCAAACAAGGGGAACCGTGTCCAAACCACTTGACCAATGCTGTTTATGGCCACTGTTTCGTGTCAAATGTGGCAAGTGGCAGGCATCAAAGAGACAACAAATTTAGAAAACATTCGAGTTAATTTTGTACACATATAGAGTTTAGGGGTGGGGAGTTAGGAGGGTTGATTGCACCAGAAATATATACCAAAAACTACCAAACATTACCGAAGCCTTAGGGGCTAACATCTGAAACGAGAGAGAGTTTGTTTTTGTCACTTGGTTGAATGAATTATTGAAAGTATTTTGTAGCCAGCCTCTACGTGTATGTTTTGGTAGCTTGTTGGTATTTCCTGATCTTATCCTAAAGAAATATATATGTTTGTATGTTTATTACATGCCAAAAAATAAATTCACAAAAGCCTCTGCAGCATGGCCTCGCCATCACGTAGCACACGATAAATTCTTTAGTTACAGTTACACAATAGCAAATAAATGTACAGCAAGGGACGGCACATATTCACAACAACAACAATATTACAAAACATTTTAGCTTTAGCCTTAGCCTTAGCTATCGTAGCGCTCAGATGCCAACACCCAATGGACGAAATTGCAACACTTGAACTTGCCTCGCGGTTTGCACTGCAAGTGCTCTTTGATGTACTGGCAGGGGCACTGAAACTGCCCGCAGTGGCGGCCCGGTTCCACGGGCGTGACATCCACCAGGCCCCTCAGCGCCTCCATGCCCCAACGGGAGCCATAGCGCAGGAACAGCTGCAGGCCGCGCTCCTACAGAGAGAGAGAGAGAGTTCAAGGGGTAGATCGGGAAATGAAAAACACAGAAGAGTAAACAGAGATTGAGATGAGATAACTGTAGGTCGAGGTGGTGTGCGTTAGCAACTGCAGGGGGTGAGTGGTAATCGTCATGAATGGTGGATGGATGGGAGTGCGGATTAGTGAAATGTGCTGCATACTTTCGGGCTGCATTTTTAAATTAAACAATAAACGAAAAGCGAAACTGAAACTGAAACGAAATCGAATGAAATCAAATTAATTGCTTAAAAATACAATACAATGACAAACTCCATATTCTGTTGTTTTCGTTCTGCAATTTAATTCGTTCACGCTAATCAAAACACGGAAAATTACAATTCTTGTGGGTACAAATCAGAGAGAGATTCTGCCTGTGGCGGGGGTTTCAGAGCCAGCAGCCCATGCAGTTGATGCCACAACAGTGGCGATGCTGCAGGCTAATTTTGATTTTATTGCGCAGCAACTCCTCCTCGTACTGACAGGGGCAGATGGACGACTGCAGGTGCCTGGGCGTTTCGTGGACTCCCGCCTCCTGGACCGTCCAGTCGAGGCGACGACGCAGGAAATCCTTGCCCCATCGCTGCAGATAGCTAAGGAAGAGCTCCTGGGCAAAGGCCTAGAGAGAGCAGTTAACAATTGGTGAGGTGCGTGAATGACAGCGAGAGAAAGATAGTCAGAGGTGGGATCGAGAGGTTCAAGGGGAGATGAAGATGATGAAAGAAGCAACAACTACCTGAACACGAGTGTATATGGATGTAAAATCTCTCCACCGACTGTACGTGCTCACCTGTTTTCGAGGCATCCTCACTGGCTGACTGCCCTGGATGATAATATCGTTCAGATCAATGTCCAACTTGGCCTCCCAGCCCGCCTTGATGGCCTCGCCGCCGTTCTGCTCCGTGTGCTCGAGGAACTCGTTGAGGAAGCTCACGCACTGCGTGGCATCGAAGTACATGAAGCAGAGGTTGACCTTGTGGCACGAGATGCGGCCTCGGTCGTCCAGCACCAGGAGTATTTTGTGCCGCATCAGCTGCCTGTTGACGCGGGCCAGACACTTCTCCAGGCCGCGCGACAGCCGCAGCTTCACCCACATGCACAGGAATATGGCCGCCGCGTTCAGGAATAGCCAGCCCACGCCCAGTGCGAACAGAGCCACGCCCTGCAGTCCCGAGAACAGCAATGCCAGCAGCACGGTGAAGGCGAACAGGATCCAGCAGACGAGGATGCGCTTGTAGCAAATGTTGTACACGGTGAAGCGGTAATCATTCACCAGTGTCTCCATCGCGTTCACATAGTCCTCAACTGTGAGCTGTGGGCGAGAGGTATTAGATGATGGATGGATCATTTCACAAGTGACTCTGCTTACCGTCAGACCCTGGGCCATCAGCTCCTCCGGCACCAGCTCCGGACGAAATATTGCGGGCGTAATCCAAGGCCATTTGGTGTTGGCCGGAAGCAGTGTGACAATCACATCGCCATTCGCTGTGGGACATCATTGGAGAAAGAAATAGGTGTTCAAGAACTGTTGAGCTGGTCTACCACCCAGAAACTATCTTACCAAATCCCTCGCGGATACGACCCGTTGACAGTTCAATTGTGCGCATGCCGGAGCCCTGGTCCATGGGTAAGCTGGTGGTTCCGCTGCTGCCGTGGGCCCCATTGCCGTTGTGGTGGTTGGAGGACGAGGCTGGCACCAGGACGGAGACGGAGGATGTTGAGGCTACAGTTGCTTTTTGGTTTATTAGCTGCTGGGGGTGTCGGGCCGGGCCGGAGCCGCTCGCCCCGCTGGCAACGTTGCCACTGACAATGCCACTGCCGGATGCATTCAGATTAACGTGCGTACTCTCAGTTGTCAAAACAGCGGGTGCCACATCCGGCAACGAGGCTGCGGCTGCGGCTGGGCCTGGGGACGCAGCTGTTGTCGAGGAAACGGCTGGGCGCTGGAAAAGGGCAACAGCAAAGGGTTAGTAGTGCTCTTGGCCTTAGAACGTCGATGGGTCAGCCAGCAAACAAAATTATGCAAATGAGAAAATCAAAAGCAAAAGAAAATCAATTTTATTGATTTTTGATTTTACTTTTTAAGCACCACAGGGCCGAGAGAATCGTTAAAAAAGGTATCTATAAATCTGGGCCCAAATGCGAGCTGCAAACATAAATTGCACTGAAAATAATTTGGCGTACGTGCAGTACGCGTTTGAGAGCTCCAAGGCCCCTAAATAGATTTGCGAAGGCAATCCGCTGGCTTCCAAAAGAGGGCCAGCAGCTAGACAGCTGCACAGCTGAATTGTTCAGTTTTTGCTTGTGCCAAGACGAACACATACACACTATAGAAAAACCTCCCAACTCTCAGAAACATTTGATATTTGATATCTCTACGTATGAAGAGAATTGAAATTTCCAGAATCTGTAGATCTTTTATCTCTCCCAAACAAAAGATAATTTTAGGTACATATTTTATCATTTCTACCTATTTATGCGGCTTCCAAAACAAACTATGAAAAACTGATAAAGTAAGGTAAGCAATTTAAGGCCATAGGAACTTCGGAAGAGTCCGCAGCATCTAGTGGATCCCAAATATGAGATTATAGCAATGAGTCGTGCTCTAAGCATAAAGAATCGATTTCATGCTAGACTCTTCTGTAAAATATCGGAAGCCCGGAGAGATTTCAAGGCCCAATCCCATTCCAATCAAATCTGGTAATTTGGGTAATTTATAACAAAATTATATAGGTAGGTATTTTATATGCCAATTTTCACAGTAACACGAAACCACCTTAAGGCCACAGACTGTTAACGGACTCCAATAGCAAATTGCAAAAATATAAATTATACAAATATAAATATTAAATATTTACTTCGGAGAAACAGTAAACAAAAACCAAGCACGGGGCAAGGTGGAAATGTTTTAACAATCGCTGTTGGAAATGGAGTACGTATTCAGTTTATCTTTCGCTATGGCTAGGTAGTAGAACATTTGCGAAGATAAAAGTTCCAAATTTAGAATGAGAATATTTTATTATTAAAATGTAAACTGATTTGAATGAAATATGACATTTCTTTATGGATAAAATTTAGGCATAAGTCTGGTTAACAGAACAATTTGTAAGAAAAACACAGCTACTGTGACGTGTCACCCATGTACACACCTACTGAAACCCAATACAATCATGACTACATTGAGTCGGGGCTTATCACCGGATGGAGCGCCCCTCTGCTGCAACTTCTCGGCTCACGACTTGGTCTACTGTGTACAAACGCCAGAACCTCATTTGTCATGCGAGAAACGTACCCAAAAACAACTCAAAGAGAGTTTGAGAATCAAAAAACCACTTTTCATAACAACTCCATTAAGCGGGGACAGTAAAAGTACAGTAGTCACTGGGCTAAAGGGAAGCTTCACTCAATCTATATTGTTGAAACAACTTGGATTTGTTCCATTAACTTTCTTGCCTTAAAATTCCTATAGCTGGCAACAGCTCGTATTTTCTGTTAAACAGAGAGTTCACTGTACCAACCCTGTTTTTCTCTGTTTATGCGTGAAGGAGGAGGGGCAGAAGGGCCAAATGCGCATTGGAATGCGTTTCGTTGCGTTTGGCTCACCCGCACGACAGGGAGAGAGAGACATGGAGAGAGACAGAGCGGGAGAGCCAGACGGCGGAGAGAGAGCTACTCACCTGGACAGGTGTTGTTGTTGTTATTGTCGATTGCTCATTCGGACTGCGCGAGCGCGCCCGTCTGTTGTTGTTGCTGCTCACAACCGACGGCGGCGGCGGCAGAGCTAACTTGTTTTGCCGCTGCTGCGGCTGCGGCGGCTGCTGCTGCTCTTGTTGTTGTTGTGTGGCATCGCTGCCGTTACTGTTATTATTTTTTTCACCGCCGTCGGCCTCATCATCGAATTTAACCCAATTTTTGGGCGTCTGTTTGTCGTCATCATTTTCATTGAGGGACACATCTTCCAAAGGATGTGTTTGCTGCTGCTGCTGCTGCGGCTGCGCCTTGGAGTCGTCCATTTGGAATGCGAATCTCTTCAGCTGGAGGGGCGCGGAGTGGTTGGGGGCAAAGCGCGTGTCTTGAATTATTGGCAGACGTGTGGCCTGGCCGATGCAGCAGCGTTTTGTTTTCGCGTTTTTATGGCCTGACGCTTACATAACCTCAATATCAATTCACACCTGAGTTGCTGCGACTGCTGCTGCTGCTGCTGCTGTTGCTTATTGTCGTCTGTGTCTCTCACTCTTTCGTTCCACTGCACAACGCGCCGCTTACGTGTTGGCCGCTCGCCCGTTCACGTCGCACTGCTGCGGCACACCCAGCAACAAAAACACTCTCACACAAATTATTCAGAGCCAAAAGCTCGGCTCGGCTCAGCTTGGCTTAAAGGCGCGCTCAGGCTGGTGCTCTGACGTGTTCCGTTCTCAAGTGTTCCCGCTCCAGTTCCGCGTACCGTAAGCTCTGGCCACAACAGCAGAACTGAGCGCTCACCTGTTGCGGGCCCCCCAGCCTTAGCGGAGCTTTCTCTCGCAGTTTTTATCTAGCTCTCCCACTCTCCCACTCTTCATAGGTTCATTCATTAGAGTATCTGTTTGTATACCCCTGAAACCAGAAGGTTGCATGATTTTATCCTCATATTTGCAGAGAATAGAAGCCAGCACATAATATGTATGTATATCCTAATACAATGTAGAAGAGACTATGCACTGATTGATAGCTGCCACAGATCATCACAATTAGTACAGCATATTGTAATAGATCTTGAATGTTAGGGTATCTCAAGCTTCGGCAGCTTTTTAGAGTTTCTGTTGTTTTTTTATGGCTCACATGACAAGTTTTTGTCTCTCGAGTATCTGTAGCTTCTCCCCTCCTCCCACTTGCATCTCCCACTCTACTTCTGTGACTCACAACTTGCTGCCGCTGTTGAATGATCACGTTTTTATCTTTGCATTCGTTTGTTTGCTTGTTTGAAGATTTCGCAAAGAGAGCCGCGTGTATCGTGTATACAAACACCTCTATCCTATCCACACGCTGTCTCCGATTTCAAAACCAATAAACCATTCTTATCGGCACCCATGGGGGAGGGTGCAATGCGCCTGAGCCCAAGGTATCGGTCAGATATTGATTGAGCAACTTTTACAGCTAATGCGAGTGTTGCCAAATCATCCGATTAAGCCGCAGAGTAAATTTAATTTATCTTATATTTGGACTGAAATTTCTCAGCCAAAAGCCTTCATAGGGAGTGCACTTTAAATTCTCTGTTCAGTCCTCTTCTTGGCCTACAAAAAAACATTTGGAAATCTGCAAAAATGTTTGCTTTTTTGTTTGGCAAATACCAAACGAAGAATGCAATTTAAAATCAATTTGACGTTTGTTATGCCGTTCAGTGGGTTCCGATTCAGTGTCGGGTCCTGTTTTCCATGTCCCCCCCTTTCGATAAGCGGTAGAAGGGTAGAAATTTATGGCCACGGCGGATAGGAGACGGCGGATGGCTGGACCGCATAGTTTACGCCTGGACGGAGCAGCAACATTTTTTGGCTCGAATAAAATGTAAAATGCAAGGGCCCACAACATTATAGTGGCAATTGTTCGACTGGGCAGCCACAGAGAACTTTTCTGCCCATAAATTATGCTGCAAAATTATTATATAAGCGGCCAGTGTCGAACAGTGCCAAAGAAATTGGCCCCCGGCCAACACACAGCAGACCCCAGAGAGATAGACACTGCACTGTGGGTGGAAAGGGGGGGGCGGAGAAGGAGCGCAGTGCGCCTGGCACTGAGGCATTTCAAACTGTTACGCTCAAGGGAGGGCAGGAGCTGAGCAAGATGCTGCTTCAGATGGTCATCTCTGAAGAAGTTAGATGTCTCTGACTGTCTAAATGGAGAAGGCCGATCAGGGACAATACCAAAATAAAACACTACGAACACTCAATAACGCGTTTCCATCTAAAGGTTGGATCATTTTCCAGATAAAAGCACGAGGAATGGCATATAGACAACACCTGGCTGAATGGTCATTCAAGGACTTCTTTCAACAGATAACTGCCTACCAGGATTTGGAGTCCTACGGCCCCGAGTGACTCTAAGAATAGTTGTATATTTCGCATAGATTTTTATAATGGATCCACCAGCTGCTGGTTTTATCCTCAATCGATTAGAATTGTCTTTTAGATCAGAGGAGATCTGGCTTTGAGAGCCAAAAATTTTCCAGTAGTAATAAACCGATATTTTTATTTACTTCCCACCGATTTAATTATTGCCATCTTTCCCTTGGATACCTACTCAAAAAGCCCCCAGACTGCGGTAATTCATTGAGATCATGGCTCATTCTCCCCCCAGTTTCCATTTCCACAGCCTTTAGGTACAATAAGTCATTTCCATTAAGCCATAAATCGCTCAACAGCCCGAAAATCCTTTGTGCCAAGACGAACTTTGCTTCAATTTGGCTAAGTCTAAGGCAAGCCACAAAAAATGCAACCTCAGTCGAGGGAGGGAAAGGCAGCCAAGAGTCTAATTAGGCCAAATTAATTGCCTGCGCTTTTGACACTTGCCAAGAAGACTGAACCGGAGCATCGGCCCATCGCAGAGTCAACAAGACAGCTGCCGGGACCGCAACCAAGTACAACACTCAAAAGTCTATTTGCAAGCAACCGCCAACCGGCCCTAAACTCTACCCCCCTCTCACTCCCCCTCTCTCTCTCTCCCCCTCTCTCTTAGAGCCCCCACTCGGAGAAAGAGTAATGCTGGCAATTTGTTGGTCGTCGTCTTATTAACCCGCAACAGGAGACAGGAGACAAGAGGCGAAGACGAAGACGAAGACCGAGAAGTTGGCGGCAACTTTTTGGCCAGCGCGAGAATGTCCAACGGGCATATAAATTAGCTGAGACAGAAGTTGCTTGTCCCGCCCCCCAACCACTTCCCCCACCACTGCCTCTTAGCTTCTTGCCTCTTGTCTCTCCTCGCTTCTGCTGAGAAGGCGGGCAAAGTTTTGGCATCAAAAAATGTTTTCAAATTAAGCTAATTTATATTATATAAACACGCTTAATGAGTGCCCTATAAGGGTGGCAAAAGGGGGGTAGTGGGTAGATAGCCTATGGTGGCAAGACAAAACAAACATATTTCTCCTGGCATGCTGAACATTTTGATTTGCCTCGTCCACCTTTCGAGTCCCTTTGAAAATGGCAAAAGTTTTCGCAACACCCCGTTCTGGTTGTTGTTTGTGCTGTTGCTTTTCGTTCACAGTTGGCTGGTGAAATTAACGTGACTTGCATAACGCTCCGAGGCATGCAACGCGGCTGTAAAGTGTCGCCATCATGGCCCACCATCGGCATTTGCTCCTTTTTGCTCCTTAGCGCTTCTTTGGCAGCAGCAGAACTTCTCTGGCTGCTGCTGCTGCTGGCTGCGAAAATAAAAACAAAATGCAACTGGGGAAACGTGTCACAAACTTTATGCCCCTGCCACTGCCGCTGCTGCTGCCACTGCGCTACCACGCGTCACGCACGCGATTTTCGCTTAGTTGTTTGTCACTTTGTCGCCGCCTTTCGCCGTCACACCCACCCACCCCCTCCCGCCATCTACCGCTGCTGGGAGGAGTCCTGAGAAAAATTGCACTGGAAATTAAGTGAGTTGCCGTTCCCGGAGCGGAGCGGAGCGGAGCAGCAGCATAAATTAGTGTGCCGAGATTCGAACCAGAGCCAGAACCAGAGTACCGAGCGGGGGTGAAAAGTTGCACAGGAAACGGAAGTTGATGCAGGAACAACGTGGCCAATATCAAGAAATTTAAGCCAACAAATAAGCCATTCAATGGATAGAGTAAGCAGTTTTTGCCAGACTGCCAGAATGCTTAGTTTTTCAAATATAAACGAATATAATTAAAGTTATTTCCATGGAAAGTAAGCCCTTTTAAGAGAACCGACCACAGCTCGAACATATAAGAAAGATATCAGATACCTGAGCATCATTAAATCAAGAATGGAAATGTAGATTCGATTGACCATTCGATACATTCCAATGTAGAGGAGATTCATGTAAATTAAATTATTATTATGGCATTTCATTTCCATCTGCCCACACAGCAAACTGTTGCCGCACTCGAAAACCACTCGAGCTCATAATAATTTACGGCATGTTGCAACAGCAACCACAGGGACACGCACACACTTGCTGTTCGTTGGGTGGCAGAACCTCAACTACATGCCGCCTGGCACTGGGTAACAATGGAACTGACACTACAACTGGAGGCGTCCAGGTCGGTCGACCAGGAATGTGGCAAGGGTCTGGTCTGGACTGTTGTTGGCACATGTCACCTTTCATAAAACATAAAATCACTTTGGGGTTGCACCAGTGTGGCACTTCACACCAGGCCAAGACGAATGCGGCCAACACACAAGGCTTTGAATTGTTTTGGAAGAGACATCAATGGCCCAGAAGTTGGCCAATCCTTGCACTTGAAAATTGAAACCTTTAAATGAGAGTTGCGACTGATGTAGATGTAGATGACCGCCAAGTGGCTGTAATTTGACATAGGTACTACGAGTAGATGACAGCAAGAGTGTGCTTGAATGGGAAACTTTAAAATAAAAGATGCAACATTTCAATAGAGGAAATATCTTAGAATGACAAGAGCCAGTGTCAGATACGCCGGTCATTATCTCCAGCTGTCTGAGCACAACTGTACTCACCAAAAAAAGAATGTTGCAACAGCCACTTCAGTGTAAATCATTATAATAATTTAACTAAAGAAGCAGGACTAGCCAGGCAGAGCCAGGAAGAGCAGAGGCAGTGCCAGGCAGAGCAGAGGCAACGGTGAAAGTTTCAGACACACAGAAGCAGAAGAGTCCTGGGATGGAGATGGAACGTTAGGCCAGACAGCTGGACCTCTGCCTCTCCAGACGACCCAGCAGCAGCAGCAAATGCATTTAAGTAGAAAATCTAGCCAAAAAAAAGAATATGAGGATGAAGGAAGCCAGACAAGGACATGCCATGATTTAGGGGTGCTTAAACGGTTCTGTTTCTCCACTCACTTTAAGTCTTGGAAGTTGGAACGGCTAGGGAAGTTTTTGCTCTGGTGTCGTGTCGTCTCGCAAAGAAAAATGTAGTTTACTTTATTTAAAAACCCGTGGCAACAACTTTGCCCTGCCGCAGACCAAATCAGCTGCAAGCTGACCAAATAAAAACCCCGCAACTCCCCGCAACACCACAAATAAAATCATATTTAAAACTTTCGCACGATGGTGCAGCAGCAAAAAAAAGAAGAGAAAAGGAAATATGGAAAAGTAGCAAAAACTTGCCGCATTTCCATAACAAAAGTTTCGCGTTAAAAAACAGAGAAGTGTTTTGTGCTCCTCGCAACAAGAAGAGTGCAGAAAAATGGTCGGCGAGTGGCCAACTAAACTTTTATTAAATTGGAAATATTTATCAACATTCATAGGCCAAAGCCCCGCCTCCACAAAGAACAAATTTAGATGCATGAATGCGCATAATGGAATTGCGTAAAAATTTCAGAGTCTCTCGATTAAACCATATTCGCGTGTCCTTTGCTATCAATAAAGCAATAGATGGACCAAAAATCACTTAGGTATTAGCTGAAACAATATGATGGGATAGTCTCAGTTTTCTTTGTGTCTTTCTTCTTCCTTCCTTCTACAAAGAGATGCATAGTTGAAGCCATTTTTGATGTTTTTACTCTTTCCAATAACATTTTACCCACCAATTTGTATGGCCAACTCCATGTTAAACTTCAATAGCTACGTTTAACAGAGACAATGGGAAAACTTCTCTCCGCTCATTTAAAATCCAGCATCTACTTAGCCCTAGTAGGCTGAAGTGAAAACATTTTCTTTCGCCCACGCGCAACCCAGTTGTGAAGCATTTTCTGGGAACTCTCCACAGAAAACAAAAGAGGCGAATTTGCATTGCATCAAATTAAAGCCATGGACAGCAAATGTTTAACATATGTAATTTTGACAAACAGAAGGACTGGCGGAAGGCAGGAAAAAACGAAACCACGAAAAGAATGGAGAGCAGGGCTCATATTAATGCAATTTAACAGGGCGTATGCATAATATTTAGCTAAGCCAAAGCCAAAAAGAGAAACATCTCAGCGGCGGCGGCCAGGCTCAGTGCAAAACTTAATTAAAAATATGCGCGCATAATTATAACTATATTTAGCCAGAAACAACCACACAGACACACACACACACACTCATGTAAATGTGTATTAATTTCGTATGCAAAAAAACAGACGACGGGGAAATGCAGCAGCAGCTGCACACAAAAGCCGCGCGCAAAAAAATATGCTACACTTTTTTCGCCGTGTGTAAGCGGCATTTCGGGCGTCCGCTCCCCTCCGCTCCGATGATGCTGATGATGATGATCCTGTGCCGGGTTTTGTCAACACACCGCCAACATCGTACTCGTCCTCGTCCTCGTCATCGTCCTGGCCTGGCCTGGCCTGATGAGCGTCAGCAGTTACCGTAAATTATTTTATTTATACCACTACTAGTCGGGCAGCTGGCTGGGGCTGGGGCTGAGGCTGGGACAGCATACCAGCATCATACTATGGCTGTCTGTGTGCTTGACTTAATAAAATAAATTTAGAAGCTGCCTGGCTTCTCTCTCTCTCTCTCTTCCGCTTTCTCTCTGTATCTCTGGTAGCTTGCATCACGCCTCAGTTGGGCGCGTTCGCAAAACGGCAAAATGTGCATAATGCCAGTGTGTTTGTGAGTGCACGAGGAAGTGAGCGAGTGAGTTTAAGTGTGTGTGTGTGTGTGTGTCCCGTTTATTATTTATGCATGCTGTGCAACATTTTCACCCAGCAGCTGCACAACAAACGCGAAATCGTTGCACGGCTTCCTGGCTATCAGATTTTTTTCGCTTTTGGGTTTTGTTGTGTTTTAAGTAGAACAACCTCATGTCTAGCACAGTGGGACAAGAACTGCACTGAAACTAAAAGATAATATTAACATTGTAGATTAAGAAATCACCTAAATAAACGGCCCTTAACAAATATCATTCGTATTTTCCACTCGTTTATATTCTTCACACTCCTTCTCTTCGGCTGCCTTCATCTTCGAAGGCTTTTTCGAGCACACTGATTGTAGGGTACACTCACAGCGGGAGAAGCTGACAGAGATGATGAAGTTCGCTTGGGAGTTGATCTCTGAGCTGGGAGCTCAGCACAACGACAGCATCATAGGGCATCATAAGATTGAACTGGGCATGGTGGACCATCGGGACACTCTGTATACAATGGGAGTACAAGAGAGTACAAGAGGAGTACAATCGAGAGACGGGAGACGTCATTGGACGCGGGAGAGCTTCACCCTAGACCATGTCGACGAGCATTTGTCCCGTGTACGTGTTCGAAATTTACTGCGTGGGCGGGAGGTCTACTCTCAGTGTACACCACCTTTACTGGAGTTGTGCTGTTCCAATCGAAGGCTGAAGATGTAGTAAAGAAGCTGCTTTCAGCCTTTACGTCAATGGACTCTGATATATCCAAAATACTAGTGGCTAGGCTCAGATCATTGGGGAGTTTCGAAGCTGTGTGCATAACCTTTAGAATAGGATCTATCAATTGGGATCTATCAATTGGGACTGAGTGCAGCTGGCTTGACATATGTATCTGGGGGAGTATACCAACTTTCATGCAATCCGACGGATAAACCATTTTAGTCTGTGGAAGCATTTGCTGGCACCCTTCAGGTGGGCAAAGATCTGACCACAGCCTTTGATGAGAGCTATAGGCACATGCCCACAGGCCTGGGAGCCGTGTCCTTTCAGTCCGTCGCCTCGCCAGAGACTTACTTCAAGGCAGAGACCCTCAAGTATCTGCACCTGCTCTCCCCTGATACGCTGCTGCTCTTGGACAAGTGGGTCTCCCCACATTTGCTAGAATATCATTTTCAGCTCCATTTAAATTTCAACAATTTTGAGTTCGTTTAAGCTACTTTTCGACCCCCGAACGGGGCATATGAAAATACAGAAATGTTTATATAATTGAATTTGTCATAAAATTAACAATTTGCACGCAAATCCGACCACAAAACTTTTCCGTTTGGATCATTTTTGAGCAGCATTTAGTGCGATTTATTTATTTTGATTTTGATTTGTGTGTGTGTGGCTCCGACTCCGTTTGGGCGAATCATTTGCATCAGCATTTATCGTTTTGTGGGTTTGTGTGTGTGCTCTGCCTGCCTTTGTTTTCGCATCCACAATCCACAATTGTGGCCATTTTGATAATCACAATGTATCACAATATTTTCCATTTTAATTGGGTACACAAAAGTGGAAAAACAAATACACAAAAACACATTGAAAAGGAGAGCCTGGCCCACCCCACCCCCAAAAAATATGTTGCAAATTTAATGAAGCATTTGTGTGGATTCTGTAGCCGAGCTGTAGCCGGCCGTGTTTGTTTGCCAAGAAAAGGAGCAACAAAAAATGGCTTGATGTGGAAATGTCCTTTAATTCAATGGCCTGGCACCTGGCTAATTGTTTTGATTATGGAAAATTGGGGCGAAGTGTGAAAACGTTGCGAATGGACCCCACAATAAATTTTCATTTATTCAATTGAAATGTAATTTATATTCGTAAATAAATGGGCATAAAATATGATTGTTGAATCGATTAAAGACAACCCAAATGAGGGATATAAATTAAAGTCACCCAAAAAAAGAAAACAGTTCTTATTTGAAGAAAATATGGAAAATGTAGAGGGGATTTTCAGGGGCATAAATGCAGCGGCCACCAAAGAAAAGCAATTTTTTCTTTTCAGTTTTTATTTTTATCTGTGTATTTATTATTTTTTGTTGAAAAGCCTGGGCCGTAATGCGTTCCTTTGTGTGGCTTTGGCTGCATCATTAAAACCATGAGGCAGTCGATTTAATAAATGTGGCAGGCCAAAGCAAACAGTAGACTGGCAAAGGATACCCATGCCCGTATATCCTCCGGCTCCTTCGGCTCCTCGGACTGGGCTTTGTGAGAGTTTCCAGAAATTAAAGCTGGCGCCTTGGTCAACAGTTTCTTTCGGTGTGAGTTTGTGTGGCTCGAAAGCAATTTACAAAAGTTTCTCCATCAAAAATCCGCTGTCAGTATAAATATCCTTAAAATAGCCAACACGGCTGCTAAGCACACACACACACACACACACCGACACAGACACCGACACCGGAGCACACTCTCACAGGATGATGGAGGATCCTGGCCGCTTCCTGGCTGCCTGCACTTTGCTCCTGCTCCTGCTCTGCCTGCCTGCAGGAGGAATATGATTTATGAATGCATGTGCTGATATATGCCATGTGCCCCTGTCTGTCCCGTTCCCGTCCTGCCCCCACCGCTGCCACAGCCACCGACTGGCTTGCCCGCTGCTGCACGTACGAGTATTGTTAGCGCCGAAAATTATGCTACAATATTTTTCCTCTCTCTATAAAGCTACACACACACACAAATACGTATGCACATGCAGGCTGCACTTGTATGGCCTCATCTATTTGTAGTCCAAACAAAGAGAGACGTGTGCTACACACACACACAGCCACACACACAGGCTTACTGTGATTTCCACTGGTAAATCAGAGGCACTTTAAATTGAGCATGTTACGTAACATGTGGCAGCCCCTCGACCCACCACCAGCCTCCCTAAACGACTGGCTTACGAGCAAAGTGAAAGGCTCATCCTCATCCTCTTCTATACCTCTCTCTCCCTCTCTTTCTCTCTCTCTCTCTGGTGTTCAGTCCTTTTTTGCGAGTAAATCTGTTTAAATGTTTGATATGCGATTATTTCTGCTTCCATTGCGAACCGGTTGAGGCCCCACTAGATAGTCCCAAATCCCATTCTCAAGTCCTAAGCTTGACAAGCAATGTTTCCTTTTGATTTTTGATTTCTTCCTACTTCGAGTATGGATTTGGTTCTGTGGTCAAACGAGAATTCTCTTAGAGATTTTTCAGGTTCAAGGGCTGCCTTTAGCCCGATTTATCTGAAGATGAGTGGGGAATCTTATTAAATTTTGTTCTTCTTATAAATTTCTTGTCTACAAGTGGAGTGCTTTTAAATCATCTGAGTTCTCTGAAAATTAAAACTGATTTTCAACATGAAATCGCAGAAACAGGCAGCATTGGGTGCTCTTCCCCCCTGCCCACAGTCGAGCGCATTTTCTCATATTTTGATGCATGCAAAACACAAGTCGAAGGGGGGATGGGGAGGGTAAAATGTCGAAAATAAATCCTAAAATCCTTGTACTTGTGCACGTTGATTGCCCGAGTCCTAGTCTTTGCCCCTGCAGTCCCTCCCCTGTTGTGGGCCATCGATCGATCGCCTGGCATTTACAATTCCTTTCGTTTTTGCTACAGCCACTTTATCAATTTCGCCAATAAAATTCAAGCAGTTCTGCTGGCTTATAGTTTTTATTCCTTACTTTTTCGTTCGGTCTGCAGCCATTACAAAAATAAAACAAACTGAAAGGGAAGGAGAAATCAAAAGAAAATGCATCATTCATCATCATCGACCAACCGACCGACCGAGAGGATTGGATTGCTTTCGTGGTTTTCTATTGTCTGCTCTGCTCTGGCTGGGCTGACGAATTCCCTTTGTGTTAACTTAATTGGATTGATTGTTGTAATTGCTGGGAAATTAGTTGAATGCCTTTTGCAGTGTTTATTAATTGTCCAATAATTTGGCACCGTTTTGTCGTTTTGCTGTCAAAACTTTTGCTGGTCTCGACAATTATTAAGTGCGAACATATATCTAACATGTAGTAGCTGTCAAATGAGCTTGTCAAATCAGCAGAAGGACAAAGCCAGATATGCTCCATCCTCTCTGTCCCTCTCTCTCTCTCTTTAGCTGTCCCTTTTTGTGTCAGACAACAGGTAACCGTAGTCATTGTCCCCATTTGAAAAACTTTTTTACGGTCTGCCTTTCGTTGCCATCCTCGCAGCATCCTTTGCATGAAAAATGTGCAAAAAGTGACCAGAGTCAGCCGTCACAGCTGCTCGTCCTGGCCCTCGTTCTCGTCCTCGCCACAAACACATAATTTATCAATACTTTGATTTGGACAGGGACATACTTTTCTTTTTGGGTGCCAGACAACCCGGAATTGGGGAACGGAGACGTAATGTTATTGTCTGAGTCGATGTCTCCACATGATTGCCCAGACCCTGATGCAATTGAACACAGGTTTCCGAATCGCTGATAGCAAGGGTAAACGTAAACATGTAGTAAAGCCACCGATCAGATCAGCTTGTAGCTTGTAGCACGATGTGAAAATCAAGTTGGCGACTATTTCAATCGCAATCAGAGCTGGCAAGTAATTGCTAGCCCTCTTTGGCAGCTCCTCTCAGCTGAGCAACGCAACAGTTGATGCTAAATAGATTACGCGGTGATATTCAATAGCTTGCGGCTAGTCAGGGGACCAAGTGCACTGATGAGGCAGCACAGCAGCCTGACAGGACTCCATCGCCAGCTCAATCTCAATCTCTGTCCTCTCCATGGACGCCCTAACGAGTTCTAAAACATTTCGCCCGGCTAAACGAAGTTCAACCTACTGAATAGCAAGTAGTTTTCCCCAGCAGCACACACACAATTTTCTTATTTTCCGTGTGCGTTTTCTTTTTCTTTTGCTTTTGCACGTTGCGGAACACTGAAGCTGGAGTTAACTTGAGACGAGACGAGACAGCGGGACACAAACTGAATTCTAATGAGAGGCAGGTGCTATTGCTGGTAATACGCGGCGTATACGTTATGCCGCTCTGGCTCTGGCTCTAACTGGAGGCTGGAGGGTGGCGGGTTAGGCCTAATGAGTAGTTAAATATTTGTTGACAGTCCAAATGCCAGCCGAACGCTAATTAATCGCTTTGTAAGCCAGAGTGCAGATTTGGCAACAAGCCTTTGTTCAGCTAATAAATTCATAATTGTCAACAAATTAATGTGGAATTTTATTTATTTACACATATTTACCCTGTGCATAATTATGAATTATGTATTTTACAGTGGGCGAACTCACACGCAATTTAAATCCGTTTATCTAACTTTAACCCAACTGCCAATAATTATGAGGTTCGGTTTCGTTCGGTTTCGGCTTCGATTCGATTTGGTTCCGTATTGTATTTTACCCACTTTTTTATCGCACTTTTTACCCACTTTTACCGACTGCATAATCCCTCTTGGTGCCCTTTTGACCTGACCGCCATCACTTTGAAAATTAAATTTTATTTGCTTTAATTAAAATGGATTAGTTTTGCCGTATTTTGCGTGAGCCAATTAAATTCATTTATTTCGTTTTCTGTTTGAGTTTTATACGTTGTGTCATTACTGCATAAATATTTCATAAGTAGGGGATTCGAATGCAGCAGCTTAATGAGAATTATCTCCTGTTACACGACTACTGCAAAAAACGTATCCCTATAACATGTGGGATTTGAATCTGGCGGGCAACCAAAAAAGGGTCACTTTAGAAGCGGGGCAAGCTATATGGCAACCTTCTGATCTCCAGTCGATAACTATCTATCGATAACTTTGCCGAGAAAGCTAAAGAAAGCTATGTTAATATCTGCAACCACGCTGGAAACATTATATAAATAAACATTGGAACCCATAAACTCCTGCAAACATGGTCGGAGGTCCATAGAAAACCAGTCGGTAAATGTTAAATACATGGACTACCTCTCAGAATTTAACGAAATTTTTTTCCTGGATAGACCCCGATTTATCATGAATTTTGGTGAAAAAATTTTGTGGCGGTCGCTTCTAGTTTTTTTTTTTTAAATATTTAAAGTTTAGAGTTTTTCACGCCAAAAATGGCTTGCCCGGGTCACTTGCTGTGTTGTTGTTGTTGATTTTTTGTGTGGTTTTTCATGTTTTTTGTTGTCCTTTTAGTTGTTGTTGTTGTTGTTTTGGATAATTGTTATTGTTTTGGGTATTTTTTTGTGTTATTATAAGTTATTTTAACCAATAAATAAGAAAGCGATAGAAATGTGTTTTGTATGTATATATTTGAACTGCGAAGTTAGCTATTTTATAGCTAGTTTTCAGTTAAAGCTATATTTTATTTCAAAAATGTCTAAAATAGCTATAAAGTAGCCATACTGGCCTATAGCTAAACTAAAATAAACTAAATAAACAGCGTCTCGACGCTGTGGCCATTGCAACGGTAATTAGTGGGTTTATTCCTCGGCTTCAGAATCCTGTGGGAGATACATATGAATGTATAAAAGTAGTTGTGCCTGCGGCGCTACTTTTTCATTTATATAATACAGCACAACTACTTTTGTAGTTGCAAGTGATATAACTCATTATTTTCCTCTTCGAAATGAACATCATTATTCATGACGGACATCTTGCTTGGATCGTATAAATGGGAGTAGCCGGCGCGACAAATATGGTAAATCCCATTGACCGTTACAATGTCTCGCCATAGTTTTGAGACGACTCGCATTCATTGTGGCCAGTTATCCTACTTTATAGCTAGTTTACAGCTACTTTGTAGCTATTTTATTATGTGTAATATGAAATATAGCTTTAATTTCAAACTAGCTATTTTATAGCTAGCTTCGCAGCACAAATAAACAGAAAAAACCAACAACAACATGCCATTTTTGGCCTGAAAAACTCTAAACTTTAAATATTTAAAAAAAAAAACTAGAAGCGACCGCCACAAAATTTTTTTACCAAAATTCATGATAAATCGGGGTCTATCCAGGAAAAAAATTTCGTTAAATTCTGAGAGGTAGTCCATGTATTTAACATTTACCAACCAGTCTGATCTACATATGCATACATATGTATGTATGTACCTGTGGTGACCCTCGAGATATCGTTTTGTCAGCTGCAAGAAGGTAGCGAGAGTCCCATTGAACATGAACTGAAATCCAGGGGACAGGCAAAATCTGCACAAATTTAACAACAAACGAGACCGTTTGCGGGGAGTGCGGGGGAGGCAAGCCCCATGGTTTACTCAACAAAACCGAAACAAAAACAAAAAACGCGTTGATGTATGATGTTGCCAATTGTTTGAAGTAAATCAAACGGCACTGAGTCTGAGCCTGAGCCCCAGCCAAAGGGAGAAAGGGTTTCTGTATAAGTAAGTGCAAGACAGCAAAAGGCACAGCACATCCTGTGGTCGAGGCCTGAATGGAGGGAGCTGCAAAGCAGCTCCATTGGCAATGATTGCCATGGCCTGGTGCCGAGTCCTGGGTGTCTGACGGCTGACGGCAGTTCCATTGCCTTGGGCTTGGGCCTGGGCCTGGGCAAGCAAAGCGCATTGAAAAATTGCCAGAAATAAAGTAAGCGTCCAAGTGCCGGACAGAAGGATGCGTCCATGTCCATGTGTTGACAGCTGCGAGAGGGAAGCAGTCATTTATATTTCCAGCCACCAGGCACCAGCCACCAGGCTGGGCCCGGCTCCAAGACCACTCGGAGCTATTCAATCAGCCTAAAGGACCGACGACCAACAACTCTTTCTGTTCTGGCTGTGGCTGTGGCTGTGGTCGAGGCAGCAAAACGGACACAAATTAGTGAGGACAATGCGCACTCTCACTGTCGTGCTGTAAGCACCATTAATTAACTTCAATTCAGATCGTTTTAGCCTGTATATGGTCGATAGCTGTATCGATGCTCCACCTAATGCAAATTATTTTCCAACTTAATGCGAATTTATTGCCCTAAATTAACATTGGCATTAGATAATTCAAAGCAATCCCTAAAATAACGCCAATCAAAGTCGCCGCGGCCAAATAAATATTCTTATTAGATTCGACATGGCCAGCGGCTGGCACAGCCATCGACTTAAGGCCAAATGAATTATGGAGACAGAAGGAAGGGAAAAGCTGTGGCCCTTTGGGATCCCATCTTCGATTGGGAAACTGTCCAACTGTTTTCGGGCAATAGATCATTATTCTCGCAGTGATTCCCGTTGCAATTTCTAGGCATGAAAAATGTAGGAAATACTCGCACGAACACTGCACTGCACGCCATTTCGAAATTAGCACAATTTGCACAGCGATGCAAAACTTTGGCAACAAAACAACAAACAAAAAAGTTAATTAAAACAAAAAGTACGGACAGTGGTCGTTGGTTGGTGGTCGGTGGATGGCGGATGGCAGACTGTGGCACGATGCTGCTGTTGCCACAACATTAGCAGCACGGCCAAAAATGCAGCCGAAAAATCTGCGCGCCATCTGAAACAAAAATTAATTTTTGGGCCAGAGCAGGGAAAGTTTATATTTCGTTGTTGCTTTGCTGCCCAGGCGAGAGTTTTTGCATTGTTTTGCATATTTTATATGGCGGAAATGTGGGGGCTCCCCAGGCTCCACCCGGCCAATCCATCTCCCCAAAAAAAAAACAAAAAAGAATGGAATGGAGAGCAACACGCAAATTATGCAGCGGAAGGCGCATAAGACAAACTTTCTGTTTTGCAGATTCGACGACGGGCGAAATGAAAACTAATACCAAAGCCAAAGCCAAAATGTGAGGCACAAACGGGCGGCCCACGCGAATGCGTCTACATGAGGCATGTGGGTGATGCAGTAATTAAAAATGCTGAAAATAGACGAACCGGCTAGTGCTAGTGCACGGCATGAGATAATATTAGATGTGTTCTAAGCTCGCAATCGGGATGGATTCCTCACATTCCGAGCAGAAGGGAAAACGCAGAGTTGGGTCAATAAAGTCATGACTTCAGTCAGGACTTCAGTCATTCCGTGTTAAGGCCTTATTTGTATCGCACCAGCATAAAAATCATTGAAAATAGCTTGAATCTAAGCCCTCAATTTTCTTGAAAAGGTCTCTAGGCTTGACACAGCAGACCGACGGCAATTGGCATTCCGGAACTTGAAACTTATTTCCATTGCATTCTCCGTGTATATTCACACACCTTCCTTGGTCTGGAACGCGGCAAGGACCTGTGGGATTTAATCGCTTGTTCGATGTCCATGAAGTCTATGCTATTGGCAACCTACCCGTTAGCGGCACGATATTTACGTTGATCAGTTCTATAATCCGCATGCACCAATGTAAAAGTCAGGGCTAAATATACCATACTGTTCAGCAACATTTTCTAGTTCTCCAGTGCTCGGACTCTCCTGAAATAATCGCCCATCGAGACTGAACGCTTTCCGTGACCGATTTGGGATCGATTTTAGAATCATTATATAATTAAGTTCCACTCAATACGATTCTCTTTGGTTGAATTTCGAAAGTAAGAGCAACTAAGCAAGAAATCTGAATAGATTTAGTGTTTACCGTATACCTTTTTGTCGGTTATGGTTTTATAGAGCTTTGATTTTATTCATTTCTCGATCTTGGCACATATTTACGTACGCAGCAACGACTTAATGGTCCGCATTTTCGATCTTCGAGTAGGCGTCCAGCGCAATGTTCTCCTTGTTCTTGGCATCGTCCAATCACATGGCAAACTGCAATAAAATCGGATAGTGTTCCTAGTAATACCACCAACTCAGAAAACTCTCTAGCTTCTACTTGTAACATGGGAGTCCCACTTAATGTGACCACAATTCACTAGAGCCAGCATCAGAGTGGCAGCCAGGATACATTTGAGAACCATCGCGTTGGAACCTTTGGGTTGCACTGAAAACGCTTTAGGAGCCAGCCACTTACCATTTCAAATGCATTGATAGGAGTGTGAATAATACATTTAAAATGTCTGAAATAGTTAACACCTTTTTCTACAGCTCTACAGTTACGGTACTCCAAGATTATAGGTGGTGATAGTGGATGTGTGTAACACAGATGGTAGCGTTTCCGACCCCATAAACTATATACATATATTCTCGATCAGCACCAATAGCCGAGTCGATATAGCCATCTCTGTCTGTCCCAATAAGCGCCTGGGTCTCAGAGACTACACGAGACAGAGCAACCAAATGTTGTATCCAGACTCCTTTGATATCACACCCGCCGCCCCCTTCCGCTCACACCAAGAACGGAAATCTGTGGCATGCACAATTTTGAAGATACAAGAAATGACTCAGAGCCCCCCTTCGCTCTCTCTCTCTCCATTTTTTCTATATACATACATTTAGATGTAAATTAAATGATAATCAGCTTTTAGCATATATTGAATTTGTTTATTTTAAATCATCTTTAGGCATTGCTCTAAGAACAAAAAGGTTATCAGAAAATATACATTTTATAAAGCTTTTGGCCTTATCATCATTTGAGTGAATGTCAGGGAGATGTCCCTTTTTTGTGCCAAGAAGCCCAATAAATGCCGCTAAATTTACCGTTACTTCTTTTACCATCTTTATAATATTTTCTCATTGCGGATACTGTAATATTAAGAAAAATAAATAAATATGATAAATTCGTTAATTCTGCGTAAAGATGTTTACCTATCGAAGCAATTCGAAAACCACCAACCTCCACGCAATTTCGCACAGTTAAAACTCACATTAATGTCATTATCCCGGTCAAAAGTGGAAAACTTCATGTTCAGAAGATATTTAAGTAAATCTCCGGCTGTTCCTGAATATTTTCCCACCGATTTCAGTTCGTAGCCTTCCTCTTCGCTTCCTATTCTGAAATTATCGTACCGAGCATAGCTGGTGGATCCATTAACCATTCGAAGTTGCATTTACAATTCATGAGGCTGCGCCAGGGTCATTTGATGTATTTTTTCGAGTCCCAAGAAGAATTCCTCCCGCAGGTCTCCGAATCCTTGTTTCTAGTCTGTCCAAGTGCGATTAAAGTCCACATTGCCGTTGACTCGTCTCTGGATGACAGTCCAACCGGATCCGAAAACACCTGAATTGCAGGGCACGTCGAATTGGTCTACTCCGGGCAACCTTATGGTACGGATACCAGTGTGGTCTACGATGTCTCCGAGGTTAGAGTTTTGATTTGGGAGTCCTTGTCGCGAATTGTGAACTCGAATGATTTCACTAAACCATCCTTGATCTTCAGCTGGTCCTGGCAGTGTTTGATTTCCGCCTCCTGATTCCTTATCTTTGCCTGGTTTGCTTCAATTTCTTTTTCTAAAACGGTTATCCTGTCCGTAAAATCTTCCGCAGCAGGTGCTTAACGATTGGATAGCAAATAGCGCCACAATATTCATCATCCTCATCCCGGGACACCTCACAGTGCTGGAAACGGAATACCCAACGAATTAGTTTATCTCAATTTACGTTTCTCACTTCACTCAATTCTCACCGCACTATTCTCGGAGCCACTTCCAGTGGAGAGGGTGATGTCTCCCCTTACGCGAAGGAAGAAGAGGACAAGGATCCAAAATATTTTCATGCCTTTTAATTTGAATTCAATTAATATTCCTGTTGAAATATTTAAAACATAAGTATTATGTATTGTCGCTATGTGCCTCATATTATTTAATTGTTTTATTTATTTGACTTTAGTTCGTAAACTTTCTACTCGATGATAACACTAGTCAACAAAGTAGAACTTAATGATTCATAGCTGCATTTATCAGCTTCTCAGAATTGCAAAGTTCGATAAAACCAGATGTAAGATACTTAAGTTATGCGAAAATAAAATACCAGAGTTCAAAAATTCTTTAAAACAAAACTACATCTTGAAAGAAAAACAAAAACTATTAAAACATTTTAAATACACAAATCTACTAGAAAAAGTCGGGATGGTTTTCGACGGGAAAAAAGGTAAAATTTTGTTGACTTGTGTAATTGGTGCTAAGGTCGATTGTAGGCACGTATTCGTTTTCGAGCCAAAGTTGGGACAACGTTGCATAAATGTCTTTTTAAAGTAATTAAAAATAATATATAAATAAATAACACATTTACTTATAGCCGAGATTGAAATTGAATTTTCTTGGATTCGATTTTTTAAAATAGTTCCACGATTACATGAAGAATCATCTTTCTTATAGGGGATAGTGAAGAAAAACCTGACTATAAAAATAATAGTAACAATCTTTCCGGAAATCTGTGTGCTTCAAGAACAAAAAGGTCATTAGAAAACCTTAACCTTACCTTAAGCGACGCCTCATTAATGTAAATATCTTAAAACAAAAATACAGCCCAAGAATTTTTTTTCATTTTTCTTTTTACGTTTTAAACTTTTGCGCAAAAAAGTATCAATTTGAAAAAAATAAATATCAAAAATTGTATTGAGCATACTTTAATAGATCTGCTCCTAGCATTTGAATATTATGGTATTCCAGAAACTGATGGCACATTCAAGATAAGAAACGTCTCAACCGATATGGCGTGATCTGGAGCTATCAGTTCTGTGAATATTATTCTCTGCATTCCTTGTGTACCGATTATATTTAGAATTAAATTGGCATCTCTGACCCCACAAAATAGCACGATTTCAAATTCTCGGTACTAATTCTCGGTAGAATTGAGCTATTTTCAGAATGAAACGCAATGAAACATATTATTTGATAATGAAACGCCCAGATGGAAAAGTTTTCGATCCCAGAACATATGTATATGTATGTCGATATTGCCATGTCTGTCTGTCCGTCCCGATCAGTCAGTCCCTTTCGTTTGCATTGATCCCATTTTGGTATTTTGGATTACTTTGATCGGATTCTTAGTTTATGAGATATGAGAATTCCAAGTTCAGGGAGCAGCAATGACTGCATATTTCTGGTCAAATAAAAATAAGGCTTTGTTTCGTATGATCATTGCTTCGGTTTCTTGTTTAGGTGTAATCATTGTGAAAACTATTCAGTGGACAGATAGCTTGTTTGAAAGAGTCCCAAAGAAAATTTTATTTCCAAACTATCTTTTTTTGTAGTATTTTTCAACTTTAAATTGAGCACAGGGCCGTTAAAAATTCTCTATGAAGCGTTTTCTACCCTGTAAACTACATATGTATTCACAAATATTCTTAACGAAAGAATTAACTAGATTGCAGATCAGATTAAAATAATATTATAGAATGAATAAAAACAATTCCCCGTGGCTCTACCTCCAGTGGGGCGCTCCCTGACGGATTTAAATTTCGGATGGGACTCTTCGTTGGTGGCAAGAGCGACAGATTGGGAGAGGAACAGATGTAGGGGACAGTGTGGTATGGAAACAGCTATAATATTAGCCATTAGCTGTAGTGAAGATAAACAGAGTGAAATATAGAAATATATAGAGAGAAATATACATATGTATTGTAAAATCTATGAACAGAAATCATAAGATTAAACTTTCTAGAAGCTAAGTGACTGGTGTAGCCCCAAGGCCACACCAAGATTATTTTTATACTTCTTTATTTAAAAGCATATGTAATCTTTTATTGAATTTGGTTAGATAAATTTGCTTTAACTATTTATACCGGCTTTGGCCGTATCATCATTTGTGAAAATATCAGCGAGATCGTGTAGTCATAGTTGTGCCAGGAACCCCAATAAATGCCGTCTTTGTGTTTGCTACCTTTACCATCTTCATCATATTTCCCGTTGAGAGCACTGTAATAATTTAAAATATTAGTATTATAATATTATATAGCGTTAGCTATGTATAAAATGTGTATGATTACCTATATCCGCAATCAGAAAACCACCAACCGCCTCCATCAAGTGTCGCGCAATTATCTGTCTCATCAATGTCATTATCCCGGTCCCAAGTGGAAAACTTCATGTTCAGGAGGTCAGTTAGAGAATCACCGGCTGTTCCTGAATATTTTTCCAGTGAATTCAGTTTGTAGTCTTCCTCTTCGCTTCCTATTTTGAAATCATCGTAGTGAGCATAGCTGGTGGATCCATTAACCATTCCAAGTTGGATGTATAATTCATGAGGTTGCGCCAGAGTCATTTGATGTATTTTTTCCAGTCCCAGGAAGAAGTCCGCCCGCAGGTCTCCGAATCCTTGTTTGTAGTCGGTCCAAGTGCGAGCAAAGTCCACATTGCCATCGACTCGTCTCTGGATTACGGTCCAGCCAGATCCGGAAACACTGGAGTTGCAGGGCACAACGAATGGGTCTGTTCCAGGCAACCTTAAGGTATGGATGCCAGTGGAGTTGACGAAGGGTAAGCAACTGCGGGCTTCGTGATTCACTATACCGTCCTTGATCGTCAGCTGGTCCTGGCAGTGTTTGACTTCCGTCTGCTGATCCTTTTCGGGTTTTCCCGTAAAGAAGATCAATTCGTTAAGGCTGTTATTGGATTTAGTTTCTGTTTCTGCTGTATTGTGTCGCACATCAATCACCATAGATCTTAATTTCTCGCTTTCTTTCATCGTAGCATTCAGCTTCTCTAGATTTTGAATAATCTCCGCTTCCAACTTTTTTATTTTAGCTTCGTACTGTACACTTTGTTGATAACAATTTTCGTTTATTAATTTGATTTCTTGGTCTTTCATCTGGAGCTGCGTCTCTAATGAGTTTTTTTGGTTTTTCAAATCTTTATTTTCATCGGCTGTCACATCATACTGTCCTAAAATCACAGCTAAGTTCTCTACATCTGAAATACAATATCCATTGCACTGGTTCCCGATGCCAACTTCCTGCGAAAAAAGAACTGTTTTGGCGAGGGAGGATTCCCCTTGCAGGAAAAGCCAAAGGATGAAAACCACAAAGTTCGAGCTCCTCATTTTTCACTTGACTCGCGCACTGTCGATGCAAAACCAAACTGAGTGGAATGGAATGGATCCAGCACCCATATAGAACGTCGTTCGCATCTTGGGCTTTTCCCTAAGTACATAAAAATTCCGGAAACTGATAATAAAGTCATTATAAGTGACGTCTCTACCGCTATGGTCTGATCTGACGCTATCAGTTCTGTGAATAAAATTCTCTTTAATCGCTGTGTACCGTTTATATTGATTATAATATTAGCATCTTTGACACTATATACATATGTACATCTGATCATATAAATGTATTTATATTGTCTTGGCACATACTGAATGCTGGGTATAAATGTACAGCCGCGGGGGTATTTCCCTTATGGGAATTTCCCCCAAAAAGACTCCAGGGCCAAAAAAAATTTCAATGTTTATTTGTTCCCAATTATTTTCTAAATATATTGAAAATATTGATAACCCCTATAAAACAAAGACTTTGTTATATCTCCTATTAAATTGCATTTAACTAATTGCGGGCAATGCTTTCCTTGGTAACCATAGAAGTTTTTCTCGGATTTTATCACTATTCTCGAAGCTATTTTCTCCATACTTCAAATACGAAACGGATTGTCTGTTGCTAGTAAATTCTATCTGTTTCGGAATTCCATTCCAGCTGTTGCTTTCACAAAATCATTCAATCCACGATTGCAAACTGGTTTCCCCCGGATAACGTACAAAGTATATATTTTATAAAATAAACAGAAGCAAACATCAACCACATCAAGTTTGGCTGTCGGTTTGCTGCTTTTTGTTTTTATCGACAGTTGCGACAATCAGAAAAGGCAAAACCAGCCCATGCCAGAGAGTGGATCTCCTATACAGAAACACACGCCCAGATCAGGCACATCCACACCACATTCCCAACATATCCACATTCACATTCTCATCGATCGATCTCGTTGACGCTGTGGGAGATTTCGAGTCTTTAGTTACGCGAGACGTTCGGACCACGAAAGGTGACGCACGACACGACGCGACGTACAATCATTCTGCATCTTGGCTATTTTTGTGATTAGATATTTAGAACAGAACGCTGAGAAATGCATTAGAATCAAGCCACCTGCATTTATTTGTAAAGGGGAAAATCATATAATCAAAAAGCTAATGTATATGCAAGTGAAAACCTATAATTTTTGTGTAAACACACGTTTTTTCTTTAAAAACTAGGTCAAGTGCATTTTTGTATACAAAAGTGACCTAAATAATAGTGAAATTTGAAAAATTTGAAAAAACTGCTGAAAACGGCCAGCAGAAAAACATATGCGAACGAAAATTGCAGTTACAAAAGGTTCAAGAACACTTCCGTGTATAAAGCTAGCGAGGATTGGGTATGTGATCAGTCTTCGAAACTAGTTAAAATTAGCTTCATAAATTAAATCTGCTGTGCGGATTAAGTAGTGTTTTTTAATTTTATAAAGCTTTTCCACCAGTTTTGCAGCTTGTTAGTTATATATTTCTCTCGGTCTGGCATCATAGCATTCCATCTTTTTTCCAACAGTCTGGCATCGCTCTCGAAAAAAGAACAGCAGCGAAAACAGTAAATAAATACAGTACTGCCAACCTAGCCTTTTCCCCGTCAAAACTGGCTCGGCTCGTCAAATGCGCGAAATCAAACGAAAAATGTGGTCAGCGGTTTTTCCGTTTATTAACAGAACGATACAAAATGTTTACTTTCCAGGGCTAAAATAATGAAATACCAATAATATGGTGATGCACTTACTCAATTCCACAGAGTACGACTGTTTATTTGTGGTTCAATATTCGAAAATAGCTTCTTAAAGTTAATCGGAACATTGAAATCCTAGGACAAAGAAAACAATGATTATGTTAAAATTAACAATATCATTTCATTGATATTTATAATATTTATAAGGAAAAAATTAAAAACAGCTTTGTTTAGCATTTTAATATAATATTTCAGCTTTTTTTCTACTTTTTTTCCGTCAAAAACACATTTTTTTTCTTGAAAAAAGTTGACAGCACTGGAAAAATGAGTCAATGTTTACCCGTAAACGCGAAAATGTCGAAGGCGAAGAAAGTTTTAGATGAAGCCCGGGAAACACAAAACCGGGAATTGGACCTGGTGGAGAAGGGTCTCACCTCCTTCGAGGAGCTTCCCGGACTGTGTAAGTACATCTTCTAACTGTTTAAATTGTGTTTTATACAGAAATTAACAAGCCCCAAGAAAAAACTCCCACAACCCACGCACAATTCGGCCTCGCCCAACAACTGTTAAGAATAAATAGGGAATAGTTCTTTGTTTGCTTCATTTTGTCTCTGCAAATCCCTGCATTGAGAGCATCACAATGAAAATGAATGTTTAAACTTTAAAGTAATTTTCCCGAATTTATTTTCTGCGATGACGCCAGCACGAAAACACACATTCCATTGTAGGTTGTAGGCACAGAACCTGAAAAGCAAAAACCTCTCCAGCTGAAGCAGATTTTCATAAAAAATGGTTATAAAAGTGCCTTTCAATGTGAGAATAATGTATTCAATTTGTGCAAGCCAGCAACAATTATTCATATTTATTTGTTTAAATTAAAATTATGCTAGCAGCAATGAAAATGTTCCATGCGACTATAGTTATCTCGCTCTAACACATCGCATTACAATACGTGCCTGTTGCGTGCGAACAGCTGTACTGTTTACATTTGAACCAAGTAGGAAATTTGCTGCTGCTGGATTTTGAGATATTTGTATAATTTTAAAATAAAGTAGGTTATTTATCCCAAACGTCGTTTACTTCTTTCAGTCAACATGTCCAATATCACCCGACTTACACTGTCGCACAATAAAATCAGTGTGATCAGTCCGGGAATCGCGAATCTGCTGAATTTGGAGATTCTGAACCTCTCGAACAACCAGCTGGCCGAGCTGCCGGTTTCGCTATCGTCCATGCCAAAGCTGCGCATCCTGAATGTGTCCATTAATCGACTGGTGAACCTACCGCGTGGCTTCGGCGCCTTTCCCGTGCTGGAGGTCCTCGATCTTTCGTACAACAATCTGAGCGAGCAAGTGCTGCCCGGCAATTTCTTTGGCATGGAGACGCTGCGCGCCCTGTATCTGGGCGACAACGACTTTGAGTATATACCCAAGGAGCTGGGCCAACTGAAGAATCTGCAGATACTTGGCCTGCGCGACAACGACCTTTTGGAGCTGCCGCGGGAGATTGGGGAGTTGGCGCGTCTGCGGGAGCTTCACATCCAAAACAACAGGTTGCAGGTACTTCCGCCCGAGGTGGCTCAGCTAGATCTGTTGAGCAACAAGTCGGTGATGAAAATGGAGGAGAATCCCTGGGTGAATCCCATTGCCGAGCAATATCTGTTGGGCATCAGTCACGTGATTGATTACCTCAAAACGGAGACCTACAAAATGTGAGTGAACCCGCATGAAATAGCCACTGTTTATAATCTGACATCTCCACAGCATCTACAATCGCCACATGCAGGCCGGACGCAGTGGACCACCTCCACCGAAGGCCGACAAGAGCAAGAAGGCCTCGCGAATACGCGCATAGTTGGTGGAGCCCCAGATAGCTTCGGTCAGCAGAGTTCCCCAACTAAATTGTGTTCGTCTCGTTCGTCGTTAACCAAACCCGTTTTTTGTATACTAATTTTTAAGTATTTGTAACTTATTGTTCTACAGTGCCTTCAACATTTTGCTAACTAATATTAAAAATGATTTTAAAAGTGTAATTTAAAATGCGTATCCTTAATGAACTGCACATTTGGGCGGAAGCGTTAGAAGGATTGTTCCTATGACAGGCAAGTGATAGTCATCCGATCGCAAGGAGTTCATGCAGTGTGACGAAAATCCAAGGTTGTAAGCCCCTATTGATCCTGCTTCTATTATTCGTAATTATATACACATTGTTTTATTTTATAAAATAGTAGTTTTTTCTGCGTTTTATTATCATTTCTCATATTCATTCATTTTTTTTGTAGAAGTTTCCTTTGCCTTTTTTCATAATCATAATTAATTAGTTTACTTAAAGTCAATTAATTCTTTATTTATTTTAATTAAATTAATAGTTAAATGTTTTTTGTTTTTGTTCTTTGTCTGTTATGTTGTTTGAGAGAAAACCAAAAGCATTTGCTTGCTTCGAGTTTCGTTTGTTGTTAATTTGTAAATTTATTGAATACATATTCCATATATCAATTGATTTAATTTAATTAATTTGTGAACTTACTTAGCGGTTTATGTATATGCAATTCATTTTTTATTTATTCACTTACTTATTTATATGTTATTTATATTTATATATATTTCATAGAGTTTATTTACAAGATTTTGAAGTTGGTGTTTGTGTACTCGTAATACATATTTTGCAGGAATCGAAGAAACTAAAGTGTTTAAACAGATTTGAAATATTAAAAATGTCTGCTGCGTAAAATACGAATGTTTTTGAGATACGTTTTAAGAACTGAATAATTTACAAAGAATACTTTTGAAAACTGATCAAACAGTGGGAATTCGATCTGCCTGGAATGGGCTAAACGATGATTGAAATGAACACAAACATTCCATTGATATTATTACAATATCTTTGATCCGTCGGATTGGAGTAGTGCGGGCACGTTAAACAGCGTACCCGTACGCGACTCCGGGCAGTTGAGTTGTTAAACATTGAGCATGCACATTGAAACTCAGACAAAAACAAAAAACATAAACTAGTAACCTAAGATACGAATACTAAAACAAGTCACATACGAGTACATGTACATGACTTTCGAAATACGTACGTACATACATAAAAATACATTTGGATTTATATTTAGATTGAGATTGAGGGAGATACATACATATCATATACATGTCGGGATAACATTAAACATAATCAGTGGCGGGCTCGCTACCAGCTTGCTAAAACATAAAGCTTTTAACCTAATACTAATCAAAACTGACAATAGAAAATTGTACCTAAGATAATCAAAATATGTGAAATATAAAAATTAGTTGTTTCGTTTGCCTAGCTCTGCACTGCCCAAGAGAGGACGCTTCGAAGCGACATAAAAAACAATTCACATTTCATACAGAACAACAAATGAAAAACTCTTCCTTGGAATCCATGTCCAAAACATCCTCATCCGCGATATTTCTTAGTGGTTTTAGATTTTCATGGTTCTTTGCTAGTTTACAAATGCAATTTTGACGGCTTTAATTAAACTGTTAGCCTTCGTTACAGTTAAATACAATTTAAATGCTCTGCTGTTTCCGCTGTTCTTGTGGATGTCGCTTCATTAATTCGCACAGTTTAATTCGTGTTTATTTTATTTGATTTTTACTTTTGTTTCTTTGTTTGTACAAAACACATTTTTGCGATTTTTAAATGTTTAATTAATTTTGTATTCGTGACTTGTCTTTCGATTCTTGTCCGACATTTATATATACTATTTTTCCTTTTTTTCGCACAATTAAATGTTTTTGTTTGTTTGTTTTCTATACTTTTTGTGTTGTGTTGTGGCTACAGCTTTGTATTTATGTACGCACAGTAAATATGTACACGGTCATAGTTTGTATATATGTATGTATGCATGTACATATATTATGCCTGTTGCCATTTTCAATTATTTATATTAATCATAATTCTCATGTTGCCTTTACGCATTACATTTTAATTTCATTTCATAAAAAATATCGTTCATTTTAAGCTTTAATTTTGCTCTGTTTTCTGTTATGAAAATTCCCCCTCGCAAACAAACTTTCGTTTAAATAAAAATAATTAGCATAAAAATTACATTTACATTTAATTTGAGTTCATTTGATTTCTGTTGTATTTGCTTTTGTTGCTTTTGTTGCTGCTGTTGTGGCTGTGTTGGTTGCATTTGCTGTCGCTGCTGCTGCTGCTTTAGCCGTTTTGCCTTTGGCTTCTTGTGCCGCTCCGTTGCCGCCTTTGGCTGTCAAACTTTGCTGTTGTTGGGCGCCCGTGTCGTCGCCTCGTACTGAACACGTCCCAGGGCCGCATATGCATCGGCAAATCCCTGCTGTTGCTGCTGCTGCTGTTGGGTCTCCAGTTGCTGCTCCTGATGCTGCTGCTGCTGTTGATGCTGCTGCTGCTGCTGTTCGTGCAGCGATGTCGGCCGACTAAAGCTTACTTGTAGCAGCGGCGGCGCGACGGCTATGGAAAAAGGGATCATAAGTTATTCATCTTTCAGTTATTATGTTTCTTTTTTGCTTATCTCTGATATTAGTGATTAGTGATTTTAGTGAGAATATGATAGATATTTTCTATTGTTAGAAAAAAAATAATAAGAAAGCTTTTGGTTTTACGCCTACTCTAGTATTTTAATTAAATATTTTATAGTTTATAGTTCAGATCGAAAGATTGTCACAACGCCAGATATAATGATAGTTTAAAGGGGCTTGAAATAAGTAAATAATTTTGAAAAATCATGTCAGTAAGGCTTGGTGGATTACTGTATGTCCTTGGCCTCATGCAAGGATATACAAAATCGAATATGCAATTGCCTTTCTGCACTAGCTTTAAAGTCCTGCTTGGACTTTGTAAGCGTAAATTCGATCATGGAAAACTAGTTAGTTTGGTCTCAAATGAGGCAAAATAAAAACCCTATGAATATGTTTAGTAAGAGAGGCTTAAATAAATGTTAATTTATGGAAATGCACATGCAATAACAAAACAACAACAATACAATAAAGTAATCAAACACAATAATCGGAAAACGCAACAGTACAAATATCAGAGGGAATCCACGAAGTGGGAACATGCCAGGAGGAGGTTGGGTCAGGAGTACGAACAACAAAACAATTAGTTGGACAGTGGAGGGGGGGAGAGAGTTTGGGGGCAAAAAAAACACAAATGTCATACCAATTGCTTCTGTCAAAATTTGTATCATTTATAGTTTATGGTGTTTTTTTTTGTTTGGTTTGGTGGTGGGGAAGCAACAGTTCATGGATCGATGACTGGGGGGTTTTTAAGAAGGCGCACGGGCGGGCATTCGTTGGGTTCGGGATCTGATCAGAATCTGTCTTTCTAGGTTTTAGTATATGTCTTCGGGGTATGGCTGTGTGATCGTGTATTCCGCTCCGCCTGGCTCCGCTAGTAAACGATGTTGCGCCGCACTGGCTTGGCGGCCTTCTCTTTGCTGTTGCTGCGACTTCCGCTGTGATGCTTTGTGTCTTTGGCTTTGGCACTCTTACTGCCCTTACTGCTGCTCTTGCCACTGCTGGTCGCACCCGCACCCGCCCCTGTGCCGGCTGACGCTGCCGAGGTGGATGTGGTGGTTGTGGTGGTGTTGTTGGTACGTGATGAGCGGGACTTATTGCGTGGTGGTAATTCTGTGGTGGAATTTCAGCGTAGCGTTTCGCAAACGAAAAGAAAAACGATAAATTAAATTTGGTGGAAGAACGGGGGTAAAGAGAGCGACACAGAGAGAGAGAGATATGTATAAGGAAGGGGAGGGAGTGGGACAATCTACATCTCTACAGGAATCTACGATCTCTGGACTCTCTAAGGGGGCGGGGACACGCACCTTTCGGCGCATAGAACGCTGCCTGTGGCTGTTGCGGTGAGAGTGCTTGCTGTTGTTGTTGTTGTTGTTGTTGCTGCTGCTGCTGCTGCAGTGCATTGGCCGGCGGTAATGGCAGCGGCAGCTGGGCCCGCGCCACCACACCGCCGCTGCTAATGGCCGCCTGCACACCACCACCAATGGAACCCGGTATCGCCTGCTCAGCTCCATACCCGCCATGAGCCCGACTTCCTCCGGCTGCTCCACCTGCTGCTGCTGCTCCTGCGACAGGGCCCTGCGGCCTGCCGCTGCTCGTGGACCGGGTGCCGCGTCCATCGCTGCGTCTCGCCTGATTCGCTGCAGAGCTGCGACTGGCATGACCGCCGCCTGTGGGCAGCGGCACGATGGAATGGCCGCCCTGATGGCGATCCCAGTCATGCGGATGCGCCTGGTGATGCGATCGGGAGCCTCCGTGACGCCCACCACCGCCTCCTCTGGGATAGTGCTGGGCCTCGTGGGCCGGCGGCGGAATGCTGCGTGGCCCAGCTCCACGCTGATGGGGATGTCGTTGCTAAAGGTTGGACGGATACACGGATGAATACCCGCAAGTACAGGAAATCCTTTCGGACCACTCACCATTCTTCTCAGCGTGTTCATGGGGGCCCTCAGCGTTTCGCTGATGCGACGAGCCCGCCGCTTCTTAGGATTGGAGCTGGGCGTGTGCACGGCACAGCACTTGATGAACGCGCCCATGACCACAATGAAGGCCACGCCCATTAGCACCACCAAGTACCAGTTCTCGGTGACCCATTCGGCCACCGTCAGGAGGGTCTCGCGATTCAGCAGGAGATTCTTCAGCCGCACCAGCGGGCCATCCGCATCGACGGCGCGACACTTGAGGAAGACGTCGCAGTAGCCCTGGAAGTTGTCGCAGGGCGAGCCGGGCTGGAGGCTGATGCCGCCCTTCTGGATGTTGTACTTCTCGGCAAACTCGCTGGTGCTGCGGCAGGTGGAGGTGTCGTTGCCGTCCTGGCAGGCCAGGTCGCACAGCTTTCGCTTGTCCGCGTGCGGCGTCGTGAACGAGGTGAGGAAGCACTTGGTCATGTTCCAGAGCAGGCAGGGCGAGCCACTGCACTCTCCGCGGATGCACAGGGCGGTGCCATTGTTGCACATGGTCTTGTCATCCCGGTGCCGGGGCTCTGGGCACTCGGCCGTCGTGCCATTGCAGGTGCTCGACCAGCTGCACTCGGTCTCCTCCTTGCA